>JANIJI010000004.1:9830000-10430000 GCA_024500535.1 Leptonema lineaticorne | reverse complement strand
TTAAATTTAGATATATAATTTTAATTTAGAGTAAAGATACCACTTTTCTTTTTTTAATTTAGAGTAAAGATATAGAAATATTATAAATTTTGAAAACCAATATTATTTAAATATTTTTAATATATATATATATATATATATATATATAATATTTTTTTCCTGTGACTTAATTGATAAACCGATAGCGTTTATTTCATTGGTAAATATACTAAGTGGCGCTGTATAAATTTCGATTCTTAATACGTTCAGAAACATACTTCGCAGTAGAATATCGCAGTGGCTAAGATGGTCCGGCCCTCGCAGAAAGAGGAGGTGAACTCTCTTCGGCCTGGTAATAAATCAGGCTCGGGCGTGATTCATGTTCCGCGGCCCGGGGCGCCCGCGCCGCCGCCATCTATCCTCCCTACCAGGAAGTGACGCCGATACCGACGCAACTACGCACACACCCATCCCCCGAAACGACCCCTAAAAACATCCGCCCGCCTCCTCCCCCCCCTCGAATACGCCTCCGCTTTCCCCATTGTCGCTATCACTACCCGCAGCCATTGTTACCACCATCACCGTCGTCACTTCTTCAGCAGCCAGTATCGTCTCCGAGCTCGCCGTCCAAATTCCTCCCCCTTATTCGCGATACAGACCCGCGAACAAGGTCACAGACGCCATTCGACAAAATTCGGGAGGGGGGGTGGTGAACAAAAAAAAATTGATGAAAAATCCATTCCCTGTACAAAGTCTAAGTGCAAAAAAAAAATTCGCTCTCATTGATAAGCAGAAGCCGTGTGTATAGTCGTTTTTAAATAAAATTAAAAAATTTTCACGTTTTTAAAAAATAATAATTTGAGTGTAGATTTGACGAATCATCACGTAAAAAAACAATAAAATTAAAATTTTAAATAAATTTATTCTATAATGATACTTTGTATTCATATAAATTTAATTAAAAATATAATACGTATTGATATAGTTTCAACATGACAATGATAAACAGATCTACATAACGTTTAATGAAAATTTCATTTAGAGGCCAAACTTCATAATTGAATTATTATCTTTATATATACGAAAAATATGCGTAATTATCTAAATGGGAAAATTGTCAGAGTTACTTAACATCTTTCTCTTTCACATTTATATATACATATATAAATGTCGGCAATAAACTAGTCTAGCTTATAATAAACTAGAAAATTTCATTTGGCCAAACCGTAAAAATTAAACTATTCAAACTAACTTCTCCATTTACGTACGGCCTTCTGAAATTTATAACATTTATTATGAAAGGCCTCCGAGAGAACGAAAAGGTTTCATCGGACCGCGCGAAAATGGGCGAAGGGATGGAGGAAAACCGGGGATGGTTTGACCTACTTGGTTTGGGGATTTAATCCTAACTTTTGTTTCATTATACGTAAGGGTAAAGAGATGGAAATATTAATCATCAATGAACACACAAATTCAATTATTGTTTCATATATTGCTGAACCCGAAATTGTAACCTTTGTTCGACGTAATATAATAAAGCGACTTATATTTCCGCCCACGGAACAATATACTACGGTCGTCATTATTGTTTCAGAGGGTCGTAATATTTTTTTTTCAGGTTGCCGATGGTGCCGAACGTCGACCTATAGTGAACGCATTCGGAAATTATCATTCCGATTTCCTTTTGTAATGAGGGATGTGTTCTTCAAAAATTACGAGCGAAATTTTGCGAATTTATCGACGATAAGAGAATAATATCGGGGCACTCGTCGCAAATGATAAACTCATAAATACCAACTATTTATACTATGGAATAATCTCATAATATTTTTTTTTTTTTTTTGTGTATTTGATTTGTGAAAGATGAATGTCTGGATCAATGTTTCTTGAACTTTTCTCGATTGTATTACAGTAATAAATATGTAAAATCAGTTTAAATGTTATATTGAAATTTGAATTTCATTATGATTCATCTATGCTGAATATTTAACCTTAAATATTATATCTTAAAAAAATATTTATTGATATCATTGAATAAGTTATATATATATCGTTAAATTATATTATCATATTAGTTCCTGTTCTACATCTAAAGAGTTATGCATATTTATTTCATGTTTTTATCGGTTAAGGCATAAACTTTGAGAAACATCGATCTAGGTAATGCCGGACTCGACCTTAGAATTAATCTTTTTATGGCAAATGGATATTTACGGGGATTGTGATGACAATTTTTATGGTGCGAGGGGCGGTCGAAGAATATCCCTACAATATATACGAAATAGATTGCTATGTTCCACTTTTTTATTTTGATATTTTTTCATACATTTTTATTATTATTAGAAATGAAAGAATCTCTCGGTCATAAATCACCGGCCTATATATATTATTATTCTCGTATTTTGAAGAATATGATGCTTGTAAAAAAAAAAATTTAAGCACCATCAATACACGATGTACGAACCGAACACTATATAATATAATATAATAAACAAGCATGAACGCCGTCATATGCGAGACATTTTCGAGTGTGCGCCCGTTGTATTGTAATATTTTTATTGCGATATTTTGGAAGACCTCCAAGACTAACGAAGAAAGAATAAATAAATAAATAAACAAACGAGATAAATAAAATTTAGACGTTCAAAAGTGATATTTCAGCGTTCGCCGAACGCGAGCATTTTTCGGGAATGAGGAGGTTGATTTTCCGCATGCACGATTTTTAATCAATCGATTCCAATGGCGGACAGTGTCTGAATGCCGGAATCCAGGGTCGTAGTGCGATATCCACAATATTCGTGGATTATATTAAACACGGGGATAAACTGACGTGAAAGTATTTCATTACGTGCTCGAGCATAATATGCAGCCGAACTCAAGGGTTGAGACACGTTCCGGGGGTCGGGCTAAATATTTTAAGCATCCACTTCCACATAAATAATACTACAGGGGTGATCTTAGCCTCCACTTGATCTCACACTCTTTTCTTTACTTCTCCGACTAGACCTTTTGCATCTTCGCGAATGAAGGGATGAAACATCTAAGGAATTTCTCGCATCTGAGAGATAATTGCGGTATCATTATCACCCTTTAGATTTGAAGAGAATTATTCTAATTATATGATAAATAAATATTTTATATAATATATTATGTTAATGTTTTTTTTTTCATTAATAATTATCAGAAAATCTAACAATCATTTAATATAATAAATATTCATTCAGAGAAGTTATACGAGATATCTAACAATTTTATCAAAACAAAAAGGACATAATGAATATTGCATATTGAATAATGCATCGTTTTTTCTGTCCAAATATAATCCAATAATCACGTATAAGAATTCCTTATAAATATGTATGTGAAGGCATTTCTAAGAAATTTTCCATTTAATAATCCATTGAATTCTTTAATATGAGCATTTCGATAAATAATATAAGCTTAATAAAATGTTTTTATATCGTTTTTTCTTTTTGGAAAATATTTGTGAAATAAAAACGAAAACATTACATTATTATATTGTTATTTACATTATAATATTTTATTAAATAATTATGAAAAAAATCAGCTAATGAAATGATAAAAAGAATGACACAATAATAAGAAGAGTTTTAGAAAAATATTTTTATTTCATTTATATATTAAAAATTATGATCTTTAAATTCTCTTATTTATTATTAAAAAATAAAATTATTAATTTTTAAAGTAAAGTATATGAAATTAAATCATATTTGTAGAACTTTTTTAAATTGAAAAATATGTTGAATTTGAATTTATCTCTAACAATATATAATACAATATATTAAATATTTTTATTTTAATTTTTTTTTTTAATAAAAAATCACAGATGCACTTCTGTAAATATTCTGAAGGAAACAATCAGGAAATTGTGTGTTATCATAACAAAGAATATATATATATATATATAAATTTATATGTACATAGATCTAGAGAGGACGCCCTAATTAATGTGTGGCCGCAGTTTTCTCTCAGATTATATATCAAATCGCATAAATTATTTAAAAGTGAGTGCCGCGTGCGTGCGCCCCTTCTCATCTAGTGAGTGCGAGTTTAGGAGTGTAGCGTATTTCGCGCACCGACACATTCCGGCGCGTGCCACGGCAGTTAATAACAACAACGGTGTTAATAATTTGATAATGATAAATAAACTCATAATTCAGTCGAAGCCCGCGTATACGGGGGTGGGTGGGTGGGGGGTGGGGGTGGTAGTGGGCGGTTCGTGGGCGGCCGCTACAAACGGCACGGGGGTTGGGGAGCGTTTTGTACGCGCGCAATATGAAACATTACACCCCGGTTTCTATTAGCGCCACGCCATAATTCTAACGGCGTTTTCGCGTGTTGCCGCCCACTCAACTATAAACATGCCGAGCGGCCCGTACAATTTAACAAGGTGAACAGAAAGGTATTGTTGTTGTACACTATATGTATGTGTGTGTGTGTGAGCGTGTACATCTAGTCCGGTTTAGATAAACAAGGATCAAACCCGATCCGCAAATATTATATTTCAACCCTTTACGGGTGCGCCCTCGACGACGTTTCGTATTCGACGCTCTTAGAGGTCCCCATCGTTGTGTATTCGAGACGCTTTTTCATTGTGTTGTGATGTAACAATATACCGTCGACGTTGTCTAAGTAGTATTAAATATATATTTTAGATATTTAAAAATCTGAATAAAATCAAATATATATATATATATATATATATATATATATATATATATATATATATATATATATATATATATATATATATATATATAAAATTTTTTAAACTAAATAACATATAAAAACGCAGCAATGCTTTTATATTTTTTTTATTGTATAACATTATTATTTAGTAATATTTTCTATCAGAAAATTTAATTATAGAATACAATTGTAACAAAAAATACATTAAAATATTAATAAATTTAATTTTCACAATTTTTCTTAATTTATTATAAATACTTAATTGCTACTATATTTTTTTTATGAATATACCAAATAGATAACTCAAACTGAGATTAAAAAAAGCATTTAATAAATAATTTTTAAAAATAATGTTTCTAATTTTTTAGTCGACAAAATTAAATAAAAATATATTATATGATAAATTTTATTAAATTTGTATATAATGAATATATATATATATATTCAAAACAAAATTCTAGTAATTAATTCCCGCACATTATTATCTCGTCTTGTAAAATTAATTTGTCTAACTATGTAAGAAAAAAAAAGACTATTCATTTACTCAAACAGAGTTTTTAACAAAGTTTCACAAAGAATCTGCGCTATTTTAACGATCATCTCAAAACTTTTCCCGATATTTTAAAAAAATATGATAACAAAAAAAACCGAAATCATTCATTACAATTTTTCGTTTCAATTAAAACACGTTACATAAGAATTTAATACGCAAATTAAAATATTATAATTTATTATATTATTATTTTTCTCGGCGGCGATATATATCAGTGAGAAAACGTTTTCTAATTGCATTTCGGAATTATAACGCAATATAGTATATTGTGAAACGCAGCAGCCGTTTTCGGGGTCTAGCATGTTTTATAAATTTAATTTAATTTTTATATAAGATTATCACGGAGAGATAAACCAAGCCGTTGGGTTTTCGGGTGTGGTGAATCTGCCGCAAGGTAAAGAGAAAAACCGGTGGGGGTGGAAAGACCAGCCCTTAGTGTGCCGTAATAGGTAAAATGAAAAATAGACCTCGATACAAAAGATGTATGAGCCTTGTACAACAAAGGTATGTTTTCTTCTGAAATGAGATGGGGGTGGCGCAGTACAGTAGTTTCAAACATTGATCGAAAACTTATCCCCATATATATTTCAACCACTTTTCATGAATATATATATATTCATGAAAAATGAATATATATAATGAACTTTTAGATAATATATAAATGTTTTATTTAAAAGTATTTTTAATATACCATATAATAATAGATGGAATTTATTAATTATATTTTTTATGCCTAATCGAAATTTATTTTGTTTAAATATATGAAGATTTAATTTTTTTTAATATATTTTCTAGTCATTAAAAAAATAGATAAAATCATATATTATCTAAAAGTTCATTGTAGAAAAATCTATTTCTAATATATTATAATATTTTTATTTAAAATATTTATAGAATTTTAATTCGATAATATTCACAATCAAAATATATCAAATATTCTAATTCAATTTAAATTAATTTTCCAATACAAATATAATTTAGAAATACTATACGTCTATATATTTTATAAATTTTCTTGAAAAATTAACGCACTGTGACATCTAGCGATAATGGTCGTCGTTTATGTGCTTTACACTGTGATTTATTGTGACTAGACGCATTTCTAGAAATGTATAGCGGATTTAAAACTTATCGATTGAATCTTGAATCTTTCATTGTAAGAGAAGATCTTTTTTTTTTTACTTTTCCAATGCAATATATCGAATTGAACGTTTATTGTCAGATAATAAAATGCGGGTCATGACGCAACAGTTCAATCGTTCAATTTAGATCATGATATAAATCTTCAACAATATAAACAATCAAATTATTTATTTATTCTAAATTATTAAAAAAAATAATTAATTCGACCGATCTAAATAAAAAGTTTTCTTTGAATCGTCAATCCTCAAACTTTCAGATTCTTATAATTATTAAAAAAAAAAGTTATTTTTGAAGATAATACGTTAAAATTCAGATTCGTAGATCTATTTACAAATTGCTAAAGGTTATTTTAATTAATATTATAACTATTAAACTTTGGAAAAAAATAATCTTTCAATTGAATCATGATCTCCTCCACGGACCGTAACTTATCTAAAATTCGAATCTGTGTATCGATATATTCCTGTATTTTTGGAGCAAATTCAGCATCCTCACACCTCCAGTAGGTATTGTGGCCTTCTTCTTTTTTCATTCGGCACTTCTTGTTTTTTTTCGCGCTCCTTTTGTCGGAGTGGTACCGCACACCCCCGCCGATTTCTCTACCCCACATATCGATCTTTAAATAATTGAAACCATATTTTATTCGGTAGATTCGATAAGAGGCGTATCTGTGCACGGTATACGGGGCATTTAAATTTATTGTTCGAGTATCCATACTCGCTTGAAACTTTCACCTATCTCGGCAAAAACTCAAACCGTAGATAACGCGCTCGGTGGGTGTGCGAGTAGCACAAGAAGGAGCCGAATAAGAAGAAGCGGAGGCTGCTATGGGGGTGTCGGCTCTTCCATTTTTTCTCGCGACACGCTTTAACCACCCCATTTTCTATCCCTTATGTACGCCCATTCTTCTGCGACTCGTTCTCCCTTACGACGAATCCCTTCTTTCCATTCGGTAGGGTGGCCACCTTTGTATTCCTTCATCCTTGGTCCCACACCAGAATTTTCGGAAATCTACCCCGGGAATCCGCCACCCTCTGAGGCTGGCCGCCGATGCGTGAAGCAAATTACCAAGCAAAAATATTCCCAAATAAATTGCAGGCTTACGCCCGAATTCGTGTGTACGCATATATTTGAAATGTGGACGCGGAAACATCCTTTAAAAAGAGGTGCCGCTCGTAAATTCGAAAAATAACCAAAGCGAAAATTTTAATTTCTAGATAAATTTTAAATTACGCCAACGTTTAGTTGTATGCAGAAAAAAAAACCTGCCCGCGAAAAAAAATCTCGGTTAGCTATCGTTCGATCTTACCTGAGTGGGCGGGTGTGTTTAACGTTCTTTCGGGGGTTGTCATCTGGTACGAAAAACTCACCCCTAAATAGGTGCGGTCATTAATCACAACGGTCTCTTCTATTCATGGGGTGGATAGT
The DNA here is from genome assembly GCA_024500535.1 of Leptonema lineaticorne. Taxonomy (NCBI): domain Eukaryota; kingdom Metazoa; phylum Arthropoda; class Insecta; order Trichoptera; family Hydropsychidae; genus Leptonema; species Leptonema lineaticorne. The sequence continues at coordinate 10,422,187 of JANIJI010000004.1, read as the reverse complement.
CCAATCTTATTTCGTTCTCTCGCACATATATATATTTTTTTCATCCTTCTTATTTATTTGTGGGCTTTGTGTATTTCTATGCAGATGATGCATAGATATAACTCGACGCGAACCCATATATAAAGGAGTCGGCAATAAGTCATGGTCGAAATGAATACGGGTGATTTGTTTTGAAATGTGATAAACGTGCGCCGCCTCCTTTGCTTTTTTCATAATTTTAATTTTTCATTTTTATATACGGTCAGGTATTTTACGACGTATTAATTGATCGCTACTTGTATCACAATAGAGCCGATTTTAAAATATAAATATTATTTATACAGCTCGGATACTAACAACAAATCGTAAATAATATATTTTAAATAATAAATTAATATTATTTTCGAAAATACTCACGATTTTTTTTTCATACAAAAAGTGTTCAATATATTTAATACTTAAAAGACTAATTAATTAATATGGCGTCAAGCTACTGTACACACACACACACACACACACACATATATATATATATATATATATATATATATATTACATAAAATTTTCACAATAATCGCGTAAATTTATTTGCACATCGTTAATTTATTGCGGCATAAAAATTATCTTAAAAACGGCGAACGTTTCCATATAAAGAGCTTAAATTCTATACGATTCTTTATTTTAACATCGGCAATTTGTCTGGCGCTATTGAAAGCGCAATATATTAAAACTTTAATTTAGTCGCGGACCTTCGTTAAACTTAAGCATCTTTGAGCAGGTCACCACCGTTAATAAAACACCCTTTCTTTTTTTTTTTCGTTCTCGCGAGCACGTACGTTTTTTAATATACACTTGTATATAATTTGGGTCCATGAAATTTTAGCAAACGTTTAAATCACCTTTATCAATGTTTTATCATATGATACAAAGCACGTAGCAATCTTCTTCTTCGACCCCCACTGGGGTAGCTCGAGTGGGGCCCACCTCTTACGCACCTACAAATGTGTTTCAGTGTTAAATTCCGTATAGCGAAGCATAAATTCTTTATGTATTTTTTCTGCCTCCATAAAGCACTGTTGGCTGCTTAACTCCTTGATTTATATGAGACGTTGGAAAGACAAATAGCCGGATTGTGTTCCAAATTTTTAAAGCCACATTTCGCCCGCACACGCCCCAAAATAAAGAAAGGGCGAGGCGTGAGGGGCAACTTTGTCCGGGGGGAGGGGCGATTCAAAGATGGTCGGGTGGCGGTTTTTACTATGAAATAAGGGGTGGTTCGCCTGTGAATATTGTCCTTAGATTCGATTCGAAAGGGCGCAAATGGACCTGTGCCATTTTTTTCCCGACGATATGCTGCAATCAATCTTCATTGGGGGTGGTAATCTGTTCACATTTTCATAAAAATACTCCTAATTCAGTATATATAATAGGAATAAAATTCTATAAAGACATATTTCAAACATTTTAATTTTATATTCCATGAAAAAATTTGGTATTTTTATACTTATGATTTAAAAAATATATATATATTTCCTTTAATATTGTTTATAATTCAGTACAATGTTTATATATAAAATCTTATTCATTTTTTTTTATCAAATTAACAACATTCAATATTTTATTATTTATTATTTAATTTCTATCTAAAACTTATATTTTTTGCATCATATATTTTAATATACAAATTTATAATTGTAATTAAATTCAAATTAAAAATATAACTAATCACAAAAGAAGATCCTTGAAAAAATTTTCACAAGAGAAATTCTCATAAAATATTCAAGGCGCCTTGCAAATATATATATATATATATATATATATATATATATATATATATATACATAAAGTTTTCGCGGAAAAAAAGATCAAAAAAACCGATCGATATGTCTGTGGGATTTTTACGCATCGATTGTATTTTTTTTTATTAACCGAACACTAATCGATTCAATCGAATCAATATTCAATATAATAGACATTATTGGAAAAAATATATGAAATATGCTCATTAAAGCATCGCGACATTTTTTTTACGTACGTATTAATTAAAATATTAATAGATATCGACTCTTAATGGCCGCCTTATGCATTAGTCAAAAGATACTAAATTACGTTTTCATTTTATATCTCTGTGTGAACGGGTGATAAAATGCGAGAAAAAAATATATAACCGGTTTTTGTTTTTTTTTTTTCACGATAAACTTATAAATATTCATGTTTTATCTACTGCGGGTTCGGAACATAGTCGAAAATCGACACTATTAAGCAGGGTTAAATTACGTTTTTATTCGTGTAATGTCTCGTGATTACTCTGTTTAATATTTTTATTGTACTATTAAAATCGATGTTTGATCTGGTCGAAGCTATTTAATTAAATGAACATTTATTTTTCAATAATATAATCGAAATAAAATATTTATTTTTACTGTAAAAAAATATGTTTGTATTTATTTGTCAATTTAGTTCTAATGCACCAAAACATGTTTGCTATATATTTTTTTTAAAATTGATAACCACAAACGAGTCTATTTATTATGGTTTTATCATATAGAGATATTATTATAAATTAAATATAGTTTTTAAAATAATATATATATATATAATCATAAGTGCTTCAAAAATATATTCACACTTATGAAATTAAAATATATTATATAAATGTAATAAGAGTAAAAATAATTTAAAACGAAACATATATTTTTTGATTTTATTAATAATAAAAAATAAATATTGCAATATTTTTAATATAATACACAAATTTTAAACGCCAAATTCATTTTTTTTTGTATAAAATTTTATACTCAATTAATTTAATTATATATCTACAATGATCTTGAATATAAAATTATATTACTTTTTATCAGACTTACAAAATAGATATTAATATGGATTTACAAAAAAAAAACGATTTTTTAGCAATAAAAATCAAAATATTCCAATAGAACCGCAATAAACTTGATATAATTAAAACAAAAAAAAATATCTTTTTTTACAGTTATTATCTAAAAAAAGAAAAACGTTACAATACACGTATTTTCTTTCTAAACAAACGATATAAGATAAACAGTTAGATAGTTAAACGTCTTGTAAGTACGGGATAATCGTATATTTTATTGCCCACTAAATATTTCTTTATTACTTTAAGAAGAATTTGTTGATATGATAATATGTTCGTTCATATTTTTTAATAATATACAATATATGTATGTTTATCCATTAAAATATTCTTTAATTATATTTCAATTAAAAAAACGTATATAATATTATTTAGGAACATTTTTATTCATTTATATTACTAATTTATAATTGTTGAAGACGTTCATGAGTTTGTATATAATTTGAAAGAATTTGCAAATGTTTTAATAATTCATATCTTAAATCATCAATTTATTATAGGTGAGTACATAAAAAAGTAAAATATAAAAATTCAAATGGGATTTTTATTACTTTTTGATTCATATTATGAAACACAAAATAATTGTTTTCATAATTCTTCTCGATTACTCTTTTTTTTAAAGTTAGGTCATATATTTTACATATATAACTATAACTGATATATATATAATTTTAATAATGTATATTTTTTTAATAATAAAAATTGAAAATAGCGATTCAATTCAATAGAACTAATGACTACATTGTAATAAAACTCATAAGATGATCATAGTAGACTATATTATAATAATATTTGATATAAAGTAGGAATATTTCGACATTTACATTGTATTATGTAAACCGATACTGTTTCACAATGTCGTATATCGAATTACAACAATTAAACTTTTTTTTTTTTTCGATGAATAATTTAAAGCTCGGCAATGTCGACCGCAAAGTTGATAATAAAGCACTTAACTTAACCGACTTCATCCATGCGAAAAAGGGCGAATATTCCGAAATGGAAAAGGCGAAAAAGTGCCGGTATGCGGGCCCATCCCGAACAGTAGGGCGACCATCCGGCATCGTGCGTGCGTAAGAGGTGCGATAGCGAATACGCAGAACACCTTACCAGTGACATATCGCATCGTGGAAGGCGGGGGCGGGAGAGGGCGGCGTTTTTTTTTTTTTTTGGAAAAATGGTATGAGGATGTAGGTTCGTACCTTACACCCCTGTCCTCCGCTCCCTTTCAGCCCTTGATACCCGTTCTTACCCCCGAGACGGCGGCGATATCAAATGCGTCTTGCCTCGAGCAATATTTCGCTAAAGACGTGCCGGTCACCCCAAATTGCCTGTTTATTCCAACTTCATATATTAAGGACGCGCCGTACGTACGTACACGTGTACACACACGTACCGAAATACGTCGCCAATGCTACGACTATCATTGCTACTGGCAATAGCGTCGTCGTTGCCGCCGTTTGTTACTCTTGTCGATTGTTCGTCGCGATGACTGTTCTTTTTATATCGAGAAATATGTACGTTACAAACATTATGGTATTTCAAACTCTAAATTTAATTTAAAATAATTATTAATTTTAATACTAATTAATATTGCTTTTATGTTTATTTAAATTCGTACATATGTGCGTATTGAATTTTAAATGTGTAAATTGTGTTCGTCTTTCATGGATTTTGGATTAAATCCAATTATGTTGGAAAACTGATCCAATAAATATGTGCATTCCTAACGGAAGTCAATGACACAATAGGCGCGCTTGAATTCAATTTGAAAAATTTATTCCAACATTCATATTAATAATATTATTAATTTATCCCAATATCATATATAAATATAAAAATTTTCCAATATACTAATATATAATAGGGGCAACTTAATTTTCGCTAATACTAATATTAGTACCAATAATATACGAATTAATACTTAATTTATCATATAAGTCGTGTTTCTTGTATGAAAAATTTAAAACGAAAAACTGTTTTAGTCCAAAATTATTGTTCATTGTAATCCCCTTTTATATACTATTGTTATGTATTTGATCCTCTTCATTGTTAATAGATTCCGTATATACTTTAAAAAACTAGTTTATAAACATAAATCTATGTCCTACGTAAAAAATGAGACTGATTTATGGTAGATTGTATCAGGTTAAAAAATCTTCAATTTCAAAGTCACGGCATTAGGTTATAGTAAGTATTCTATCGTTTTTTTTTACATAACTACAATTTTAATTCTTAGGGGACTTTTAATATTAAAAATTCGGTTTTGTTTATCAAATATATTTGCTTTTTTTTTTCAAACATTCTCTGTAATGTTTTCAGTTATTTTCGTCAAATTTGCCAATTTCACCGCAAACTACAAGTCCTCGGCATACGGACGACGAATTATATTATATTCCTATGCAAATTTTTAATATCGACGGTCGCACTTGGACACGTTTAAAGGCCGTAGGTACATAACAATGGTCGAATTGAAATTTGTCGACAAAAAAAAAAAGAAAGCAAGATGAAAAGGCAAAAAAAATATATAAAAAAAAGAAAAAGAAGAAGAAGACTCTCGGAAAAAGGAAAACTCCACCTCCGGTCGAAGAAACCGCCCCCCATCCCACCTCCTCCCCCCTTTCCACGGGACGAAGCGAAAGAATAAGAATAAGTTGACAGCGTCGCCTTTCCTAAGAGTAATGTTGCCCAAGATAAACGGCTGTAGCGAAATGAAGTCTCTCTCCTCACTCCCCCGCCTCCCCTTCCCTGTGGAAGAGAAGCTCCTCTTCCACAAGAAAGAAACCGCCCCCTTCGCCCGGTTTTTCCGGCTCGGTTTTCGGGCTCCTTTTTCCCCGGGAAGCGAGGGAGGGGAGGGCGCAGGGCGTCCCTTTAGTCCTTTCTCTGTCCGCCGACCCAACCGTCCTTTTCTCCTTTCTTTTCATCGTACAGTCAACCCACATATTTCAGGGGCATTCATCATTGTAGATTTCATTGAACGGCACCGTTCGCGTATTTAGTACGCCGAATGTGCTTCTCTTTTGCCTCGGAACGGAATTTATCTGCGAACGCTCCGGGCAACTTGGGAAAATGGCACCCCACATTTGCACGCAACAACGTAAAATCTTCACATAGCACACGAACCGCTTATAAAATATACGCTAGCAAAATATCAACCATAAATCTAATATAAAATAAATATTAATATATAGATCTATCGAAAAAATCAATTAAAACTTTTTATATGACCTCTCACAAATGAGTTATGAATTGCTGTTTCAGTGATATTTTAACAACGGTCTTTATGCTTTATATATTTATTAAATCATATGGCATTTATGTAGATTTGATAAATAATCTTTATTTAATATAGTATAGTATATTATCTACAAAATTATATCAATTTATTCATAACTAAAAATATTATAAATGAGTTTCTACTAATATTTAAAAAATTTTCAGATGTTTGTGACATAAATAAATAATTATCATTCTATATAAAATATTGCTTATAATTTTTAAAAGTGAAAGGTCACAGCTGTTGTTAATTATACGCGAAAGAATTACCATTAATTATGATAATTGCTTTATTTGGTGGTCTTAAAATAATAGTTTGCCATAAAATTCAATGAATTTTTAAAAAATGTGTCTGAGATATATTTTTGTTTTAATAACTAAATCCTATTGATATTCATAAAATCTTTAAAATTTACTATCGATATGTTTAAAAAAATAATAATAAACAACTTTTCCAAATATATGATTACATTACAGAATATTTAGATATTAAAATTTATATTCTTTTATTTATAAATATACAATAAACAAATCACAGATTTTTATTTCTTTATATTTATTAGTATTTCGAAAATTGCAAACTCGGCATCAGTACATTCTGATATCACCGGAGACCTAGAGCAATATCTCGCTCAGACTCTGGTAGAGGCTCTGAGGGGTGACCACCCCTAACCAGAGAATCCATCCAAAGGTTCCACACCCTCGCCCACATCACTACCTCCAGCACCACCAACTCGCCCCCTCCCCCCAGGCATATCAAGAGAGCGGCACTTATTGTATTTTTCAAAAAATGTATACGATAGTGGTGGTGCTGCAATATGGTAGAAAATTCTTCTCATAGGCTCGACGTTCGCCCATATCTCTCCTCGTGTTATATAGGTATACCTAGATTTACGCGAATATGTATGAATACGTATGTATGTACACGGCACGCATATATTTCACCCCCGTCGATATTTCGGGGATGATTTCGTCGATACGTGCCAGCCAAATTATGTACCGAGAATTCAACCCCCGCGACGAAACGTCGTAAATCAATCCACCACATATCTGCGTATGATGTGATAACTCGGACGCGAATGGCAGAGACGAACTCGAAACGAGTCAAATTTAGATTTTAGCCCATTTTTTTTCTATTAATAAATAAAATCAAAACGAAAATATATAATAAAACTATTCCTGTGATTTATATTGCATATTAAAATTTTTGTATCAATATTTTATATTTCTGAAAATGAGAAAGAGTGTTCGAGTCAGATATTAATATGAACTGTCTAATGTAAATTTAATTTTTCGATATACACGAATGAAAAAGAATTTATCTTATATTTCTTATCTATCTGAACTATTCTTTTTCCCCTTTAGATTAATGAACAGACGAAAATATTTTCACTAGACCCAGAGAAACGTAGACGATTCGGTAACGATCTGTGAATTTTTGTCGATTTGACAAAAGCATTACTTTTTTTTTTCGGGAACAAAGAGGAAGTTTCCTCCGAGGGCGGAGGGATGATTTTTGTTCATTTTGGTTGTGGAGCAGGTTGTCGAACACAATATGTTCAAAGCGTACGCGATTCGGTCCGACATCGTCCTTCTCCGAAATCTAATAATACGGATAAAGATATAGGAATTAAAAGAACCAAGTCGGAGGGGTAAATGGAAAACAGGGTAAAATTGGCACAAGTGGTTTGAGGGTGACTGGTGAGGGTTGTGTGTGAGTTTCAGGGTGAAATGTGTGCGGAGATAGTGATATGTCCGCCGGGAAGATGCATTACTGCTTACCGAAAATTTCTCTACTAGATTGGCTTCGAGAGCGGAAAATAAGAGGACAGAATGGGGTGGAGTATAGCTACTACTAGCTACCCCCATATACTTTCACATCTATCTAAATGTATAGTTACGCACACTTCTATATATACGTGTGTGTATGTACACATACATATATCGCATTAGGTATTCTAGTCTGATACTCGACCATAAATAATTGGATTTGCGTAGTCTTTCAGGCTTTGCCTTCCATTAAAATAAAATTAAGCTCGTGTTGATGCCAAAGTTTTATTTTTTTTTTATTTTAGACTAATATAAAATTCAACTATCGCCGAATTCGTATTGTATAAAATAAGTCGATGTTTTTATAACCATTCCTTTTATATATATATTTTTTTTTCAATGAAAAAATAACATTTTTATATCTAAGTATTGAAATAACAATTAATAAAATTTAATTATTCATTTATTATACGATATAATTTTTAAAATTTAATAAATAAAAATTCCACTCACTTTTTTTTTGTATAAAATAAAGATGTTACTTTAACATCTTGTTTCATTTAAAAGATCACAAAATTAAGAATTAAGCATATTGACTCACTATAATAAAAATATAGCAAAATATCTATTAGAATTATCTAATCAAGTATATTTTCCAAAATTTATATAATTAAATTTAAATTTGATATACCATATACAATTAATTATATTTACATGTCGGATGAACGAATTATTTTTCTATTCAAATATGTAATGAAAAAAATCCGCGTAAAAGCGATCATATTAAATCGAATATCGTGCGATACATATTTTTTTTTCTCGCATTTTCTATAAACGCGTAATTAATTTACATCATGAAGACGAATCGTACCCATTCTGGAGACCTTTTACCGCACTTTACCTATTTGTGGGCATTAATGTTTCACTCAGTGGATTCACGGCGGATTCATACATACGTATATATAGATGCTCGTCGGTGGAGCATGCGAACCGGCACTAAATTTATATGAAACCTCGTAGGTGTGACACTTTCTTTTACTTTATGTATTTTCCCAGACATTATCCGGAATAGATAAGCATCTCGACATATTTTGGCGTCACCCTATAAAATTTTCTTTAAATTGAATCACCAAAAAAAAAAAGTCTCAACATACAGGGCTGTGTTTTCGCTGATTTATGCCGTTCATTATTTAGTCGATCTATATATTATCATATATAACTAAATATCAGTTTATTTCGATTTATATACTGTAAATATTAAATATAATTTAATTTATAATATTATTTTAATATTTATTATTATTTAATTTATGATTTTTAATTATTAGTAGAATTATTCTAATTTTTTCGGTAATGAATAAAATATGAAATATGGTTGTAATATCAAGAATTTAATACTCCAAAATTCAAATAAAGATTTCGATTCAAAAATTAAGTAAATATTGATTATTTCGATCTAAATCAATTGAATTTAAATAAAATATTATTTATACTTTAGGAATTTATTTATAATTCAAGAGATGGCCTCGTTAAATATATATTTTTTCATCAGGCACACAGCCCTATCCGAGATGATTACTCTTTCGTCTTCTGTTACTTTATAATACACTCATTTCCATTAGCTTACCTGAACATAAGCCAGTTTCTTTTTTCTTGCTTAATTTTTTAACAACGCACTTCGTAAGCGGTGGGGACCTTGTGTCACACAATTTATGACCGAGGAAAAATGTCAAGACATCTGTTCTTAGTATAGCACCAACCCGCCTATATAGTATATCTATCTACCTGTATAGTTCACGTTACGTCTGTTATTTTATAAATTCTCATTTTTTATCTTTTTATATATTTTTTCGTTTTTTTTTTTTTTTTTTTTTGGAGCAATTCCGACTTTGGATATCTACTATAAATTTATTTAATAATTTCATTACAATACAAATATAGTGATAGCGCTTTTTTCTGCGCTAATTCACTTCTTTTTCAATTCCGAATAGTGACCCAGATAGAGCGCCCATAAACCTCTTTTAAATATCTTAATAAATTTTATTTTTAAGCGCGCCTTAAACAATTCAATTTATCCGCCGTAAGGAAAAAACCCTCTGATCCCTCCACCCCCTCCCCTCCACAAGCCGGAAAAGAATACATATGAATTTCTTTTTAAGGCGCATAATTGAATCCGAATTTAACGTAAAGAAATCGAGATAGAAATCAACGTATGTAGATCCTTCTATATTTACTTTCGATTCGAAAAATATTCAACAGGACATAAATTTGACTATCAAATCGTGGATAAAAATCGCACTGCCACAATTCACAGAATCGTTATCGTTATGGGGTTGCATAAAAACATCGTTATACGATTTTAATTTAATCATATATTGACATTTATCATTTGACGTCAATCAAAGAGGGGGCGGGGCGCACAAAAATTGAGTAGTGATCGATTTTATTTTTTTATTTTATCTGAATTTAATCGAAAAAAAATATGGTAATGGCACGCACCTGTTTGGCTATATATGTGCGTGACTGGCGACGTTCACATTTACAGTTTCGCAATAGCAAATGTTATTCTTGCCGAGCTGAAAGAAGTTATAATGGCGACACGGAATGTTCGAGTCGGCGTGTATCATCCGTTGAAGAAAAATAATATAAAAAAATGAGAACAAAGAAGTTTGAAATAGGAGGTCATCTTTCTTTGTCACGTCCAAAACATCACACGCAACAAGGGTCTTCTCGTACAAAAAGAAAGAAAGGCGTTCCGTTAAAAAAATCTAGAATTTCATTGTTGAATTTTTTTCTTTTGTTTATTTTTCTTCTTCCAAGAAAAATATGCAAGATTTTTAAGTGTAAAAGCGAAGAAAAAAAATTCGATAGAAACGGCGCGACTAATTTTCTTTGCTTTTTTTTATACATATACATATATATATATATATATATATATATATATATATATATATATATATATATATATATATATACGAATATACACTTCCACGAAGTAATTCTGGAAAGAAAAAGAAAATGCCACTGCACAGAACTGAAGACAAAAGAAATCGACGCGTGGATGATTTTTTTTTCTTACGGCGACTAATTTTCGTGTACGAAAAGTACGATGTATAAAATTAGCAAAGGAAAATGCGGCGACGACGGTGGTAGAAAAAAAATGTTAAGTGCAACCGACCGTGTGATAAGGACGAGGGTCCTGGACGATTATCCTTACTTGTCGAGATGTTACGACAACCCCTGTAAGAACGCTTCTTGTATATTTGCAACAATCCCTCACCCTATATTGGATTTTCCATCGTATACACACATATATATATATTATAGATATACGTATTTTCAAGTTTAATATATTTTATACGTGTTTATTAATACAAAATTTATTTATTTATTTTAAATTTTCAGTATTTTTTAAGTCTATGATTGTTCTGTTGTTGTAATTTATCCCTAAAATTTAAGGTTGAAATGATCCAATGTGACCCTCGCTATTATAAATTGTAGTAGTTGTAGGAAATCCTTAAATGGATTTTTAATAGAACTTTAATCCTCGGAGTTTGAAACGATCCTTAAAAAATAAACGCACAAACGTTCCATTAATCATTAGATAAATTAAAAATACACAAATGTATCTAAATTCATTTTATTCTTATATACAATAAAGAAATATTTAATTTTGTTTTAGAAAATATCATCGCAATAAATTAATATATTGAACAATATTATTATTTCTAATTCTTTATTGTATTTGTTATATTCGAATCATATTCATTGTGAATAACAAAACGTTATGATTTATTTACAATGATTACATTATAATCGGTCGTCGGACTAGTGGTGGGTTGTCTCGTCATTCATCCGACACAATCGAGTTCAATTTCTTGGTGTTAAAATACAATTTTCCTTCGGTCAAACAGTGAAATACCTTCGGGGCGCTTTGCCATTATCGACGATATTAATTTTCTCGGCAACCGGAAGCGGTTACAACCTCCCCCTATCCTAGTTCGCCGGTCTCCCCACGTGGAGCCGCAGCTACCGGCGGTTCTCAATCATTATTATGAAGCACCTCCGAGGGATGAATGAGCGTCGGGCATTACTTTCCCATTCGTTCGGACAAGAAGAAAAACGAAAATAAATTCCTATTCGGGAGATTTAGGAACGTTTGGACCCCCGGCAATAATGTCCCGCTTTTGTGGAGCAAGATAGATGGCGACGACTGACGTTTCTTTCCTTTCGAGGTGAAAAACCTCGCTAAAAGAATAACACGTGTCTACGAATCCACCCTGTGGGTTTTAATTAAATTTATTACTTATTACGACATTTACTTTTTTTTTACATTTATGTAACGTTAATAATCCATTAAAAATAAATATTTATACATAAATTATTGTTACCGCTTTTTATAACATTTTATTTGTATAACTTATATAAAATAATTCTTTCAATTGAAACAATGTAACCGATAAAACTATAATATGAGAGATTATTATTAAATACACAGATATTTATAAATGAATCATATTTTCAATTAATATTTAAACATATACAGAAATAAAAAAAAATGCAAGAATAAAAAGATTTGGTACGATTTTTTTGTGTCGATAATGTTAGATAATGCATTGTTCCATAGAAAAATGGACGAGCTGAAAAAGTCTCCTTTATATAGTGGGTCGAACTTCCGCTAAATTAGAACTTTTGACGTCAATAGAAGATTAGAAAAGAAAATTTATGGCGTTACCTACTCCTACTACTATCACTACTACTGTTACTGAGACTACACATAGCAACCGAAAGATTCTGATACAAAGTTGAAAGTGCAGAAATATATGAGGTTCCGGAAACTTGCACACAATACAATTTTTTTTTCAAATAAAATTTAATGTCTATATTTTATAAGAATTCATAGAAATTCATTTAAGAGATATTTGATATTTTAAAATTAACATTACAGTGTTAATATTAAAATATCAAATATGTGTGCTTCAAGTTGACATAGATAATATAGGTATTTCGTTAATTTTTTATATTAACATTTTTATATAAAATAGAATACAATTACATGTATACTTTTAAAATTTTCTTTTGCATATAAAAAAAATAATCTATATATAAATAAGCAACTTTCATATGAAAATGATCTAAAATTTTAATACCAATATATTGTACAATGGAATCAAAATATTATAAAAATATATTAAATTAAAGATAAAAAAAATGTAGATATCACTATACTTTATGGGATGGTCGTCCATCAATTCCATAGAAGATTAATTTTATATTTATTTTGATTAGATTTTTTTTTCAAAGTGTATATGGGTTTGACTGCGTGAATAACGTCCAAGACAGGATAATATTTGTGTTCCAGTAGGCTCCTAAATGTCTAGCCCAATGATATCGGATCATCTTGATACTGGCTCTAGCCAAGTATACATTCGTATATTCACATACACATACGCACGCTGAAAGAATGACTGCTAGAGCCAACGACTGGTAAAATAAATTGCTTAAGCGATATCGTTCCTCTTTCAAGAGATAGATCCAGATAGAGGGAGGTTTGTTTACCGCGTCCGAAAATCCGAATGGAAAAATCGCAGAAAATTCGCACACCGCCTTATTATTTCGCACCGTTCCAACGCAACGGGGGAAGGGAAAGTAAATCGCCGGAAAAAAAGATGAATAAAGCTCTATCTATATATATATATATATATATATATATATTTATATATAATTTCATATCGTTGAAGATGTGTACTTCGATATAAACAATATCTCTCGCACGGGCTATTGGCTAACAATGAATAATTTATCATCGGACAAAAACAAAGCGTCCCCGCCCGCTAGAGAAACATCGCTTCCCGCGCTTCGTAAACGCATAAATCATGAGCGTACCAACGAAAAATTTTCCCAACGTGTAGCTTTTAAAATTTATTTACTAAAAATGAACGAGAAAACTTTTTCGAATCCGCCACCGGAGCGAAAGTTTTCCCCGTAGATGTCTCCGTCGACGGGGTGCGTCCGTCGAACCGGACCGAACCGGTTCGTGTCCATCGCGAAATTATTCGACAATCGAACTTATATATAATATGTATATGTGCACGGCCAGGAAAAACTTTTATTATTTTTCATGTATTCGAGCTTCGTTTCTCCTTTTGATCATGTCGTATTTTCCTTTTTATTGCTGGCGATTGTATCGTTCGTTGTTATTATGTCGACAATCTTAAAGTTTTTCCGTAGACACGGAATTAATTCTGTTCTATACTGCTTCGACCAACTTATAAAATAATAGTCCAAATATTTTAATACATAAGTACACTAAATGTATTACAATGTTACTGATTCAATTATACCTAAATATACAAGATCTGGATTGAATTTTTAAAGAAAATACAGAACTATAATTTTTAATTTATATTTTTACCCGATTTTCAACAATGATAAATATGCTTTTAATCAAAACAATAATTATTCTCTTCTATCATGTCAAATATTTATTTTTAAGTTAAAAAAGGATAATATTCTACACAAATAAAGTCGGAATGATAGATGGAAACGAAGGATATTTTTAAAATATATTTGAAAACCCAAAAATAATATTATATAAATCGTAAAATTTTATAATTTCAATATAGAATAAATAAATATTTTTAGTGTTACCATTTTTTTAATATTTCATATTTAACAGAATTATAAATATTATCAATTATGTATATATAATAAATTAACCCTTGAATTGATTTCTAATATTTTAATTACATAAATATTAAATTAGAATATTTTTTTTATATATTATTCGATATATTTTTAATATAAAAATATGAATATATTCCTATGTAATATAAATTAAATCAAAACTAGCCGCAATCATTAAAATCACGGCGCATACGATATTTTAGAACCACGCAATTAATAACGTATAATTTATCGCATGAACTAATCGATATATCATGAGTTTTGCCTTTTTTTTTATAACTACACCTAACACGTATGTAAAGTCGATTAAGTTATCAAATCCTTAACATGTACGACGGCGGACATGTGCGTATTGAATTACCATAATTGTATCTTAACACGCTATTTTCAATTTAATTCAGTTTCCGCGGCAAAAAAAAAAAACGGCGCAACATATGAAAAAAAAAATACATATGATAAAATAAAAAATAAAATTATTAATGGGTTTCGATCGAGTTTCATCCGTATATTATGAAATTTATGTAAATTATCATTTCGATTAATTTTACTCACGCTGCGATATCGATAATGTTCTGCGCGATTCGAATCGACCGATTTATTTATCGAAAATACGACCGTTGAAATTATTTTATTATTTTTCGGCTAAATAATATCATCATTGATTATAATAAATAAGCGATTTTCAATCGGCGGAGCGCGTTCTTTTTAGAGAATTCCATCGTGTAATATTACTAAATGCGAATCATTGATGTTAAGAATTATTTTGAATCACAAAAATAAAAATTATATATAATTCATATTCAATATATATATTAAGATCGTTCTAATATATTGTATTATGAAAATATTATTTGAAAAAATAAAAAAAAGGTTTTAAAACTGCCGATATTCTTTTCTGTAGATAGCAATATTAAGCGAGTGGGTGTTCTTTTTTTCCGCTTCGATTTTTGAATAATTCGCATAAAAAGAACATTATCAAGTTTATATGAATAATGTCGGCGATGATTTGGAAATATTCTCCATGTCTAATCAACAATTACGCGTGTCATAAATTAACAATTATTAAACGACGACAGCGAAACGCTTATCGGTTTGTCAATTAACATAAAAATTATTAATTAAGAAATATTCTCTTCGTCCCCGCGTTGGATTTTTTAAAATGGTATGCGTATCGATTGCATCATTATATAAATTATGTGGCGTAATAAAAAACTAATAATAATACGTAATTTTTATAATAATTGCTGAAATTATAATAAATCGGTTTTAAAAAATTGAAAAATATTTAACGTTAATTAATTGCGTGATTTTTTTTTTGAAAAGTGAAAATAAAATAATATTTATTATTATGATTACAAAAATTATTCATAATTACCATCTGAATAATTAAATTATTATGTTTGTATAAAAATATTCAAAAATAATAAATTCACAAATTAATTATAGTTTTATTTATGAATTTAAAAGTTAATTTAGTAAGACACTAGGGTTTAATATGTAATACATCAAATCATAATATATGAATGTAAGTAATTAAAAAGAAACATTTAATGATTTTGAACTACTGATTGTTACAATAGTCGCATATTTAACAATTCAACAAATGGTATTAAAAAATGTTTTCCAAATTTTACCATTTTTAGAATTGCGTTGTTACAATTTGGGGGTTCCATTATTGTCAATTTCGGACTATTCACTTAGAATTTCCAAAATTTATGTAACGTAAGGGTTTCAACCCCGTGTTTACCAGGGCCTAACATATACATAGTCGAAAATACGGAATCCTTTTGCCCGATATACACGCATATATAAAATCGACTTGCCCATTTGAGCTTAGCAAAACTCGATCCGTTGATTCGATTCCGGCCGGAACTGAATTGAATTTTCCTCTGAAAACTTTCCGCTTCGCAACTTGTTTCGTGGGAAAAGTTCAGCGATTGCTTTTCAGGAGTCCCGATGGGTTGGTACAACGCTATAGCGAAAAGCAGCTTGTGTGTGATTGCGTGTGCCATATACACTTTTTTTTTATATACACCCATACCTGTGGTTATCAACCTTTTTTACATATTACAATTTTGTAATATATTTAATATATATTATAATATTACATTAACATTTTAACGATAATATATATTTATGCCCATTTTTCTTAGTATGTAAATATATTTTAATTGATTTTATTTAATTAAATTAATAGGAAGTCAAATAAAAATATACAAAGATATTGAAACATCACGTATTTCAACAATAATGTCAGTTATATAAATTATAATTAATTTTCTAATATTTTCAAAATCGTAATTTTATTTTTATTATGTTTTAAAGGATTAAAAATAGACTTTTTCTGTATAATGCAAGATATATATTATAATCCTATAATTCGATTGCATTCTGAAGTTTTTTTTATAAAACAAGTTACTCTTTATAGAACACATCAAAATTCTAAGTATACAGACACCAAGATTTGGAACCTCTGACGTGTACGATTATATCCACCCTACAACCCTCTCTCACCTTCTTCTACGACTGCTATATTTTGTCGAACGGTGAAAAACACGCATACGTCGAAGTAAACGGCTTAAAACTTTGTTTTGTACGGCATCGAAATAAAAATGAAATCCATTTTTTTCCTATATTCTGGAAGGTTGTCGCAAAAAAAATATATATATATATAAAGGTATATAAAACGTATAAAAATTGCGCAAGTTGTAATAATTTCATTATTTTTATTGCTTCGCACGAAGCGTGCCGGTATTTTTAATATTTGTTTGGATTTAATTTGTAACAAAACGGAAAAGACAAATAAATAAATAGAACAAACGGGACAGAGGGTTGGATGGACGACGAAGCCTCTTCGTGATTTATCCGCGACGCATCATAAAATAAATATTAATTCGGGCGTATGCACACGTGTTTGCGGACGTTTAAATAAATAAATAATAATGAAAAAGAATTAAAAAAATATATATATATATATGTACGCGTATGCGAAGAAATAAAACGTAAGCGCAATAAATACATATATCATTTTACGGAACGTGCGTTTGTTTGCGAACAACAATAAGTGTGTCGGAGTACAAAAAAATACATATATATATATATATATATATATATATATATATATATATATTCGCATCGCGACCTGTCACGCAGTATCACGAATGTCACACAGGGTTCAAATGCGAAAAAAAAATAAAATAAAAATTGTCCGTGTGCGTGTGAGAGTGTTCGCTTTATTCGCGTATATATAAAACACACTCAACGCACACGTAGCCCCTCAAGAAGTGAAATAAAAAAAAAAGATTTTTTTTTATTCTCGACTCGAAAAAAAAACTCACCTGCGTAATCTCAACTTTGAACTTTATAAAATGCCATAAATCTCGCGAGCCGCCTGACAACCGAAAAAGTCTCATATTAAAAACCTCCAACGGACGCAAACGGGCTTACGACTCTGCGACGAAGAAATTCCACGTGAAATAATTTCGAAATACGTCATCGAACCATTTTCCACTAGCGTACGATAAAATATGTTTAATTTGAGATTTCATCTAGATCCACTTTTTTTTTATTTTAATTTCATTATATTTTTTCAACATTTTCAATCTTTTATAAGTCTAATTTATTTTATTTACGTCTACTAAAATTTAATTCAAACATAACACGTATAGTTATATAATTCAGAAATTATAATTAAAGCAATATATTATATGAAAATTAATATATTTGATATAAAATTCACTTTCGATAGAAATATTTGTACGAGAGCACGCAAATTATTCCACTGCATTAAATTTTCTTCGTTTTCACTTCATCGTAATTAGTGTCAATTTAGTATCAATTACGGGTGCAAACATGTCGTTTATGGCGTTTCACGGCTCGTTTATAAACGTCGTTTTTTTTTTAACGCAATAAACGTGTAAATGTGTGGCCCCCTCGTTCGACTGGCTTTGACCTCTCGATATCAAATTACAGTCTTTTTTTCAATTTTATTTCTTTTTTCGGTCTCCGCTTTTTCTGTTTTTTTTTCTTATCGCCATACATTGTATTCGATTTTTTTAACGAGACATCTTCTTGTTTCTCGACAAAAATTCAATTTTTATCACTTTCTATTTAGAATATTCGAATATATGAAAAGATCATTATCTGTTTTCAAAAAACGGATCCATATTAATAAAAAAAAATAAATAAATAAGAATATAATATAGCTCAAAAATAAATATTAAATAATTTTAAAAAAATATTTCAGAATGTAAAAATTTGACAAAACTAATTTGTTTAACTATTCAAATTAAAAATTAAAATCCAATTATTAACATAATTTTAGTGTATAATGAATTTAACTATTTTTCACATTCATAAATAGAATGAATTAAATAAGTGTGTATTATTATTACATATAATTTTTAAATAATTACATCACTAAAATTTGTACAATATTAACATATTTTTCACATTAAAAAATACGCGTTAAATATACAAATATTCTAGTACGAATAAAATTAAATAAAAAATATTGTCGTACTTAATTTAATTACGCCATTATGCGAATGCTAATACTTATGAAGACCACCGGAAAAAGTTTGACACTTTACCTGTTGAATGTGTTTTTGTTTTTTTTTTTCATACTTTTTGTTCAATTATGGACATAAAACATTTTTTTTGCTTAAGCATAAAATGCCAATTTGCGTTAAATAACATTTTTTTTGGATATTACAAAAAAAAATCGAGGTATTGAATAATATTTAATATTGTTATATAAAATGTTTTAGAACACATTTACGGATGAACAATAGGAAAAAATATTCCATGTAAAGTAAAAAATATTGCCTTTATATTTTTAACAAAGGGAAAAAACGGAATTTGTTTATTTTTGATTTGGAATGCTTAAAATAAAACAATTTTATCAGACTTTGTATTTATGTTTACTTTATATTTTTACAGTATTACTGTAAAATCGCAGCCATAAATCACTCTTGTGGTCGATCGGAAACATTCAAATGTATATATATATATATATATATGAAACGTTGGAATATTTAACATGCAACACCTAAAGGGTTTACATGTACCCGACAATGTCTACCGAAATGACGTGCATTTTAAAAAGACAACTGGTTTTCGATATAATATATTTTTTTCATATAGCGTCTGTGATTACTCAGATATAATAAAATTTGTACGTTTATATATTTTGAAATATCAGATCACGAATTTATTTCTATACGAAGGATCGTATTGTAGTAAATTAAAATATTAATTTAAAAAGCGATTGTATCTTATTAGGGTACAATTTTTTATATTAAGTGTATTTGTATTTAAATGATGTATAGAATTATATACAGTGTGATATTAATATAATTTAACAGTTACTTATCGACTTTACAAACAGGTTTATCTCGTGCAATAAAACACATGCGAAAAGTAAGTTTAATATATATGGTATATATATATATATAAGTATATTTTTATATTATAAATAAATTAAATTTCTGCTCATGTAAGATGTTATATTTGACAAGTTGTTCGTACATTGGCCGAATGAAACGTTCGCAAAGTTGTGGGTTCCTTCGCAAATCCGTGATAGTAATACTTCGCGCGTGGGTTCCAATCCGATAAGCCCCAAAACTCGCGATATGACGTCACGGTCCCATAAGATCACGTGACCCGTCCCCGCTCGTCCTGCGCTCCCCTCGGGTCCCCATTTCGGGGGCCGTGCCCCTGAGGGGTCCCCTCGAAATGCCGCTCGCGGGCCAATGATTTACGACCCTACAGTGTGGTGCGCCATGATTTATGGCCAGGTCCGAAATTCGTTGAATACACGTGTAAGTTAAGTTTCACAGTGTGCGCTCAGCTTTACACACACACGCGCGCGCATCCAAACACAAACATATCTGTACAGAATTCGAATTGTACGGAATTTATTTTACGGTCGTATTCGTCGTTTTAAATATAATCGCATATTCGCAGGTGTGTTCGTATATGTATCTATGTATGTATGTATTTTCGTACGTTTCAGTTGGTATATGTAATTTTTTTTCCGCGTCCGTTGACACGAGCTACGCCACCATCATCCCCTTTTACACCTTTTGTTCGCTTTCGTCCGGTCTGATATGAAAATAATTAGTGCGAAAATAATATGTGTGTGTCTCTTTTTCTCCATTTTCGCGCTCATTTTTTTTTCAAAATAATTTTTTTTCAACCGAATTATGCTCATTCTTTGAAGCGTATAATTCATATTATACATATTGTATTTTGCTATACATATTATATTTTTACTTACTACTCATCATTATTAATTGAAACCGTTATTTCAACCTCAAATTTTCTACAATAAATATAGTTAACTTTAGTGTTAAACTACTGTAATCGAATTTTCATATACATACTTCCTGAAATAATTATATCATAATAATTTCATTTCTAGAACATCTGTTATTATTTATATCAAATATATTATTTTATAGAAATTTAAAAGTATATGAATTAAAGTATTTATAATTATAAATAAATAAAAATTTATACTTATCGAATATAATAATTAATATTTAATTGCAGAAAAAATAAAATAATAAAACTTCCAAAGTCAATATATTTTTATGAACAAAATTTATGACATTATTGTCATTTTAATAAAAATCATCTGTCACACATATAATATATTCTGTATAGAATATCATATTTGAAAATCACCTATTTAGTTTGACATTTTTTTTTTAGACAACGTAGCACACATAAAAAGTCACATACAAATGTCAACAACCTATTTAAATGCTACTCCTTTTTTTATCTGTAAGCGACATACTATTCACATACACACATGGTTTTTGAATGATCAAACGAATAGCTGCGATCATGTTCTTCATAAAAATAACATATTTTTTTCCATACGAACAATAATAATATATTATTAAGACGTAAAATTACCATAATCTTATCTCGGGTTCTTTTTATATTATTATTATTATTACTTTTAAATCGAGCACATAGACCAAAGTAGAAATAGAATGTTTTTCATTCACGACGCCGACTATTCCATACTCAGTATAAAGCTTTTACATACGGCCAGTAAAGTTCACGTGACTTGCAGTTGAATTGTTTACTTAAAGCTCGACCCGATAAAAATTCAAGTTTTCACGTACGAGCTTTTCTGTTATTTACACATAAACACACTGACCTACCGTAATTGCACTACGTCGTATTTAGAAGCTTTTATATATTACTTTTTAATAAAAAATTTTAATGTAATAAATTGTTATATAATACATATATATTTCTTTTAGTTTTTTTTTATGTATATATTCCAATCATATTATTCGTATTTCATCAGATAGCCATATTGTAAATTATCGCGAACGAAATGTGAACGGTTTCGATGATTGAGATATAAAACATATAAAAGTATACAGTATGGGATGGTTGAAGAAAAAAAAAAAGTCGGGCAATAGCGTGCGTTAGTCGGTAATAAATTCGATTTGTAAGGTGAAAAGTGATCTTTTTATGCGGTAGATTGGAAGTCAGGAAGGTGAGCAGGAAGGTGGCGGTTAAAGTGGTGTAGACACGTTAAGGCTACGTATACATATGTACAAGTTAAACGTATGTAGACGTGGGGATATCATGTTCCGGGCGCCGTGAAACAGAGAGACTAAACGTTATGGTTCCATATTGAGCGATAAAACCAAATAATGTTTACGGTTATGGCGGCATTACGGTATGGCACACTTGTTGTTACCTCTCTCTTCAATTTACTTAGCGCTTCTCAAACTTCTCCGACGGACGGGAAAAGTTTTTCGTTCGCATATTATTTTTAATATTATTTATGACCGCATTTATTATTCTATAATATATTAAAATAATTCATATAGTCGTTTTATTTATTGTATATATAAATACAATTTATTTGTATTTTTTTATTCTATTGCAATAAATGAATTATAATATATAATTTAATACAATATTTTTAAGTCGATTCCTATTATATAATATTATTACATTATTTTTATTATAAACTTATCTATAACATTCAACATATTTTACATATTAGAATTTATCTTATCTCATTCATATAAACTAAAAACAAAAAAATATTCGTTTTATTAAAATCAATTTATATGAATTTTAATTTTAATGTTTTTACATACCTATAAATCTTTAATAATTAAAAATCGGTTTTATAATATTTTATTTAATATTTATTAAAATTTTATAGAATGTTTGAAAATCTTACATAGGCATTTGTTGCTGAGGTGTAGAGTTGATTTTACTAGAGAGGTTCCCCCGTGAACGAAAAGTGATCTTCAATGGGAGTTTTCGGCCCGACAAATAGGTATCGCATGTGATTTTTATTTTTATTTTTAATAATTAAACATAAATATATTGCTCTAATAATTAACAAATTAATTTAAAAATAAATAATTAATAATGATAAATATTTTTGTGAATAATTATTATATAATCTTAAAAATTAGTTTTTAGTAGGTAGTAAGTAGTATAAATATTTTAAAATTATAACAAATATAAAATATAGAAAATGCTAGCTAAAAAATATATATTAACGAATGCAGCAATATCTGTGCTGCTAGTTTCACGCATTCGTAATGTTCCCTATGTGTATTTGAACATTAGCCGTCGTATGAAAATAAAAAGTAAATTCTGGAACAATTAAAAACAATGAACACAACGATCCGAATATAATTAAAAATTTTTGTCGTTTTTTTTTAAAAAAAACGAGCAATTTTTCAGTGCTAATCTCGACATGCTTTTAATATTATCAAATTATTTAACTTAAAAAAATATTATTATTTTTTTTATTATAGATTAAAAACTATTTAAATTATTATATAGTTTTACTAAATTATTATTAATTAATTTATATAATTTAATATAAAAATTTATATATAATATGAAATGTTTAATAAATGTTAGTCTTTATTATTATTTTTTTATAAAATATATTAAAATATTTTTTATTGTATTTAATATAATAGATATTTTTTAATATTTCAAAATTTAAAATAAAATAATAAAAAATATATTTTTTTATTTTATCAGAATTCGAATAAAAATGATAAAATATATTTATTTCAATATATTGTTAATTATTAATGTTTCTTTTTGTTTTTATCTTTTTCTAATAAAGAAAAATAACATTTATATAAAAATACCAATGTAAATATGCGGCTCGCGGGGGGTATAAACGCGGACCTCCCCTCCATTCCGTCCGCGTTACTCCGCCCCCATAAAGCTGTCACGTGTCTTCGCCCCTCGCCCCGCCCCCCCGCAGACATTACTCAAAAAAACTTCCGCGCTAAAAACACATAACTCTTTTTTATGGCGCACGCCGACAGCGCATAAAAATGAGACCGACATATGCGCGCTGTTGCGTCCTCAAATCTTCAAAACGTATTCGTGTCTTCTATATGCGGCGTTTCAATATCGATAATTACGCCCGTTTATCGCACAACAATAATCTAATTCGATCGATGTATAAAACATATATTTTTATATTAATTTTTATGTTCGATATATTCGCCATTTTTTAATTATTATTTTAAAGCGTGTTTTTTTTTTTGCTGTACGAGTTTTGTGTGCAGTGCGTCTCTTTCGCGCTCGCAATTCCCAGATCGTAAATCGAGAAATGGCCGCGTGGCTTTCACAGACGAACCGCGGTCAGATTTATCGATCTCTTTTTTACGCGTTAATTTATTACGGCGCAGAAGAGTGCGGAAGATCGACGATCACGATCAGCTGTTCGACAAAAACTGACGTTTCTCAAACTTATTTTTTTCAATATTTGTATATATATGTGAATATATATTTTATTTTCGATAAATAATATTATATTTTAAATAAATATATATATATATTTTTTTTTTCAATTTAATTTTATTGTATTGTTGTTTTGGTATTGTTTTAATTGTGACATTTTGGCGCCGTTCGAATTCTTGGTGCGGTGTTGCGAATAGTTTGTGTCCTCTTCTAGTTCACGCCTCCGCTTCTAGATGAAACGGGAGGCGATGTCTCTAGGAATCGCCGCCAATTAGACGATAAACTAAGTCGAATTTATGTGTCTCTGTCGCGTACGAGACCGCGAAACGTTAGCAAAAAGAGAAAATGGTCGTGTTGCTTACTCTGTCCCGCTATGGTATTTTATTAGAATCGCCGACGACGGCGATAAAGATTATTCTGTCCCTTTCTACGAGGGCCGCTTGCCTGGGCAGCTCGTAAAGTATCGGCTCCACATTTTGCTTACGTGCTTCGGGCGAAACGCCGCTCGCGAGCTGAAAGCACTAAACCGCGCACTACGTGGACGCGACACTTTCACCTAAAAAAAAAATAAATAATATAAATAAATAAATAAATAAAATAAAAAAAAATCAACCTTAAAAAACGATCCATAAATATCCATATTCAAATCCACTATCAATAAAAATAAAAAATATATATATAAAAACCCGTCGACGCGTCTCCGTATAATAAATGACATGGGTTCGTCCGATGGATATGAACCGTCGTAAATTACAATAAAAACATACGCCGTTGTGATCGAGCACACGACATGTGTCAATCGCAGACGCGCTGAAAGAGTATACGCACTGTGAAGTTTTGTACGTTTTATTTTTTTCTGTTATATTTCGAGAACGCACGTAATATCGATACATTTCAATATTGATCGAGCGCGTTTTTCGTCTATTTTTATTTTTCTATCCGTATCATAATAATAATAATAATCGTCTCGAGTTCGTGCCGAAAAACTTTGAACTTTGTCGTCGCGGGAAAAGTTTCGTAACGACGACCGTTTTCAAAACTCATCTACCCCTACTCTGTATATAACGTTAGGGTAGTTCGGGCCGTTTCGTTTCGTTCTGACTCTTCGTAAGCGATAAAATAAAATATAATATATTTATGTAAAATGTCGGAGGCCGCGCGAGATTCGAGTTGCCGGCGGCAGCTGACTGCGCGGCCGAATTGAACTCAACGTGTTAACGCTAAAAAAAAAGGTAAGTTACATATATAAGATTTAAATTCATAAAAATATTCATATTATAACGTAAAATATATACGCATACATAGCATAAAATACGAGTTAGAACGCTTTTATAATGTCGACGAGTGATATTAAACGTCATCGCCACGTTTCGGACCCGCGTCCACCTTTTCGCTCTCTAAATTGAGTCACATTCTAATATGTGTATGTGTTTGTGTTATTACGAAATAATTACCACGTGTAAATGTTTTTGTTTTCATAACGCTTTGTGCTAAACCGCGTATGTCTGTTTGTGTGTGCGTTATATACGAAAATTTGTTTCATATTCGTGACGCGTCTCATCAGCTGTTCTTAACGACTTCACATGTTTTCTCGCGATGATCCTACATCTCGTATAATATAATATTATTATCCTAGCTCTTTTATTATTTATTATATTATGTTGTACTATATATTTTTTTATTTATATAAATAATTTATATATACTGTAATAAAAAATAATGTTTTAATCAATGCAACGCGACCAGTATTTAAAATATATTTTATTGCGTGGAAATTAATGTTTCCAAATTTTTAGTATTATATACTATATAATTAATATATTTTTTTTAATTTTTCGCACGATATATACAGGCTGATAAATAAATACGTAACGTATGTGAATGAAAAATTTTACGAGCGACGAATAAAGCAATTTACATGCATTAGCCATTTGAGTACGGGCAATCTATTATTAAGGTTGTTTTTGTTGTGTGCATATTAGTTTCACTCGTAAAAATCGCAAACGTATTATTATGTACGCGTATTTTTTTATTTTATTTTATTTATTTTTTTTTAGTTATAGTAATTTCGTATTAATAATAATCGCGAATGAAAAATGGTACTCGAAAGGCCTGTTCGGCTCGGGATTCTTCAGAGCGCGCGCGCGCTCGTAAAATTATTCACGACTTGATCGTCAATAAAAATATCACTTTTTACGACACAATTAAATCGAACGGTTATTATTTGCTTACACGTTAAATTAATCGACGGTTTAATTGATACGTATTACGTTTCGTTTATTATAATCGCCATCAGCTAAAAGCAAACGTTTGCGCAAGGCATTTAAATTTATGAATATTTTTATTAATGCTGAACCGTGTTTAAACATATGTATTATATCATGAATGATTTTATGTTTATATATTAATATTTATATATGTATTAAATTTTCAGATCAACTGTGGTTTATTATTTTATATTTTAAACTATATTTATATATTAATGCAATATTTAAATATACCATGTTATTGTAAAATTTTAATTATTTCTAGTAAACCATTACATTTTATTATCCAGATATGTTTAAAAAATAATTATTCTAATTTATTTTTATGAGACAAAAAACAATTAATGTATAATCAATAAAATATATTTATAATAACATAAAATTATTAATATAAAATATAATAATATAATAGAAAAAAACTAGATTTCTATATTTACTTCCATTAGATATTATTTTTTCAAATAAAATTAATTTTAATCATATTCGGGAAGACAAGACATAAATAATATTTAATTATCTAAATTTCTAAACTTTCATCATAAATATTTCTTGAATAAATAATTGATTTAAGCTAATAAAAATTTATATTTAACGATCATATATGAAAATAATATTTCAATTCTACGAATCATAAATAAAATAGAATCAAAAATAATAAAGATAGTTTTAGAATTAAAATATTTATTTATATATGAATAATGATGTTATTTAATTCATAAAATAAATATTAAAAAATATATTTCAAACATTTTTTTATTGTATTGTTGATTATATGAAAACAGATTACTTCTATTGTGTAATAATAGGGAGGCACATGAAATAATATATTGTACATTTTAAAATTATGAGAAACTAATAAGAAAATAGGGGAGCAGACTTCCTCGTATATATTATATAATACATAAATAAAAATTATATAAAAATAAAAAACGCCTTTGATAATGTGCAAATTTACGTATACGAATCATACAAATGATTGGTACCTAATTGTCATTAATTATGTGCATAAGCATGCGCGTTATAACGGTTCGACGCGTAATGATGAAGCATAATTAATTATTATAAACTATAAAATGGCAGTTTCCATGGTAATTTATTGTTTTTAATACAATAGTGAATATTATACAAACGATTTAATAATTAATTACATGACATTCTTGACTCGTCGCGTGTCGATTTTATGCGATTCCGACCTTTTTTTTTTTCATCATTGTATGCGTGATATGGATACGTCTATTTATTATTTTAAATATTAATATATATATTTTTTCAATGATATACTCTATTTTTTATTCTCAAATATTTATTAAAATCATTTCTATATAATGTGTTTAAATAATAATTCATAAAATCTTATAATATTTTTATTTTCTTTTAGGTATAAAAAATCTATATCAAATTATTTTAAAAATGTTCAGTCTATAAAAGTTGTTGAAATCATTATTTAACTCTTATGTAATTGTTTTAATATTTAAATATTAAAAACAACATTATTTATCCAAATATTTTATATTTTCGATTATTAATTATTTTTTTTAAATTAAAAGATATGTAAAATTTTACAAAAAATTAAAAATATTTTTTTTAAACAAACAAAACAATTTTAAAATAAAATTTAATATTTAGAATAAATATATTATATATTAAAAATTATTCATAACAGGATGAAGAGAGAATTTTAAATTATGGCATCCCTTTAGACTTTTTTCTTTTCTTGCTCACAGATACATATCTACACATATGTGGATATATACAATATATATATAGAAAGTATATCCACATTTTTTTCATATTATATTATATTTCTTTCATTACAAAGGCGATGACTGCGGGTAGCGGTTGAAAGCGTCGTCCGTTTTGAAAGCGATTCGCTGACTTTTTTCTAGAGAAACTCACATTACCCACAACATACACACACACAAATATACATTTAAAACGTATACATATATTTGTTCGTTTTTATGTTTGTATACGTGTATATGTATATGTGTGTGTGTGTATTTTTTTCGCAATGGCGTCACGAATAAATTTCGGTCTGTGGGCCGTGGGCGGATTGTCGGCGTGTCGCCATTTATATTGGACCAAGGACACGTGGCCGTGTTCAAATCTGTGCAAACACCCAAAAAACATCTTTTCGCACAGAGCAAAAGTCCGATATTTATGCGAAGCCAAAGAAAAACAAACGCGACGGGGTCCCCGATTTTCGCGAACAAAGGGAAATTAATCAGCCCCGCTAGAAGTTCCCGTTAAAACTCGGCGCAAAATAGTTTTGCGCTCCCCGCAATTCGATGTTGTTCCCATGTCTCCTAATGCTAAGAAGTTCCATTCTACGCCGGGCCCATTTCTTCTTTCACTTCTTCTTCTTCTTCTTCTGCTTCTTCATCACCGACTCTAAAACTCTTGCTCCTCTTCTGGAGGTTCTGTCCTTTTCTCGTGCGAATAAAACTTGACCCACTTAGACCGATTAGCGATATCGTGCGAACTTTAATTTAATTAAAGGTTTTTTTTTTCAGCGTCGAGACAGTTCGAAGTGATATTTTCTAATTTTTGTTTGAAAACTTCACACGAGTCTGCTTAAAGTAAAAAAAGCTGTTATGCAACATTTTGAATTGTTACGAAGTAATAATATGGCGCCATACTATTTATATATACTGATTACTTCTAATACTTAATATAGATATAATGAAACACGCAATGCTATGTATTATAACTATTTTTATTCTACTAAATTCAATTAATCTATGTATTAAGAAAATTGAACATTTATTTCCATTACATGTATTTTAGTTAATAATTGTTTAATTTAAAAAAATATAAACACAAAATTGTTTATTATGTATTTTTCCATATTTTTAATATTCAGAACATTATAGTACTTATATATGTTAATTAAATATTATTTTTTAATATGAATAATTATTAAAAAATAATATAATCAAATAAAAATTTATATATTTTCCATATAAAATTAAAAATATAACCTCAACCGTGAATAATTTTTAAGTAAAATAAGGTAATAAAATTCTATCGAAAGTACTATTATCTTTATTGTTATTTGAATATATTAAAATAATAAATTAAATAATGAATTTGAAATATATTATTAAGAATTCTTTATAATTAATTTAGAATTGACTTTTTCTAATATTCGAATTAAAAGTAAAGAAATTGCAATAATACAAATATTAATTCAATTTAAATATCTGATGAATATTACAAAAAAATATATAATAATTGATTAGATATATGAGATTATATGATTTTTTGAAGGATTCTGAATTAAAATATTTCGTAAAAAAGATTTCTTATAAGTTTTTTTTTTACATTAGTAATATAATTTAATATTCAATAAAAAAATATTTCCTAGTATTGTGAAATATAATTAAATAAATATTAAATAAAAATGTAAATTAACCATTTTGAATCAAAAGAAGGAAAACAAAATATCGTTAAGTTTTCCACGAATAGTCGCACACTATCTTCTAAATCGCTTTTTTATAACGTTGTCGGTTTTGAACTTAACCGCATTTAACTAGCACGATAGTTAACCACGATAGTTACTGTTTCACTTTCGCGCCGCAAAAGTGCGTAAATTTTATATATTTCATTCGCACATCGTAAACGACACAGTAATAATAATAACAATTACGTGAAATTACGCCCAAAAAAAAAAATGAATAATCGTTAATATTGCGACGGAACCTTTTTTTTTCATAACAGGATTTCCTCGTTGTGTCGTTTGAATTTAATCAGGGCTACGCGTGAAAGTTTTTCTGAGAATTTTATCATTTATACCGATAAATTATTATCAGATTGCTTTTG
Source organism: Leptonema lineaticorne (assembly GCA_024500535.1). Lineage (NCBI taxonomy): Eukaryota > Metazoa > Arthropoda > Insecta > Trichoptera > Hydropsychidae > Leptonema > Leptonema lineaticorne. The sequence goes on along the minus strand of JANIJI010000004.1, from coordinate 10,391,728 downwards.
GAATAAATATGGCCGATTTTCGTAATTAATTCATTTATGCTACCTCAACGTTTTCGTAAAAATTAAATTTGTTTATAGACATATAAAAAAAATCAGATTTCATATATTACATATGGTATATATATATATATAGCTATATTTTTATATCGTGTCGGAAATTTGATACTGAATTTTTATTAACTTCTAAACACCCTTTGAGGTGAGGATCGTAAACAACCAATCTAAATATTATTATACAACATAAATTACTGCGGCTTGATGAGGAAATAAATTTCATGACAGACATAAAAGTCACCGAAGCGTTATACACACTCGACTGCTGCTTTTGAATTGATAAATTAAATCCGTATTAGAAAAAAAACAAATATTTGTGTATTTTTTTTTACTACTATATGCTTAACTTTAAGTTTATATTATACTAATTATAATACTATGCAACCCATTATATATATTTTTTGATATCATATTTTATAACACATTTTATATGGTAAATATATTAGTGACATACTTTTTTATTTGTTTTAGATTTTTTTATTTTTTAAACTTGTAATTTATTACCAATTTCAAAAGATGACAAGTTAATATTATTATATATATTTAAATTGAAAAATGAAAATACGTAATATAGAAAAAAAAAATTGATGAAATTAAAACAAAAATAAGATAGAAAGCGATACTTTTCGAAGGTCGCATTCCCGCCGGCCATTCAATCGGGGGCCCCCCTTAAAGGTCCAAGGGACACGGGGGTCCCGGCCATAAATTCGCGTAATTATCATACGGGCCATAAATTTGCGTGGCACGCGCTGCACTCGACTCGCCTCGGCCAACACTATCGTCCCGCCCCAAGATAACTCAATGATCGGCTTCGACTCTTCGATTCGGATGTACTCGAAATGTGCAACAATTTCTATATTCGATTCACTTCAATAATCAATTTTAAAAATAATTATCGACCAAAATTAATCTTGTTATTCTTTGATCATATATATTATATTAATTTGTATTATTTCAATTGTTCGTTTCAAATATAAAATGTTCACTGATAATTATAAATAATATTATCATACTATTTAATATTGATTTATAGTGGCATAAATTATTTTTATATTTATATATAAAATTTCCGGAACGTAATGTGTTAAATATCACTCAATTTTGCAGTACTACATTTTTTTTTAAATTTTAATTATAAATTTATTCATACTTTAAAAAATTTTGATAGATACATAATTTTTAATATAGTTAAACGTAGAGTATAAAATGTAAATTTTATTTTTAATTACAATCTAGACTTACAAATTTGTGGTTTTCTGACTGTCGAGACTTTTGTTTAGACCTATTAGATTATAATACTCTGGAGTTTCAAACTTTCAAAAGCCTCCAACTGTTGTCCTAAAAGCTTGTTATAAATTAATAAGATATATGAATAATTTACCTTTTTTCTGTATTTTATCGGAAAATATTTTATCTTATATTAGATTGCAAACTTTTATTTTATCTTCTGAATTGTATTTTTTTTATAGTTGTATACATGAAAATCTTTTTTATATGTAATTGCCTATAAAATAATTCCGAATAATAAACCCGATTTATTGTATCGTGTTAATTTGTAAAAAAAAAAACATATCTAATAAAAGTTTTAAATTAAAGGTAACGATTTTTAATTAAGACGTTAACACAAACATCTGCCATAGAAAAAAAAACAATTTCGACTTTTAAACCGCTCGCTTTTCCATATATATATTTCATATCGAATAATTCATCGCGAAAATAGCGCTAATAAAACATTTATCATGTTTTTTTTTTACGAAACGTAAATTACTCAATTTTCTTTGAAAAAAAAAATTTTTTTTTCAAGATGTATTATAAATCGTCATATAACATAATTGACCCAGTTATGCGTAATAAAAATTCTACAAGTTATGCATATTTTAAATCGACCGGTATGTGTGTATGAACGTACGTACGCCAGTAATAATAACAAAAATAATAGTAATAATGTTTCAATATAATTGCCCCCCGAATACGTTTGATCACGCATGATGATATAACGGTTTCCAAAAACCATCATGCCCACAATTTTTTTTTTCTGATGAAATTGATCAATTTTCTCCCAGGTCGTTTAGATACAATGCCGAAAAGGGAAAGAGAATTACAAACATCGCTTTTGTTTACATGGTACCGATCGGCGCCATTTATTATAATATCACGAAAAGCCGAAATAAATACATTTATTATACTGAAAACATCAAAAATAGTTTTTCGTACATGATACGTCACAAAATATAACAAGAATAGATTTTTTTTTCTTTTAACTCGTATTATAATGCAGATTACTATGTCGTGTGAGCGACGAGTAAAGTGCATATAAAATTATTATAATTTCAGTGTTAGGTATTTTCAATGTATGCACGTTATAATCTTGTTTCTTATTTTTCAAAAAAATATTTGATATATTGTAATGAAAAAAAAATATTCACATTTTTATAGAAATATAGATATAAATTATTTTTAATGATGTTAAAATACTATCTAGATTTAAAATATTTCCGGAAGAAAAATATTCTCTTTTTTTTACAAATTTATATTTTATTATATTACACTTTCATCTCAAGATGTATTTGAGAGTAAATTATTTTAAAATTTATATACTTTCCAAATTTGGTATATATATATATAATGCTACATTTTTATTTTAATATTACAACATTGAAATATGTAATAAAACATATATTTATTAAGAATATATAAAATACAAAAAAAAAACATATTTTTAAATTTTTATATCGATTTCCCTGAATTGAATTTTTTTTAGAATTTATTATTCTCAACAACATCAACATAAATAAAAATAATAAAATGAGCGTGAATTTTCTCGATGTTCAGAAATTTAACGTTGAATTACCGCTACGATTTAATTCGTAACTAGTCTTTGATTAAATTGTATGAATTGCTCAGAACGTGTTTTTCCAGTTTATATTTTTTCTTTCTTTTTTTTTTGTGTCCGAAAGCAATCCATTTATCTTAATTTGAAACGAACGAATTCTGAACGTTATTTTTGCTTTTGAAAAATCTATGTCATGTGTCTCCCGGTACTAGTATATCTGAGAGAACTGTCATTTATATTATATTATAAATAAATTCAACGGTAATTAAATAAATAAACATTATTTATACGTTCACCGTTGGAAATTTAATATTTAATTTATATATGTTATTTACAAAAAAAAAAAAACAATTTTTATTTCATAAAATATGATGATATTTGTTTTTCGTTTTTATCTATATAAATCTAAGTTTTTTAATTACAATTTTAATATAAATTTAATCAATATAATTTCATTAAAAATTTTTACATTTTAATGTATTTAACAAGATAAAAAGTAAGTTTTTTTTTAATTCGAAGCTTTGTTGTAATGTTTTTATCAATGTAGATTCCCCATGTCAATGATTAACTTTTAAATATTTATAAGACGTAAAAAATATATATATAATTGTATTTATTCAATATATATATTTAATAATATAAAACATTTTTAATACGAACTTGAGACATGTTTTGAATTAAATAAACATACTACTTTTTAAATGTCTATAAAGTAATTAATCACATTTATGCTGTATTTTTTTTTCTAAATTGTCGCCTTAATGGCGCCTCTGCATGATTTACTTTAAATGATTTTAATAGATAATACAAAAGTAATATATAATTACATATAACTAAATTACAATGTTTATATATATATATATATATATATATATATATATATATATATATATATATATATATAATATATGTTAAGTGTCATAAAAATTAAATTTTTATATGATTATTATTATATATTATGAATGATGTATGAATAAGAATTATATAATATATGTGATATTTTATGAGATTATACTAGAAATTGGTTAAAAGAAGTAAATAAGAAAAAAAATTTGTATATTTAAAAGTGAATATATGTATATATCCATTAGTCATTTTATAAAATGACAAAATTTATCGGCAACACATAGACGCAAATCGATATTGCACCGGGTTCGAAATGAAGCCGTAACGCATATTGGAAGTAATAAATAAAACAATTAGCTTCGGACGTCGAGAACGGCGATACGCCGTTATAAATTTTGCGTAATCAGAAATCGCCATTCGAAATCACGTGCTGAAAAATACATAACTCTTTCGTCGCGCATAAATCGCACGCTGAAATAATTCCGACCGCCTGAAAGCCTGGCGTCACTCAATTTTTGTATCGGTATTTTTTTTTAATTTTAGTTTTTTTTTCAACGATAAAATAATAATATACAAGCTTTGTTTATATCGTTCTACGATTCGAGTATAAAGCGACATGAATTTAGATATGTATTGTTTGTTTCGTGCATATTAATTTAAATACAGTATGTGTATGAAATATAATTAAATAATATGCGGCTGAAGATTGATTTATATTATAAAAGAAGATCGATACTTTCAATGAATGGATAATAATATACAGAAGCACAACTATTATTATTAAGGTTAAGGTCTCCATTATGAGTTAATATAGTATTTTTACGGGGTCAAGTCTTTGACATAACGATCGATCTTCAAAGAATTATTATTTAAGTACTTGACATATAGAATTTTTAATACAGTTCAAGATAAAAAAATATATAGATACTTTTCTATATAATATCTATTTTTACCCAGTATGTATTTACTTAAATATAATTACAAAAGCAACATTAATATATAAATAAAATAAATACATAGTTCGATAGTTTGTATTGAAATTTAATACATACCGATCGTTATGAATAAAATATAAACAATAAAACTAACCATTCACTAGACGGTATAGAATCGAATGTCACATGCAAATCGTTCGACTTTCGCGCCAATCTTCCTACACGGTTCGAATCCGTGCGAAAATCGAAGACTGCCCCCTTTATGTACACAATATAGGTATATATATATATATATATATATATATATATATATATATATATATATATATATATATTACATCACCGTTTCGAGAATATTTTACCCATATTCTGCATAGCTGTTATGTGAAGGGACATTGTGAAGGTCACCCAGTCACTGTACCAGTGTCAACTGGATAAATGCGCACACACATACACATAAATCAGTGTATGTATATAATATACCTAACGTTTCGACCGGTGCATTGCTCTCGCGGAACTGCATTCAGTAATGCAACCGCGTTGTTTCAACACGTTACCGTCCTTAGTATTGTTGTACTAATTTTAGTTTTTTTTTTTTTTTTTTGAATACATATATAGAACTGCATTTAAAATGTAACGTGTCGCTTACTACAATGTGCACTTTATGTATTATCCGGTAATTTCGTTATTTCACGTTTGTAAAAAAAAAATATTTATTTTATTACGTTTCATCAGTATGCAAATATATTGATTAAAATTTCATATTCTCTATTTAATTCAGAAATATTGTTCTGAATAATTTATTGAAATATATTCATACATATAAATAAGAAAATTTATTACATATACAATATTTCAAAATTTGAAAATTCTGATAATAGGTTTATTAAAACACAATATAATCTAAGATTATAATAAATTACAAAAAAATAAGTGTCGATATTTCAGTAATTTCAACAATTATTAAATTTAAAATGAGCAATTGAAATTGAATTTAAATAAATGAAAATATTTAGAAATACTGATCAATAAATTGTAATGGACTTTATATTGAATATTATGTATACTTTTTTATAAACATGTAAATAAATGCTGTTTAGGTTAAGGTTATGAATAAAATTTTTAGAGAATAATTTTTAACAACTTTTTCAATATCATTAAACTATATCAATAAACTTAGATCATAAATATTTATTATAATATATTAAAATACTATTATTATTATTAAATTATACGTGTTTAAATAAACTTAATATGCTTCACAACGACTTCTTTAACCTACAATATATAACAAACATAAATCGAAAAAAATATTATTATTAAAAAAAAAACATACAAATATTTACACATTGCACATAACGATTTCGTCGTAAATCGGATACGAGAGCTCGCACTTATAAGGTCATATGTGCCGCATCGACATCATATCGCGTGTATCAATCGCCGTTTATTACTCATTACTATCGACGTAAATATGATTTTGAAAGTCAAATTAAAACCGATTTTATCTCGTGACGTTTATACGACGTATAAAGTTAACATTCGCCGTTATTGACGAGTAGGCGGATTTTATTCGTATCACGTACGGATTGACGAGCGTGCGTAAAGTGTTAAATTCACGTACGCACAGAAAGGATATTCATCGATATACATATATATTAATACGTGTATTTTGTACACAAATATGTTTTTATTTATTATCATCGTGAACGGTTTGCGCGAGCATACTGATATATATATATATATATATATATATATATATATATATATATTGGCTTACGAAAATCAACGGTATTACCATATTTTAAAAACAATCGACGACTGACATAACTGATTTCTGCTTTGTCGATAAAAATAATTTATTAAGCTATTTGTATTTTTAAAACGATTCGCATAATCCTATCGTTTCAATTAAAATATTTTCGCCATATTTGCGCGATCGTTTGCTTTATCTCTAATATAAAAATTTAATAAAAATTCTTCAATAATATTACAATATATAGCGTAAAACAAAAAAAAAATATTGTAAATAATGTGTATTATTACAGTGTCATGTAGTTTTCAGCGGTCTTGTGTAGAAGTTTCGTAATGATAAATGTTTGAGATCCTCTGGTCGCTCGTTGGTGTCGGTGTTCCATATTTGCTGGTCTCCTGCTGGATGCCAGTTTATCAAGCAGCCTCCTACGGTGATAAGAACTGTCGGATAATTACTCCGACGCCCCTGGGGCGTCGCGACGCCCTAACATTATTCCGGCGAAATGGCCGCAGGGCGCTTTCGCAACCCTCTTTTTCTCCATCTATCTTCGATGCTTCATTCTAGATCTTTTCTTTGACCGTCTTGTAGAAATTACATTTTAATCGACGTTAAATATTTAGCTTTGATAGATGATTCGATTGTATTTATCAATTGAAATTACAATTTTTCAATCATATATTCAAGTATTGAATGTTCTTATAATATTTGATAATATATTCATTCTTTTTAATATTTACCAGAAAATTTAAAAAAAATACCAAAAAAATATTTAATATAAAAAGGTATTTTGAAAAATAGGAACTTAATTTAAAGGAAAATTTTGTATATAAACATTATAATAATTTCAAGAAATACATATATTTTAGAATTTATATTTAAAATCTAGTATTAATAAAATTACACAATTGCTTATAACAGTTTTATAACATTTACATCACTATTTAATTAATATTCCGATAAATCATTTATAATTATAATCATTAAATCAACTGTGGCAATTAATATTTAAATGCAGACGTGTTTATTTGAAATATATAAATGAATACAGTAAGATATTACTTTGCATAAATAGATTATTATTTAAAAAAATAATTTCAATATATATATATATATATATATATATATATATATATATTATATTTAAAATAATTATATACGTATATATATTTATATATATATATATATATATATGCGTATGCATATATTGTCTTTCATGTAAGAGATAAATTATAGAAACTGTCTAAAATAAATCAAACGTTAAGATCGCTATCGCGAATGATTTGCGCTTTCTTTCAATCTTGAGCAACTCCATTACGTTTTCGAAATGTTTCAATTACTATCATTCATTTCGATAATGAAGTAATAACGGCGACGACCTCGAGGCTTTACAGGCCACGCCGGGAACTGAACCCGATACGAGTTTTTGATTCGGCACAAAATGAAAAATGGCTTTTTTTCCGTGCCAGAGGCCAAGGAAACCGATGGCGGACCGCCGTATTAATATGACATAACGTATAAATACGAATAAATATCAATGATTTTGATAAATATTATTTTTCTTATTTTATTTTCATATTTTCTAATATATATATATTTGTTATATTTTAAACTAAAATATTTCAATGTAAAAACTGTAGTGAAAAAAGTCTTTTGATAATATAATATATTTAAAATAATTAGAAAATATTTTCACTTTTACTTTGTTCCCTTTCGACTATTTAGAAATCTCATGCATATATAAAAACGAAACTTTACGCAATTATCAAAATTTCAATCTAAATTATAATATATTATAATATAATCCTGCATTTCTAATTATTTATATTCGTGACTAAAGGTCATGATAATTTCGGAAAAAGCAATTTTCTTAATATATTAGCAAAGACATTCATCATTGTCTCTGCCTTGTCTTTCATTTTTTTTTTACCGGTCCGATTCCTGAAATTGAACTTGAGGTCGCACGCACTATTTTATACTACGATGTTACCGTTTGATACGACAATTAAGTCATAAATTCTGAAACTATCGATTTTCGTTAATAAACAAATAAAATAAATATAGACTGGTGATTTTTTTTTGTACGATTTTTTTTTCACAGCGTAAATACCGGAATATCGAAATAAAAATTTTCGATTCTTGTCACCTTTGTTATCCGAATACAAGATTTATATAGTCACGGGTTCACATGGTTTAAACACTGTTGGTATTCTCGTGTGCAATACACTTGTCATTTAGCCCACGTGCATTCAAATTGATTTATTTCACGGTCTTGTGCGACACTTCAATGAAGAGGGAATAAAATGATTAATCGCGATAAGATTAATGCGTCGTCTAATCTATCATAACGCGGACAAAAGACCATTGTTTAAAGAAAGAACCAAACACACAAAGCGTTAAAAAAATGGACTATGAAACGTCATAAAATTCTTTATACAGGTCGTCGAAAAAAAAATTTTTTTTTTTTTTGGTAAATGTTATTTATTATCAAAACTCTGATAATATCGGACAATAATGAAACCTCATAAATTATAAAGGATTTTTTATATTATTACTCAATATAAAGTGTATTTTAAATAAATTAATATATTGTTGAAAATACTAATAAATTATTATTTTTATATTATTATAATAAATTATAGAATTATTGAATGTGTAAAGAATCATATTCAGTGTCAAATTCTGAGGATAAAATTTTGCAATCATTAAAAATTATATTTTTTAATTGAAATGTGTTGTTTTATTTGTATTAATTTTTATAAAAAAAATATTTGAAATATAAATAGCTGTTTTTTTTATATTAACAACTAATTTGAAATAAAAATCATATTAATTAAAAATATTTTTACATAGTAATAAAAATTGAACTATTAATAATATAGAAAAAAATCGTTTGTAAAATTGAAAAATCGAAAAACCATATATTTTCTAGCACCATGTATATAGACGACGAACACAAACAATCGTATAGCCGGAAATTCTTATGCAATTCTCCCTCTCTACACCCCGTTTTGAAACAGGTGGGCGATAACCATTACGTTGCCGTATAATTGAAGCCTCAAATGTGCATATAAAACCGTAAAGCTCACTTAACTGAATCAAATTACGCACGTTTTACGTTTCGTATGTCTCTTTCATTCGATTATTACGCGCATGTATAATTTTTATTTTAGCATATATGTATATATATATATATATATATATATATATATATATATATATATATATATATATATATATTATATATATATATATATTTTTTATTTTCGTCGCATAGTTAAAATAATGAAACCAAACGTACAGTTATTTGACCTTTTTTTTTCTTACTTATTTGCCGATTCGAAATTTCGCAATTGCGTCTTCTGCAATAAAATTTGGAAACGATCGTTTGCACGGCAATTTATTTGACAATTGCTTAATATTTTTTTTTTACATTCTAACTAAAAAGTTGTTTGTATTTTTTTATCATTATATTAATTATTAAGAAAATTACAAAAAAATAATTTTGAATGCGGTTTTGCAAAAATATTTCCAATGACATAAATAATATACGGAAAAAAGCATTATTTATTTCAATTATATTTTCATTACAATTTCTTAAATGTAAAAGTTTTTGAGAAATATTTTATTTGTATTTGTGGATATTTTAAATTAATCCAACTGATATTTAAATATTTTCTAATAGTAAATAGTTTCATTTATTTTATTGAAAAAATGTTTTCTTTTTAATATTATGGTAATATTTTACCACAAAATATGATTTTAATTTTTACATTTAATTTTCGATTCTAAATAAATAAATAAAACATTTTTTTCTAATGTAAAAATATATTTGATTATTTAGCTAAACTATTTCTCTGGTAACTTGATTATAAAATTTCTTTTAAAGAATCAGAAATTGATTTTCAATTACTTAATAATATTAAAAAAATATTTTACAATTTCAATATTTTTTTTGATGTTAATTTGATATTATATTTGGATTATTATTGAAAATCAACTAAGTTATTTTAATAATAATTAAAAAAGATTTATCAATAATGCTTTTGTATAACCGTAACTAAAATTATTTTAATCAGAATTTACTGAGAACAACTATTGTAAGAATCATAACAAAAACAAAACTTTTGTACACCTTTGTTCAAAACATGTTCCGACAAATAACGTAACCATGAAAATCCTTGAATTGAAGTAAATATTTATGACCGCAAAAACTGTATTTGACATGTTCTATTTTTTTTTTCATTGTCAAGTCAAACGGAATTTCAACAATAATAATACAAAATAAAAGAAAAACCGTAACAGTAGAGCTGTTATGCAAATCGAAGGACATTTCATAATTGTGTGTCGCAACAATAGACAAAAGTTTTCCCGTTGTAAAACGGTATCCCTATACGGACATTTATAATTTACAACTCCAGCGGTGCAATAATTTCGAATCGCTCTCAAAGTATTTTAATTGATAGGGAAACGTCAGAAAAAAAACTATTATTTTAAGGAGCAGTAAACTGGTAACGATTTCCGCCGCCATTTTCTAAAACGGTACGAAGGATCCGATTCTTTCGTGCTGTTTTTTTTTTATTTTAAATTCTCGTAAAGCGTATAAGATTATATATATATATATATATATATATATATATGTATGTATGTATAAGTATATATTTTTTTTCATCAAAACTTAGGTAATATATCAAGCTATGTGTCCTCCATTTTTTGTGCTATTTTATCTTTCGGTATTCTTTTTTTTTATATCCAACTTTTGGTTCGGTTCGAAAAGGAAGACAAAACCGGTCCACGGGTGTTCCAAAAAACGCGACCACGGCAGGTTAACAACTCGAAATTTACCTGCCTAGAATGCGTCTAGATCTTCGAAGGTGATGTAATCTGAGTTCGAATTCTATTTTTTTTTATTTTGCCTATAATAGGTATAAGTCTCACTCGTCGTTGGTATTGTAGAATTAAATTCGATTTAATTTAGAGTTCCAAATTCCACTGATGACGGAAGCAATTTCGATTATTCGCTGAAAATCCTTTGTTATATTAATGCAATAGCTTCACAAAAGATTCGAATATAATAGATATATAAACATATAAATAATTATTTTTTTAATAAATCGTACTAACCTAATAAAAAATAAATTATTTGATTTTAAAAATAATATAAGTGTATAATAATTTAGAAATAGTAATTTTGGAAAAATATCTTCAATTTACTTACCCATGATTTTTTTTACAAATGTTAAAAGAATGTCAATTAAGAATTATCCAAAGGAAAAAAAGCGTCTACAGGATGCTACCTGTACATAGAACAACAATAGAATTCCCTTAATTAAAATTAATCTACGACTCCTTTTTTCAACATTTAAATAATTACACATCGTTCGTTATACGATTTATTATATTTTTTTCCAAACTCGAAAATAAAATATACGATCGCATTATCGTTCCGCATGCGTAATGTATTTTTTTTTTCATTTTGCATCAATTAAAAATGTGATCTATTCAAAATCTAACAACAACTTTATTACGTCGTCTTTAACGTTATTAAGTCGCGTCCACACGCGCGTGCAAACGTGTCGAATTTTACCGCACACTTTTTTTATATCATTCTCGATCGTCTTTCGCCGTTCGCGAGACGAAAGTTAAAATGTAAAAAAAATAAAAATAAAAAAAATCGACGAGTACATGTTTTATATAAATACAAATATATACGAGCAGCGTTGCTCAGATAACGGCCAGAACAATATTTCTTGCTCACACGTCTGTTACTGGAATAAGTTAAAAGCCGACCATACATCATGCCCCGCAGCAAAAAAGTATTAAGATCCCAAGCCGTAGCCGCCGTTTGAAACTTTAATATAATTCTTACTTGAATTTATTGTTTCAACTTTGTTCCGACTCTCTTTCTTTCCGACGGCCAACTTGTACAGATTCATCGTGTTGAGTTTGCGTTTTCCAATTCATTTTTTATGCGGGTGGGGGGCGGGGGGCGGGCGAGACTTATGAAAAGTGCGCGTCGTACCAACTTCGAAGGGCTGAAAATTATATTCGGCTCTAGTAAAATGCGAGAAATTTTGTCATTATATATAATAATCGAATATTTTATTAAAAATATCATTTTTTTAAATATCATATAATATAAGAGATATCTACATGTCAATATATTATTCTCATTGATATTTTATCCAATTTAGCAATAGTAAATAATATCTATGAGCACATTGATCAAATCATCGCGTTGTCTTTTTCAAAATTTTATCGTTGTTTAACGGTCGAACGTTATTGTATTGCCGTTCGTGAACCAGCGATGGCTTTAACGCTCGCCGATGAAGAGATAGTGCGAAACGCTGTTATGGAACATTTCGCGTTTACCCATTGACACGAAACAATGCTAAACTAGTTTAAAATATAAATCATTACGACTGAAATGTCTAGGACGAATTTAGAGGCCCTTTCTAGAAGTTAAATTCCGAAATTTACGCGCCGCCACAACGTCGTCTATATTATATATATCTATGAAAATAATTGATTAATTAACGGACATAATTCAAAATTCTCACCGTTAACGCTGCCAAATTAATATCTATTCGGAATGTAAATTTCGGACAGTTTAAAATATATTTTATTTTTATAATAATTTATTACACTAATGATTTAGATTAAATATATTATTTTATTATGAAGTTGACTCGCATATTTGATATCTAATTATTAATTATATTACATATTTTATTTTTCATGTTTATAGTATATATTATTTTCGATCGTTCTATATATGAGAGCATATACGTATTATATAATGTATTCGCGTCTAGATATATATATATATATATATATATATATATGTGTGTGTGTGTGTGTGTGTGTGTGCGTCTTTTCTTTTTAACATCGTCGAGCGTGAGTTGAAAACTTCGCACCGCGTTTGATAACAGTGGAAGCAACTTACCCACCATCCTGTGCACTTTGTGAAAAGTTAGTTCCAAGCTTCGGTAATGAGGAGCGGTGGCACAGTGGTAGAAGACGCCGCAAGAGTTTGGTTTCCCCAGCGAGATGGGGTTTTGCAAACAGTGGAGTGGTTCGAGGGTTCGAAGTCCAAGAAATGGGCGGTTACAAACTTGACAGCGTTTTCCAAATTAGACTTCACATATAAAATACATACGGTTATTTTTATACGTTTTTTGTTTATTTTATTTATTTTTATTTAAATACACACACTTTTATATCGTATTACTGTATTAACAATAATAATAACAATCGCACCGTTGTATTATTAACAGTGCAATAATGTTTTTATATTATCGTTATATCGCATTATCGGTGGCGATTATATCGTAAATAGGAATATAATTAATTGTCACTATTTTGTAAATCTGTTAATTTGATTCTTGCATTGTCATCGAGAGTGAATAAATTTGTAAAGTTTCAACTTAATAAAACATTGAGAAATGCTCGAAAAATACATTACAAAATTCCACTTAGACAAACAGACAAATGAAGCTTATATAAATTTTCACTAATAAAATCAAATCATAATCACAAGAATATTTATAAAAACATTACATATTCATAGTTAAATATTTTACATGTATTAATAGATATATTTCGAAATTTTAAAATTATATGTTGCTAAAGATGAAAAACATAATTTTTAAAGATTAAGATGATTGTTTTTAATTTGGATATTTAGATTGAGGGTTTTTTTTTTAATATTAATTATTAAATAGAGGAGGGCGTCAAGGAATACTCTCTTTCATATTGTCAATAGGATTAAGGGCGGGTTATACATTAAAAATTTCGCTAAAAGCGATGGTGTGAGCCGCAAAGAGGTTGAGTAGAGTCCTGCGGTTTCGCGAAACCAAAGGAGATTCCCGAGGAAGTTACCCCCTGCAGCCACACACCCTGTGGCAAAACTTATCTCATTATTCACGGCGGGCAACGCTGAGTAATTTTGATATATTACAATTACGTAGGTATTGTAACTTATTATACAGTTGGTAGGCTGGGAATAATAAGTTGTTATAAGATGGAAATTTTATAATTTATCGCCGAGGGTTTTTTCTTTGGTTCCTTCGACTGGCTCCCGCCTCCGCTCTCTTGTACTCGCACTCTTTTTACCTCACTCTCTCTCTCTCTCTCTCTCTCTTCTATATTTGTAGGTGTTTCATAATTATTATAAATCTTGCACGAACGCTTATAGACAACACGGGGGTGCGAGTTTGAACTAATTTATTCAGAAAATCAAATCAAATGCATCACACATTATTAATTAAGACCGATAATTACTTGTATATTCAACCAATTTACCACTATTTCTATTATGGTAGATATATAAAATAAAGAAAAGTCAAATGAAATTTTCACGATATTTTGTTAATATATTTATTTTATTCCAATATTATTTTTCATCTAATTTTAATTGAAAATATCGTCCATTTTATTAGCATACATTTGAAATTAAAAATTAAAGATTACTTTATTTTTTTAAGTAATCTTCTATTTTAAATTTAATATAAAACTAATGTAATGAGCTTTTTCGTAATCATTGAAAAATAAATTGTGCTATATAAAAAACATTTTTCATATATAATGTATTTTTAATAGGAAAATATTTGTAGCAACTTTATCGATCAATTCTCATTTCATATATAGATGTTTTATATGTACGTTTTTTTTTTTTTAGTTTTTGCAAATTGTATAAACGGTGGTTTGTAGCGATCGCTGCGGTTGAAGTCCGGACTGAATTATGGACTTCTTAAAGTATCTTTAGTTAAATTAACCGCGCGGCCGGTACGAAGAATGCAAAATTGCGCCCCGTTAATGTTTCCAAGACACCGCTAATGAGTCCGCAAAAATCTAACTTGGGGGGCAGTCAGTTTCGTTAGGGTAACCATGTCGAAAATTGTAATTTACCATTGGACCAATGGCACAATGTCACACAATGTTGTCGACGCCCGATATACTAATAATATATAGGATATTACAATATATATATATATATATATATATATATATATATATATATATATATATTTTTTTTTTTTTTTTAATTTAAAACATAATATAAAAGCGCTCATTAATAATGTTAAAAAATATAATAAATCATTTTAAATCATCTTTATTGAATATATCTTCATTTATATATTTTTTATAGATGGATAGTTAAAGTAAGGAGATGTCTAGTATAATGTTAGAATCTTTATATATATATATATATATATATATATATATATATATATATATTCTTTTTTTATATTTTATTATATTTATAGTCTCTTTTTACTTATCGTTATTCCTTTCATTTTATTTTTTTCTTTTATTTTCATGCATATTTTTGCAAAGCGGCTCGGCGAAGTTGCACGCCAACTTAGCTTCGACGATGCAATCTCGATCGAACTATTCATATATATGTATAAAAAATAAATAAAATCATTATATATTGCATAAAAAAATAAATATTATTTTATTATAAAAATAAATCCACTCGAAATATATAAAATATATAATAATAATATTGAGATATTCAATAGAATACTAATTATTTAATTATATCGTACTAAAAATTAAATAAATGTTAAAATGTTTTTTTTTTTAATTCGTTATATTATAATATTTGTGCGGCACTTTTGATGTGTTACTCTTCAAAATTTATTTATACCATTTAGGTTAGTTCTGAGAGAGAGAGAGAGAGAGAGAGAGAGAGAGAACGTTTTGCTTATATAACGATATCGTTCGAAAAATATTGAACGTCTCGATTAAATTATCATAAATTATCGTGGACGTAATATTTTACATTGATTTCGATTGAATTTACACTTTTCGTTTCCAATTTCAACATCTAATAAATTATTCGGCGAGAGACCGCTCGTTTCGCAGGTACGAAGTATGAAATTAAAATAAACACCAATATAAAGTGGAAGCTAAAGTGGTCAATTTGTATTGTCGGTCGTTTGTCTTATCGGGTAAATCTTAATTTTATCTAATATATTGGTATTTAATTTATTTCGATTTATAAACAATTTTTTTTCATCTCTTATAAAATAATTTCTTTTTATTTCATATTATTGTATATTACTTTATTTATATTTTTCCCATATTGTTGTTAATAATATTTTTGCCTTATTCTAATTTTGGAGTTAATTTATATAACACCTTTAGCACCTTCTCTTTCATTTTTTTTTTCATTATGATATTTCATACTAAATATTATAAGATTTTGCTGCTTTATTAATTCTAGTTAAAATTCTGATGAATAGAATATTTATGAAATCTGTATTGATATACAAATAGAACAAAAAATACGTATCAGATTCATATATTATATATAATTGAAAAGTGAAATATATTTTCTATTTTTCATTTATATTATTATAATGTATGTACTTTTTATTTTAAATTATAATAGAATAATGTTAATTATATATATTTTAATTAAATTTAAAAAAATAAGTTTCAGAGTAAAACATACGACTTAATTTTAAAAAAAAGATGCATTCAGATATACAAATTCTAAAACGTGATTTAAAATTTTTATATATGCACGTAAAAAAAAACGATATCGTTCTGCGAATTTTCACGAATCGCCTCCGAATTATTTATAGAATATATCATTGTAAAATTGTAATTAATTTAAATAAACGTCAGCATTGTTGTTTAATAATTTGCCATAAATTTGCACACGAAAGCGAATGCTCGATTTATTAATGACGATTGCGGAAAAAAATCTCGTTAATACACAATTGCCGTACACGGCGATTAAAATTAATTGTTTGTTAATTGTCGGCGCTTAATTAACGGTCATGATTCGTGCCCCCCTCGCATTAGCATAATAAAACAATATTTGCGCTTTGCGGTGAATTTACAACGCGGCCCGATGACAAAATGCTGCCATTGACTATATACTGCTTCGTGTATTTTCAAAATAAAATAAAAAAAAAAATATATATATATATATATATATATATATATATATATATATATATATAAACGAAGTAAATAAAATAAAACAGTATTTTAAATGATATCGTCGAACATATTAACATACAAAGGAGTTTAAAGTTCTCATCTCTCGGCGCAAATAAACGCTTTATTTGTAAAATTCTTCTATTGTACAATAATCGGAATTAAATTTCTAATTTAGAGAAAAATTTGATAAAAGTAGACATTTTTATTTTTAATATGTAGTATATATATATATGATATATACAAAAAATAAATATTATTAAAATGATGTTTAAGAATAAAATATGTAATTATATATTAGTAGATATAAATAAAATAAAAAGTGTAAATTTTATTTTTAAATTTTGTAATACATAATAGATGAATATTTATATTTACATACAAATATTTATATATTTAAAAAATCCAATAAAATATATTATATAAACAATTCAAATGACTTACAAAAGTATCGATTTACTTTATTTAATATTTTTTCAGTATATTTTAATTCCATAATTATTTCAATCAATATTTTTTTTAATATATAAATTTAATTTATATCCGTAATCGTCGGTAATCGCAATCTCAAACTTCATCGTCGACGAAACGCCATTAAAGCCACCCTTTAAACGTCACGCTCGTTCCGTTTTCGGCTTCATAATTCGCGCATAGCCTGTATATACGCCCCGCGCAATGACAATCGCGAGAATATAGCAATAAACACGATGTCCGATCGTCGGTTTATGGCCGAATAAGGAAGTGTGTGAGCCGTGTAATTGTTTTCGCATAGCGTTCAGCGTCGCAGAAAACTCGCACTAAATCATACGATAAAAATCAGTACGCGCTTTTACGACGGCCGGTGAGCGCTAGTCGCCTTCGGCCGCCTTATCTCGAAACTGATAAATTGGTGTTGTTCGACTCACTTTCAGGATTGTTCAGCTTTTTATCTTCTTCGGTGACATTTCGGCGGCGAATTTTCAGCTCTTATTGATTCGTTTTACGACGCTTAATAAATGCTATGTTACAATTATCTCCCGGCGGTTTTAAATCAATATTAACAGTCGTATCTGATTCGACGTCGCGCTGATTTATAGTATTGTGTATATATATATATATATATATATATATATATATATATATATATATATATATATATATATTTTTTTTTTTTTTTTTTGTTTTGTTGATATCGTTCTTATTTCGAGAATTGTGCTCTACGGGTGTTATCTGAAAAATCACGTAACCCTCTGAGATGATTTGCATCACAAGTCACGAAATGTTACATTTTTTTAAAAGAAGACACAGAATGAGGCATCTCGTGATTTGTGGGCGACTCTTTTGTATGACAATACAAATTTATTTTTAGACTAAATTTATATTACATATAACTATAGTCACATATTTTGTTAGAAAAACTAATGATTAATTATTCAAGACACTAGTTTTAAACTACAATATATTAATCATTTTAATTTTTTAAATAATTTAATATATTTTAATTTTTTTCAGGTAAGCTGCATATTTAAAATATTAAAATACTACAATTTTTAAGGTAAGGCTATATATTATATTCATTAATAATAGATTTTTGTTACAATTTCAATCCTTTTCACAATTTAAAAATTCTATATATAAAATTCTCATTTTTACTTCGACGTTATTATGAATTCATTTTCTGTGAAAAAAAGTGAATTTTAATAAATGGAAATTTTAAATCATAATGAAAAAAGTTTAAATTGAAGTTAAAAAATATCATAACTTAACTTCATTATTATTTGAATATTTTTAAAGTTTTTAAAAATAGTTGAAGAAAATGAGCTAATTCATTATCGATATTCGTATAATCGTAATTGTGAAACTTTGCGATCAATATAATAAAGAATTTTATCTTTATAGTTAAAACTGGATTCTAGGGAAAATTTTATGTTTAGAAATCTAAACGAATCTTTATACCAATTATATTATATTAATTAAAATCTTGTTCGATTGTACGCTCGGTATTTCCGTTTTGAATTTTACTCTACAATAAGGGCATGAAACTGTAGAAAATTTCGACGTAAAACAAGTCAAACAGATATATATATATATATATATATATATATATATATATATATATATATATATTCGTGTGACGTCATTCGAAATTCCGTCGTGGTCGTTCGAAATTCGAGAATTAATCGAAAAAGCCGACATAGAAACGCGCATTGAAATGAACCGGTCAATTGAAACAAACGCACCGCAATACATATAATATAACCATATAACGTCGAATGGAAAAGGGCTTCTCCCTTTGAGGACGACGCACGCATTCGTCCTCGGGTAAATGATGAATGTGTGTCAATTACCGTTGAACAAGTACAAGGTATTGTTGGAGGAGAAACAGTCCCCGATGAGTATGAGGACCCTGCCCCGAGGGACAGGACCCGGACCTTCTCTTGATTGATAGATTAAAACGACCAAGTCTTCTTGTTGGTCGCCGTATACGCTGTCGCCGACAGACGCCGCAGACAATGTCGCCAAATAATTATTTTTAAAACAGACCGATATCATAAAGATAAATTTAAATTATATTAATATATTTTATTTATAAATTCTATATATAAATATATATTTTGATATACTATTATATATTAATATTTTTAAAACTTTATTTTAATACTTTTAATTTTCGGTATATAATTAATAATTTGTTTAATAAAAAAATATTAATTCTAAATACATAGACACTTTTTTTATGTTATATAGAATTATTTAATCATCGATTTAATTTAATATTCTTATTCATTATCATTATTAAATACTTATTCTTAGTAATTCAATGAATGACTAAGTGTTTGATAATGATAGTTTAAATTTTGATATCCATTCTTGTTCAAGTTTATTATTCATACTGCAATTAATGCATTATTCAATAATTAATATTGTATTGATGATTCAACTTCATTTTATATACACCAAGTCTAAAGTGTCTATTCTTAAGTTAAACTTATTCACTGCTTATTTGATTTTTTTTTTATTTTTTATATTAAATTTTGGTACAAGTACCTAGTAAATTTATATGATTCTAAAATAGTCTGTTTTATATTCCCATGTCCTTACACGGTAATCGTTTTTTATATATTATAATAACATTCCAATCAGTGTTTCAAAATAAATGGAAATACGCCGAACGAAATGAAGCTACCAAAAACACGAGAAAGACTTTTCGATTTTCAAGATATAAAAAAAAAAATACAAAGTCCGCCTACATAAAAAGCGGGGAGTCAATCTCGGATCTGTCAGGTCGTTCGTAAAAAAATACAAAAACTGAAAAAAAAAAACGGGACACTAACTCGAAATAATAAAAAAAATACAGTATTATTATTGAAATTCGTTTGCGTGTTTGTGTACGAGCGAGAAATGTTTTTTTCATACGCGCAAAAAACGTTGTCGAAGAACGTCGGCAAAAAAAAAAAGAAATTTGAAAATAATATTAAAAAAAAAGAGGGGGACACGACGACGACGAGAGACATCTTTTTCATACACCGCGTAATAAATTCATATTTACATTATTCAGGACCTTTCGTCGAACGACGACGGACGACGAATTCGCATTTTTGTAACGACTGCGTTATAACGTCAAGATCTCGTTAGGCGAATAAGAAGAAAAAAAAATAAGTAAAAAAAAATAAATAAATATATATATAAGAAATAAAATAGAGACCGGTTTCTAATTAAATTTTTCGTTATTTGTATAAAACGGTTATCTGGCACTTCCCGTGCTTCGAATATTTATAATGAAAAACCTACGCCGACTTCACTTTTAGATAAAGCCGTATGCCGTCGATTATAATATATAGTTTTAAAAAATGACGATATTGTATTCTTACCTTTTCGTACGAACCACATATTGAGAATATTCAACGGAAAAGTTTCCCATTCGATTTTATACATATGTATATTAAATATATATATATATATATATATATATATATATATATATATATATATATATATATATATATATATATATATATATATAACGTTTGATTCGCCGAAGCGATGCGATTGCAGTTATGTAAATTACTTGCGTGGATTCGGCGATTATGTTAATATTCGACTATTAGATATATCACTGAAATTATATTTTTATATTCCATTCCCATAGTATTCAAATTTTTTAATCGCTTTTTTTATTGAAGAAAATAATAATAATCGTCCGCGTCGTAAAAATTTCGTCAT
Organism: Leptonema lineaticorne; assembly: GCA_024500535.1. Classification (NCBI taxonomy): domain Eukaryota; kingdom Metazoa; phylum Arthropoda; class Insecta; order Trichoptera; family Hydropsychidae; genus Leptonema; species Leptonema lineaticorne. The sequence continues at coordinate 10,370,145 of JANIJI010000004.1, read as the reverse complement.
AATTGCGGGACTCTTCGCAAATTGCGCGATATTTTGTAATGAGACGTTTTTAGACAGTCTTTTTTTTTCTTTAGTAGTTTTAAAAAAATATTTTATAAATAATTGTGAGAATGATGTTTGATAAATAATATATACCTATAACAATTTATAAAATTGAACAAAAATCAATTTCTATTATTAAGATAAAAAGTTAAATTTTTATCTATTACCCTTATAACTTTAATATTTTACTTAGTTAATAATATTTATTATTATGAAATGACAATTTAACCTTTATGCAAGTTTTTTTCTTTGCTGTATACTTTATCTTTGTAAAACATTATTAACCGGTGATATAAATTGGTTCTTATCAAACACTTACTCGACAATGAATTTACAAAGAAATAAACAACAATCATTTTAAAATTAGGACACTTTTATGAGACTAGACCTAGTTTTTATATAATATCAATTTTAGTTTTATATATTTGTAAAATAAATTCGTATTAAAAACTATATTTTTAATTTGATATTTGAAAAAAAAATATTAATTAACGAACGTTCTAAAAATATTTTGTAATATATCAAATGCCTCTTCATAAGATAGATATTCTAAATTACGAAATTATAGTTTCAATAGAATTGATATTAAACATATGTTAGAACCAATAATGGAAATTTTTAACGATAAGGATAAAACAATTTATTCTAAATACATAATAGTAAATTTCAAAATTTTATTAAAAAATAATAAAAAATGCAATATTTTAATCTTTTTATGATTAAAAAGAAAAAGCAATTTAAATTTGCCTACTACTGACTGATACAGTTCACAAAGATCATCATTAAAAATACACATTAATCTTAGCGCATAATCTATAATATGCAAAATTATATATTGTTATCCAATATAAACATGTCGTTTTATAGCTGCCGTACAAATTTAGATTTATTCGTAAAAAGCAACGTAGAAATACGAGTACACTTATTTATGTATGCGGCCGCACAATCAATCATGATTAATCGCCTATCGCGATTTTTTTTCCTATCCTTTTTCAGTTGCATAATTATGATTGGTTAATTTTGACCAATCGTTAATAATGGGCGTGTCCGTCTACATTTCTCACACCTCGCATTATATTTATATATAATATAAGAAATCGATAAAACAACCATACAAACTGACACCGTCCACAATGAAATTGTTAATATTTCATTTGACACGTCGTCGTCGTCGTCGTCGTTGAGATGAAAATAAAAAAAAACACATACATAACCGGATCGAGAATTATTTATACATTTATTTATTCGGCATAATTGGTTTATTTGATCTGGTTTTAATAACCGGTGCCGTTTTTTTTTCCGTCGCTTTTTTTTTATTCCTCGGTCTGTTCATGTTGCTCGTGTCTACGATCATTTTATAATGAATAGAGGACTATTGTAATTGTTATTACGGTGGTTTCCAGTCGTATCCAAGTACACATTGATGAATAGATATCGTTTCTTGGAAGTGGCTACAAATCAACCGGTCATAGCGATTTAATCGATAATTACTCGTCATGTTCGCGTGCGAATGCATTTCGCCGGCCGGTTAATGCATTATTGTTAACTTCAGTTATTTAACGATATATCGATCGCGGTTAAAAGTTTACCGTGTGCTTCCGATGATCGATCCACTCGCACAACTTTCAAATTCGTATGTATGTAATTTACATGTACGTATCCTATTTAAAATAATAAATATATTTTTTAATAGACGTTAGTTATGATGAGAAAATTATTTATATCCGTGAAGTATAGATATATCTATTCAAGTTAATAGTTTTATTATGGTATTGTTAAATATTAATAAATTAATATTCATCGTGAGACTAGACACAGTATTTCAACATTGATTTTTATAAAATATTCTATGATTTAATCGTATTCGATAAATATTAAATAACACTATTATAATTCGAAATTATTTTATTGTTTTCCACTGTAAAAAAAAGTATATTTATAATGATTATATTTGCAATATTTTTATACGATGCATAATTAAATTATGAGATTTTTTTTACAAATTTATATTAAATCGCAACTGGTAATCGTCGATTGAGAAGAGAGGCAAAGCTATTTTATTTTTATTTTTTATAAATATAAACGATAAAAACTTACCTTACGCACATATACGCGTAGTTTATGAAAAATTTATGATCTTCGCGAACGCCGACTTCCGAATAAGCTGGCGATAATTGAGAAGCGGCGATTTATTCCCATAGGAGCAGAAAACGGCATTATCTTTGTCGGCCGTTTGCCGTTTTCCATTAGCATTTTTGATCAATCGAAATAAATATTAAATCGTCTATCTATCGACTATTTGTTTCTTTGCAATTTAAATTTGTCGGCGGCAAATGAAAAAAAGAAATTCGCATACGAAAAAAAAAATACAACAACAACAACAACAAAGTACCGATTCGTTCAATGCAAATTAATAATCATATGAATATATTTAAATGAACGATCCGCCCGTTTTAATTATCTAGATAAATATATTTTTAAAATATTTTTCCACAATATTATATGTGTATTTGCGATATATAATATTTTGTATATTTGCACTTAAAAAAAATAGATAAAATCTTTGTCGGTATATTTACATCTTATATTATCTTAGATTGGTAATAAAAAATATTAGAAAAAGTAACTCAATAATTTTATAATAAAATAAATAATATTACCTGTAAATTTAATTTATATTATAATACGTTACATAAATATCGATTAATCAAAAAAAAAAAATTTATGTAATGTTAATTATTAATAATTTTATAATTAATGATAAAATATAGTCGTTTTGAAATACAGACATCATCTTTTTGATAGCAGCGGCGGTCAGAGCAGCATTCAAAAGGTCGGCTCAAGTTTATTACCTCTCACTAAAAGGACATTAATGGGTATATCTTTATTGGCTGAATTGGTGTGCGAGCACGTAAAATATTGACTGCAGTATGTTCAACACGAGGTAGCACGTTATAAATTACGTTAAAGCGTTAAAACGGCTTTACAGGTAAAAAGGATATTTATCTGATCGAGAACAACTGTTTCCATCTTGTTTTTTTTTAACTCCGATGCCTATTATGATACATATTTACGTATTGCCAAACGAGACATATTGTATTCGATATATAAAAAAATCATAATTTATTTATCTGATATAATAATTGAGCTTTTCAATCATATTCGTCTATTTAAAAATTAAATTATTTTTATATATATATGTATATATATATATATATATATATATATATATATATATATATATTATTCGTCAAAATAAACGACGCTACACCGTTTTGCCGAGATTTTATTTAACAATCGCGGCGAATATTGTTTTCGCGTGTTTTCCCTGTGCGAAAATTGATATCGGTCCTCGTCCCTCGCTCCCGCGGGAAACCCTATTTTCCGATTTTCTCTTTTGCTCTCGCGCAACCCTCTCGCGCCAGGGGTGGTTAAGCTGCGAAAGTTATGTTACGATCCGACCATTATTGTCGTGCTCTATAGAGAGAGACCGTACCTTACGTTGCGCGATTGTTGCGGGCTCGACGAAAGCACTTCATAAACTTGCTACCACTCGCCAGATTTAACTTATATATATATTTTTTTTCATTCGCAAAAAATCTTATTTTATTTCACGAGAAATGTGCACTTTATTTTATCGATGATTTGGGATGAAAATATTTCGTGCAATTTGTTCTCATTAATATTGTAGATATATTTTTAATAGACTTACCATATATTTTGACTTATACATAACAATTTTTTTAACTTAAAATTTATATATATTAAATGTTTAATAATATAAAAATTAATCTAAAGTATTTTTTTACATATATTATAAGTCTTAATATTGTTAAATATATATACTACATTTTTATAATCTAACTTGATACAATCTAAAATCGATATCCTAAACGAAATTTAGAATGCACATTTAATGTTTTTATTACCGTGTGATTTTGTAAAATAATTCATAATTTTATGGGAAATTTTCTTTGAATTCATTAACGAAAATTTAATTTTTGAAGATTTCTTTAACTATTTTTTGATAACACTGAGTGTTTATATATTTTTCTGCGTTATTTCTTTCTGAAAGTTTCTCACAATTTATTTGATTAGTTACACTTGATTGAATCATATTTTTACGGTTTTATTAATTGTACTTATATTTTTTACGCTATAAATTGATTATTGAAATCAATATTTCCTATTTTTATTACATAAAAAATTGCTAAAATATCTGATTCATAGTAATATAAAATCTGATATATAGTATTTTGTTATTGATATTATTATAATAGTAAATATGTTAATATGAAGATTATATACTAGTAATTTTGTATATTTGAATCACAGATTAATATATAGAAACATAATTTAATTTTACATATAACAGACTCGACATGAGATTTATTAATATATAATATGAATATCATTATATACTTATATATATATATATATATATATATATATATATATATATATATATATATATTTATACAATATAAAAGTCATGACATTTTCATTATACATATATTTAATTATGTAACGATATAATTATAGTGTTAGAGTGTTATAATAGCCGTATATTCTCAATATTTATGTTCTAATGTTCTCAGCATGGCGGACAATATCAATCATAACGTTTAGGCCAGTCACTAAACTTTTAATTAAATAATCTACAGGGACTCAAATGTATGTACGACGAGAATGTGAAAGCAAAGGGGGGGGAGAAGGGATGCAGGGGGGTCCCTAAATATAAATCAGGCCCGGCGGCATAAATTAAATCAACACCTTACCGGCCGGTGCCGGACGAGCCGACGAACCGGACCGAGACAGGGCCGGCGCTCGTAATTAAAACTACATACATATGTAGTATGTACTCGGGGAGGGGGGGCGCGGTAATTAATACGAAAAACCGAAAACGGACACGAGAACAATTCGCTTAAATTAATTTCGTTCCATTTTTTCGCCGTTCCGCCGACCCGCTCGCATATAAAAAATATGAAAAAAAAAAATATATATATATATATATATATAAATTCCTCCCCATCCCCAATTTTCGCGTTATTTATTTGTGTATATTTTAATATTTCTCGGTGCGCGCTTATACAAATTTTCATTTACATGAAAAATCGCCGTGTTGCGTCTCAGAATTTTATTATTTCCGTTACGTGCCCGCTTTACGTATATACGGTTTTGATTGTGTGTGCGTCGAAGGAAAATTTTAATTAATTTCAGTACGTCATTTATAATTTAGACTGAAAAGTGTATAAATTAACAGAATTTTCATATTTAAATCATTGTATATATATTCATGTTTATTCTTAGATCAAAGGTATTTTTCAATACAGTTTTTTGATTTATTTATATTATATAATCAACTAAAAATGTTTAAGTTTGTATTTACTTACATAAACACAAATATTCACAATTTTTTAAAAAAGTTAAATTTTAAGAATGTTTTCATATTTTAGATTGGATGTTATAAATCATCGTCAAGTATGTATTAAAGTATCATTTATAAAAAAATATTTTGATGTAGAAAATATTTACCAGATCGAAATACATATTTTTATATTTAATTAATTTACAGAAAACGTTTATTTATATACTATTTTTTAAAAAAATAAAGGCCTAGTAAATTCAATTTTTTACATATTTTCATTTTATTTTTTTAAATCCTAATAATGAACGTATAAAATTAAATTTTTAGTTCAAGAAATCTTGTCGTATTAACATGTTTTTCTTTAAAATCTACAAATCAATATTTAAATTTGCTTATTAATATTTTTTTTAGAGATGTATGTCCAATACTTTTAATATTAAAATTCTTTATATCATAAAATTTATGAAATGTTTTACATCTTTTGTCTAATTAAATTATATGTAAATGAAAATGATTTTCTATTACTTTTAATAATTTTATTTATTTATATATTATTATTATTATATGTATATATGTATGAAATAATTAATTTACATCTATATAACTGAGATAAACTGTAACAGCAACACAAATCAGTAATGCATATCTATCAAATATGCAAACACGTAACATTGCACATACACACGTGACGTCTTAAAAAGTTTTCAAGATCGTCATAATGAATCAATATGATCCATTAGCGAAACACGCGCGCATATATTATCTTCGAATTATAAAGTTGCAATAGAATTTATGACGATTGTAACACGCTCGCCGCGATTTATAATACAATAACATTGAGATGTGCACAATAATGTTATTTATGATATATTGAAGACGTGCATTTCTCATTTGAAACATGCGTTCGATGTAATCGATTCTACAGCTGTCTGTTGGTTTTTGTTTTTTTTTTCGAATCGAAATCAACCCCGTTTCGAATGAAATATGTCGGCGTTGTCGGTGATTAATTAGGCGCACGCTGAAAAATATATCACTTAATTACCGAACGAATTACAAATTCAATTTGAACAAAATTAAACAAACACATACGCGCATTGTACGATCGTAAATTTACGGTTTTGCCGCGGGAAAAACCATAATGTGCCCGTGAAAAATAAAATATATATGCGTATTCTAATTTAACGTGTGTTATTGTGCAAAAGTCAATGTCGATATCCCATGTAGTATTCACGAAATTTTATATGGTTTGAAAATTCTAAATTTACCAACGAGTTTTTTCTTGTTTTGTTCATGTTATTGCTGCTATCTTATTTGTATTCTAATAAGGATTTAAGACGTATTTTGTTAAATTGGATTTGTTTTTTCACTAAGAATGAGTGACTTTGATAAACTACATTCACTATAAAACAGAAGATAATTATATATAATAAATTAAAACACTTCAGTTTCAATTTCAGTAAACAAGCATTATGTATTTTTACAATATATATATAATACTAGTTGATATGTAAGATAGTTCAATAAAGAAGAATAATTTTTTTAATTAAAATTTAAGTATTATATTATGAGAGTTAATTAAAATGGAATGATGTATATTTATTATTTTTTGGTTAATATTAAATATCTATTTTTCAGTATATATATGAAGGAAAAAAAATAATAGAAAATTTATCTTTTTATTATATCTGACGCACATATAAATGTGTAAAAATATATATATATATATATATACTAATACATACACACGTATACTCGTAATACAAATATTAAAATGGCGGATTTTCGAATCGCCACAGTGGAAAATAATAAATTCGCGCCGTTCGCAAAGACAACGAAGGTTGCGCGATGGCGAGGGGGGTCATAACGCCACATAAATAATCGAATTATATTTTACTCGTTATAAATAAGCGTTTAATACGGTTTGTTCACGTTTTATTCGGTGCCCCCGACGAGCAACGGCGTACCCGGGGGACTTTTGTACGTGTGTAATATTATTATTATTATTATGCTCACTTTTACTGCATACAAGCTAGAGTTTTGTTTTCAATGGCTCCGCTCCAAACTATTTGTTAAGATCGTCGAGAGCTCAAGATTTTGAACGACTTCTCGTTGTCTTTTTAACAGCGACAGTCTGTCTATTTCGGATTTTATTATTCTTCCTTCTGGCATTTGTCTTTCTGTCTCCCTTTTACGTATATCTCTCGCTTTCGTTATATGCCGGTAAAATTTAAAACTTTCCAATATCGTCGTATCGTTTCCGTATCTCGTTCATTTTGACTCGTATCGAATCTAATGCACTATTTGTACATTTTTTTTAAATCGGTTGTATTTTTTTTTTCATTTGAAATCGTGGAAATTTTGAAGATCAACGACTAGAGAAATTCGTTTGATGTTATGCGTCGATTACATTAAAATTTTATTGAGCATTTCAGTCACATAAAACTGATTTGTCTTCAGCTGCAAAGAAAACTTGTTAAACACTTATTTTCGGTCTGGCTTCTTCGCATTCTTTTTCAAACATTTATTATATATGCTATAAATTTAGTTGAATCAATATTATATTATTTTTTTAAAACAACGAGAAACAATATTTTGTGAACGTAATTATCTAACGAACAGATAATAAATTAAAATAACTCACTAATAAATAAAATCAAATATAAATTTTTATAATTTTACAAAAAAAAATAAAGAATAATATTTATTATATTTATTTCTTTTAATATATTAATGTCAAACTAATATTAAAACAGTTTTAATGGTTAAAGTATTAGGAAAAAAGTTGTAAGGACATTAAAATCTTTCATTTATATAGATGCGAGATTTAATTTAATGTTGAAATACATATTTGAATATGTATATAACGGAATAATTATTAATAAATATGTATGTTAATTGTACAGTTAAAAAATTACCAGTATTTTAATAAACGATTTTGATACAATTAATAATATAGAACAAATATAAATTGGCGTAACCAAAATCTTTCTAATACCATCAATTACTTTCAAAACATAATAAATTATATCAACAAGTTTTATATAACAAAAAAAAATTGATTGGAATATATTTTTTAAAATTACACGCTCATTAATAAATAAATCCATTTTATAAAAAAAAATCTAGTTCGATTTACACGCTATAGCCATTTTTTAAAATAGAATAGACTGTTTACTCGGATATAAGTCTTGCATTATAAATGTTCGCTATACGAAAATATGGCGTACGTTTCGAAGAGCGAAATGAAAAAAAAAATAATAAAAATAAAAACGAAATGATTTATTTCATAGCGACGCATATATCAAAATTTTCCTTTCTCTTAATTAAGTTTTCCTCGGTAAGTTTGAACGCGATTTTAACGTGAAATAATAATCGCTCATAATATTTTTCCACAATATAACACGTATATAAGAAGATAAGAGATCTCGACTGTGTTACGACGACGCAAAATTAGAAACGACCGACGTAAATACATCATCGCCGTTACTATTAACTGAATATCAACGCATATTTCAGCGTGGCCAACTCTCAGAGTTCAGATTAATTCCGCACTGCCAGAAAAAAAAAGAAATGTTGGAAAATGAATGAAAATCGAGAAGAAAAGTCACCGTCTGCCGTCGAAGAAGCGTGCAGTTTTCAAATTTATATACGCGTATTTAATATTATTGTATATATAGGTATGTATATATATATATATATTCGTGTACGTGTTTGTATTTTTTCCACGTTGCATTCTTAAATTTAAATGTTCATAAATCTAGCGTGAATTTTACAAAAACAAACCGGATGAGATGTAAATGAAAAAAATATACGCTGAAATAAAAAAAAAAGGCGCAGCGATGATTCCTAACCATCGTTAACAACAAAATCGCTTCGTAATATATAATGATATGCGAAAAAGATACGTTATTATTGGTTCTTTATTTTTTCCAAATGCGTAGCTTTTCAAACTTTTACACGTATGTTCTTAAAAAAAAGGACACGATTTTTGTGTTAAAAAGTGCAATTTAATAGCACTTAAATAGATTCTCAATCGATTTGATCTTTAGTCACATTTGACTTTCAAATATTATTTTGTAATATTATATTACTTATACATAGTTTTTCTAATTATTTTTCATTTTTTAAATCATTATAAAAAAAATTGCAATGATGAAATTTTACAAAATTTAGATTTATTTTTTATACGATAACATTTCAATCGTATTCATAATGTAATTTTTATTGATGATTAAACTATTTATATATTGAATTTAAATATTATTATTTTTTACTAATTAAAAGATTTTAAAAGCAAATATATTTATTATCATTGATATATAGCCTTATATAATATACTTCCAACACTGAATTTTCTTTTGAAAATTTTAAATCATTATTAAAACCCTATTAATTATATATATATATATATATATATATATATATATATTAAAGATTTTTAAGCATTACTATATACAAATAAAAAAATATTTTTTACGCAGCATTTGAGAACGACAGCATTAACGAATAAGCTGTTTGTAACTCGCCGAATTGACTCGGGTCCAGAGTGCGAAAAGCGCTAAAGCTGCAAGACGCGCGTATTGCACTTTTTATTTAAACATTTTTAGAACAATATATCACGCGATTTGAGACATGTCATTCCCTCGTGGGATTCTGAATGTGATTTACGGCATCCCTCGTAATTTATTTTTGCCTCGTATAAACCAATAAGAATCCGAAATAGACGTGTGTTCTCACGTGTGATTCGTCGACACATCCTTCGCCTTTTCGCACCTTGACGTTGACTTCGGACTCGATTTACGAGCTCATATACATATACAGACATTCTTTGATATTCGTATGTAAAGTTTAAAGTACAAATACGTATAAATAAAATAAAAGGCATGTCACAACGGGGTTCATTAAACCGTTGGATTGAGTGCTAATTTCCATTTTCGCTTCATAATGGTCATATTGCCTACATATATATAGTGACTCACAATATCGTATTTATTTATTTTCATATAAAACATATTTTTTCTTCTACATTATTATACTATATTATATATAAATATTATTTTTTATATATGCATTTTTACTAAAATATTTTTTCTATAATCAAATTTTATTCTTATGTATAGTTCAAATAATGTCACAAGTTTAAGCTTTACATAACGGAGATTTAAAAATTCAAATAAAATTAAAAATATTTCCAACAGATGCAGAGTGACTTAATAAAATTAGTATTTTTTAGACGGCAGCGATTTTGAAAAAAAAAGTTTGATTGATTAAACGAGGTCGCAGATGAAAAAGTTTTGAGCTGTGATATAATTTTCTTTGAACAACTTTCATGAAAACCATATTTTATTTTAGTAGTATCCGTTAAATGGAAGTTGCATTCGGAGCGTGAATATTGTAAATGGATTGTGATTTATTTACATTGTGATATTTTATCCTATTTTTAATTTTAAACTATAGATAACATAAATAATTCAATTTGAGTAAAATAATTTATGTAATATTTTTTATATCAATATAAGAAAAATTAATAGAATTATTCAGTATTAATTTATATCTGAAAGTTCAAAATTTGGCATCGTTCAATTTTATTTATATTAATTATTAAATAATATTTTAAGAATGGATATATTTTTTAATATTTTTTATCGGTATCATAGATATTTCAAAATATCAGTAATAATATAAATATTATAATATTTCAATTGGAAAATTTGGAATATATGGTATTGATTAATAAAAATGCTAAACATAGGCGTTACCACGGTTCACAAAAACGTAGTTTTTTTTTACTTATACCGTAAAAGTGGGCGACTCGTTAATTTTTAACCACGTAAATAACCGTCTAGAAAGAGAAGAAAAAAATACACGGACGAACGTATTATTTGCATAACGATTATATTCGGTTTACTTTGCGTTATTTTTTTTTTCGGTTCTCGCTCGCTTTTCATTAACGAAACAAAACCGACGATTACGATTACGATTACTACGACGAAATTTCGAAAACGTTTCGACGCTTTTCCGTGTTTGTTATTATCGTGCTGCGGCGTTTATAAATCAAAACGTTTTCGGATGCACAATTTTCGAAGTTAAATTATAATTTACGAGATGAATCCCGATGATAACTCAATTACGAGGCGTTTTCCAGTTTTCAAAATCTGAAAAGATTTTTGTGACGTGCATTTGTATGTGTATATGTTCGTGTGTCCATATTTATTTTGGCACATTTCTGAATAATGTGTTATACGAAATAAATGTCAAATATTTACAAGTACATTTTTTATATGTATAATGGATTTAATATTTTAATTTTACTTAAGAGTATTTTTTTTATTATTTCTCGGTTATATATTTTATTTCAATTTGGCTTTCATTTATTTTCTTGAAGATAATACAATATTACACTATAATTACTATAATAAGAGTGTAATAGATTTATTTTAACCAACACTGATTACAACTAATTATAATAAAATAAATACACTTCCAAATTATATATAAGATATCAAGGAAACATATTATATATTAATTAAGTTTTTATTTGAAAATACAGAAGACAACTCCATTTTTTTTTTGTTTCGATAAAATTTCTTTATATATATAGTATTTTTTCAATTTAAAGATTATTTTCAAATAACTATTTTTTATTCACCATAATATTTTATCTGAAAATATTTTAGTTTGTTTTTAAAATATATAATGTGTATCATACATATATATTATTATTATTTCATGAAATTAATACGATTGGTCAATTATAAGGAAGACAATTGTGATATACATAATGGAATAGTAAAGGAATACATAATTGTACAAGGAAATCAATAATAATTGATTCATGTTGATTAGTTCATTATTACATATGAATTACCCATTTGTAACAATGTATGCAATTGATTACATCTGCAATATAAATTCGATCATCTCGCGCGTTGAACGTATGAAAATTTAATGAAAATTACGCAAAAAACATTCCGAGCCGACTGGGGACGAAAAAAAAAGCGCTAAAATATTCAACAGACCTACAGAAGAGAGTGAAAATAACTGGAGCACAGGTGATTTTAACGATACGTGAACATTTTTCCCCGGTCTAATGTTTTAGGCTATGCTCACGTACCGAATCCGCAAAGCTTTTGCTTTTCAAAAATCGAGGGGCGAAAGGAGAAAAAATTGCGAGAAAGACCGTGAAGAAAAGCTCTGAAAGGCTTTTCCCTAGGAGTATTTTCTTCAATCTTATGAAACGCGCTATAATTTAGGGAAAGCCCTCAGGAAAGCCGGTTTCCTAAGGGGTTTAGCCTCGGTTAAGTGGGTGTCTAGTGGATAATCCAACAATCCGTATCACTCCGTCTTGCGTGGAGAGATCCAGATATTTTTCTCCACTTCTGAAAGCTTCCCTATATATATATATATATATATATATATATATATATATATATATATACAAGAAAAAAAAAGAGAGAGAAACGCACTCGAGAAATTCATTTTATGGCATTAGACGACCCGAAATGAAAAGGAACCGAGCGAGGAAAAAAAGGGTGGTCACCCTAAAAATTTCACTTATTTCAATGATCGTAGCTTAGCCGTGAGAAAGTGCCACGCTTTACCAGAAGTCAGAGCGATAATAATATTTCGATAGTTTTATAGGTGAAATGAGCCGCATTCGCAAAATGCTTTTCGCTAAAATAAATGGCGGCCGGTGCGTCTGTCTAATTTGTTGGACATTAGATACGCGCTGAAATGAAACATTAATTGTACAGTTGTCAGACGAGATACGCCAGCTATTCTAGGCACGAGAAAGCCATTGGCCGATGCACTTTTGCTGGTGAAATCGCATCGGTCAAAATTGTCGTTAATTAAAAGCGTTCAAATTAACGGCCGTTTCGTTAGCGAATATTATAACATTGCGCAAAATTCCGCATCAACTATTTTTTAATAATATATATATATATATATATATATATATATATAAATTTATTTGTCAATGCATTTATTCATTAATTTAAAATACATATCGAATAACATGTTTTGAAAATTAATTAATATCATTATTATTTCAATATATGTATTTTATTTTTGTTTAGTCATAGTATAAAAATTTCACTTAATTCAAAACACGTGTATATTTCAACTTTTTTCTTTCAATTATGATATATTAAAAAATATTATATATAATCGAATTATAAAAAAGTATTTTTTTTTAATTTTATACAACTTTTTTAATATCAACTTTAATGGAAATATTATGTATTTTTTTGACAGTAATATGTTTAATAAAAATATAATACTAATCAAATTATTGTCATCATCACTTAATTTAAATTTCAAAATTATATTGAAATATTTATATTTATATTAAAACCAAAATTTAAGCACAATAGATAGAATATGCATGCATATAAAAAATATATATATTATACATAATACATTTGATGCGAGATTATTATTTTTTTGTGTCGTTTTTACCGAGGCGGAAACTCGCCGATAGTCTTAATTAATTTCTGAAATAAAAATCTCAATGGGGGGGCCCCAGAAAATAATACGTTCATTGTGTTCCTTACCACCACAACTATTATTATTATATTATATAACGCACACATACAATATATAAATATTCGATGTGTATCGAAACGAACGTTCGGATAACAATCGTTCGAACATATTAATTTCAGTTTCGGAATTTCGTTTTAATTAATAAGTATAAAATTTATCGTTTCACGTGCATTCGGTCGGCCGCTTTCGAGTTTAATATTTTTAACTATTATAATATCTATATTATAATATACATGGCGTGACAATGATAATGGCAAAACGTCGGTACGCTCTATGATTTCGCCTTAATTAGCACAATTCCCTCGGCTCGCGTATGCACTTGTCAAAAACTAGTTAAGAGGATTTTATCTCAGACCAGAAACCACTTTCTACATTAAAATGCACTTATGTGTAGGCTTTGAGGCGGTCGACTCTCGTAGATAATGCCATTTCCGACTTTATTCCATATAATATTCCGTAAAATGCCGACATTATTATTTCGTGTATTAATATCTCGCTTAATTTTATATGTGTCAAGTGCGTTGCCGTTTTTCCGTATGAATTTATTTTTTATAATAAAATCGACGAATATTTTAATATGAAGGTTGCATACGATTCGACAACTTTACGACTCCATTTTAACAATAAAATCGCAAGGTTGTTTTGACTTTGTTGATCGCTGAAAAAAAAAACAATAGCACATTATCGTTTGCGTTTATATATTTTGTGTTTAGAGGCGCAAATGTAATTTATATCGATTTTTACAACGTTATTTATTTTTTTTACATATTTTGTAGATATATCTCTGTAGCGTACTTGACATATTAAATAATTTTATTTACAGTATAATATCTAAAAATATCACATTGTTTTACATGCACATAAATATTGAAATACATTAATAATAAATATATATATATATATATATATATATATCTATGTATTAAATTTTTTCCAAAAAAAAGGTCGTTCAAAGTTAAAGAAAAAAAATAATGAATTACAAGAAGTAAAAAGGATCGTAAGATTTCATACTTCTGTATTAGAACATACGAGTTCCTTAACAAAAATAGCAAACTACTTTAGAATACAGTTTAGAATACTCTACTTTATAAAGTTTAGGATGCATTAAGTGTATTCACATGCGAGCATAAATATTCCCAGACCAAATATTCAGCTAAAACTAATGCCGCAGATTTACGAGCGAAATTTCAATTCGCGGAATTAACTATATCGCTTTATACGCATATAACCATTATAAATAATAATATAATAATACATATACAGAACAGTGCAAAAATCGGTGAACGCTTATAAAAAAAAAAACGATAAATCTAAATGCAGTAAAACCGTTCGCAAGCACAGGTGTTAAAAATTCAATCGTGTCGATTATCAGGTTTGTACTTATTGTTTGCTCTCAATTGAAAATAATCGATTTCATCATATTGTCTGCATATTAAACGTATGTGTGTGTGTGTGTATATATATATTGTGCGGCTTTTAATATAACGTGTAATAATAATATGACATTAATGTGCATGGAAAACATATATAAGTAGCCTTCGGGCGTTTTGTATATAATGCTTTAATAAGATGTCAGGTATAGATAATGTTTAACCGCTATTTTCATAATACCCACTTCAAACGCGCAGTGAAATTTATATAATTCAAAATTTATTACAATATTTACACAGTGTATTAAAAAATATATATTAGAATTTATGTAATTTTTAGTCAAAATGTTACATAAATTTTATATTGAATCAATTATATATCTAAGATTTATTTTCTATCTTGTGAACTAATTTCAGAATTGTTTTTGAGTATCAAAAAAAAAGATGGATTATTTGGATATCTAAATCCTAAAAGTTTGGTCCTTTATTTTTTATTGAAGTTTAACTTCTCTCTAACTGCATTTCAAAATGGCTAATTAATTTATCGAACTTTGATACATTTTAGTCTATTACATGAATAAAATATTTTGATAAAATTTTTCAAAAACTATTAATTGGAAAAATATTTTTATTAAATGATTGACTTAATAATCATTAAGTTATTCAAATATTTCAATATATCATAATTATAAGAACGATTGGAACAAATTATTGAATGGAAAAATACTGAAAATCGCCGGTTACACTTTATTATACCGAGCAATTCCGAACATAAAGCTCATCAGAAGTTTAAGCGGGAGCTTTTCCGGACACCCCTTCGCTGCGGACATGCCTATTGGGTTCCAGTACACCCAGTGTACATCCGAGCTTACATGGGACCCACACTTCATTACCGAGCCGCACTGCATAAATCAAGCTGTCTAATATTAAACATGCCTTCGCGTACGGCGGCCATATTAAAATGCCGCTATCGCTTCACGAAACCATTCGCAAACGATTCCCTCGGGACGCAAGGAGAAAAGATGCGACGTTCCCGTCTCGGAGAAATTTTTAAAATCTCATTTTTTCCTATCGTCTCTGCGCCTTTTTTTATATTTTTTTTTTCAAATCAATTGTAAAAGCACAAAAATTTGATACATTTATTTCTATTAAAAATATGATCAACTATGTAAATATTATATATATATATATATATATATATATATATATATATATATATATATATATTTACAAGCAAAAAATATTGTAAAAATATAAAAAAGTTAATGATAATGTCATGAACTCATAAGTCAACTAGACGTTGTTTATAATTAAAAACAAAACAAAATATAAATATGTAAATTTTAAGTATATAGACGCTTTAAATATTTTAACAAGTAATATAAATTAAAATAATATATGTTTGTTATATATGTATATCAGTGGAATTTCCAATTGTCATTTCAGGTGTTGTTCAACTTTATTTTAAAATTTTTATATATTTTCAAAACGCATCTAATAAATAATGCTTCAACTCGTCTCGTGCTATGATATATATGGAAATTGTTAAATTTTTCGGAACACTTAAAGCATCTCAAATTTATTCATATCCACCTACGCGCGCATTCTAACGTATACGTGTAGAATTTTTAATTTAGATATTTGCAGCTCTGAAAAAAATGAATATATATATATATATATATATATATATATATATATATATATTAAATCCGACGGGCAAAAGCGAGTTTAACAAATGCTCCGAAAAAAAGAGAAAAGAAAAAGATTCGAACGCTCAGCGTCTGTATTTATTACGCGCTTTGTAAATCTCTTTCCATGCGATTACATAAATAAGTCATTAGTCGTCTGCTGAAACAAAGGAGAGAGAAGAAGTATTAAAAAAACGAAAAAAGAAAGGGGGTGGGAGCAGTTTTTCCCGACACCGTAAGATGGGTTTATTTGTATAATGCGCTTAATTCGTCTATCCCAACCCTCAGATTGAGACGGACGAGAGGGTGGAGTTACGAAGCGAATATATTAATGGGGGGGGGGAGGTCTGAACGCAAAAAAATCATAATAAGCAAATACGTATATATTTTTTTTTTGTCGAAACGAAATTTTTGTAATAAATAACGTTTTATCTCTTTGCGGGCCAACGCTCATTTGAATGAAAGGCACCGGAGGAAGTCGAAGAAAAAAAAAGGTAACGAACGAACGCTCACTCAGATCGAATATACGAAAGCGAATAATAATAATAATAATGATAAAAAAAGCTTATTTAAGATAATAGATAAAAGTACTTAGCCGTGATCGTGCTTTGTCCGTTATTTTCGAAAGGAATATAAACGATGGGAAATGGGCGCATCGTAGAAGTGGGAATATTAAATTAAGAAAACAGAAATCACGGATGGAAAACCACGAATTAAAAACAATAACGTGCCGTTACGCATATTGATGACGATTTATAGTTGAAAAAGGATGACTTTGAATTCAGTGTCTTTTGAAAATATTTTTTATTGTATTTAAATATTCAATATGATATTATTGATACTCCATCTTAATAATATCAGATTTAAATATGGAAACAAAACGTTAAATTTAAATTAAATGTGATTTTCAAAATAGACGATTAGAAGTAAATATGAAAAAAATTAAGATTAAGATTAAAATTTAAATAATAAATAATTATTTTTAATCGTCTTCTAAAACTATAATATTATAGGTATATGAAGATCATAATAAATAATGATAAATTGATTCGTCGATTTTTTTTATCAATAAGACTGCCGTCTGAATAAATTTCATTTTTGACAAGAGAACGCACGGTCACATCAATTTTAGGGTGACAAAAACACAAAAAACGTCCGTGTAATATATAATTTAGTATAATGTTTCAATCGAACGCTGTAAATTATTGTTTCCAACATGACTTTTAAGATATTAGCATAATTTAAAAGGCTAGCTAAATCGAACCAACCGATGTATTCATTAATCAACTATATATAAAAGCGTAATATTATTTTGATATATTAATTATATTGTATTTTTATTTACGACAAAAGATTTTTATGTCGGCTACTAAAATAATATAGAAGATAAAAATGGTATATATATATATATTCTATTGATTTATCGATTGTTGTTATGCAACATTGAAAATTGATAGTTTTAAATTTAGTTATTAACTTGTTTTTTTTATCAGTGCCATATTTTAAAATCGTTTAATTTTATTTAAATCAAATTTTGATGATTAAAATAGTTGAAATTGAACAAATACAATAGTATATTGAAAAAAAAAACAGAATTAATATACTATTTAAATTTTCATTAGAACTTTATTTCATAAATCTGGATTTTAGTTCAACTTAACATCAATATTAACAGTTATTATTGGTATTCTATTTACAATATATATTTATCGATTCATATAATTCAATTACGATATAAAATCATAATTTATAATAGGATTTATTTGTGAAAATGACAAGAATGAAAAAAATGTAACGTTTTTTGGAAACTAATATCGAAACATTATTATGATGGAATAATGTATACGACCACGCTTTTCCGATTGCTATGTATCGTTTTGTTAATATTTCGTCTCGGTAATAGAAATAATATTTTTATAATATTTTAACGCAAATTTACGATATGTTGTAAGCTTATGAATAATTTTTATCATCGTATATGCAGTTACGTTCATAAAAAAAATAAAAATAAAATATATATATATAAAAAAACTCAGTTGTCTTCTATAACATCGCGTGTTTTGCATGTTGAATATTTATTTAACACATATATGTAAAGAAAAATATTGCTCATTTTGTATTTATAATAATAATCGATTCAAAATTCCTAAAATTTGCATGATTAATGTATTTCTTTTGGCATAAAAATTTTATGGTATTTCCAAATAAATATGTCAAGTCGAACATGATTTTTGGACAATATTTTTATCGATTTAAAGTCCAATTTTAATGCAATGAAATTTTTAAATTATTCAACCTTCGAAGTATATAGATTTGTAATTGAATATATTATGTTAATCACTATGATATAATTTTATCCTTTTATACATATAAATTCATCTTTATGTGCTTCAAATATAATTAAAACACGAATTTATTTGAAGGAATACAACCATTTAAAAAATCAAATCTCAAGATTATTTTAATATATTATAAATTGTACATAGAGGGTGTATAAAAAGTAAGGACAAAAACGTGCCATTTTAAATAACCTGAAACTAAATTACCATGACGATAGATGTTTGTAATATGATTTATATTTCGGTAATGTGCTTTAAAAACGGCACCGACTCCCCGTATGAGAGTATGGGGGGAGTGAATGCTATTAATCATATTTTTATCTTTTTGTGACGCTATCAGCTGTTCTTGGGGGACACAGAAGAAGGCTCCTTGGCTGCTCGTGACTCCTTGTACACCCTCGAAGTCATCAAGGAACCCCATCCCTGCAGAAAAATGCGAAAAAATGAAATATGCGACGGAAAACCAAAAGAAAAAAAGGAACGCTCGAAACAACCGTTCGCATTTACATGAAAGTATAATTTTTAACACTGGGTAGTCAACCCCTCAGTTTCAGTTCGGTTCAGCATTAAATCGCTTTAAATGATCTCTTAACGTCTTCTGATGTTAATTTCTAATGTGATTTTGGTAATTACACTATAGAGAAAAGAAAAAGAACATATATTTATGTATTAACCATTATAACATTTTCTTAATTTATAAAGAAAAAATCATTTTTTTAATATAAACTATATCTAAAGGTTCTGATTATTCAAAAAAAAATCAAATTTATTAGGATTATAGCACATACGACTTATTTAGAAAAAAACAATTAACTAAAATATCGTTCGCGATAATGATTAATACTTTTCTTAATTTTCCCCCGGGAGAAAATTGGGAATTTCGCTTCCGTTGATAACTCACGAGAGCGCGCAGCAATATATAATAATAAATAAATTATGAGATCGATTTTCTAGCATGCTTTTTGCATTATGGCTGAGTTGTAATATATTTTGTGTTTTGAAAAACTTTCACTGTTTGCGTTCCGCTGATTTATGGCTGTTTATATATTTTTTATGGTGGCGTTCTCTCCGCCATTTTCTCCGCGAATCTACGTATCCGCTACAAGCAACGCCAATTTTGTACTGTATTTTATTTATATATACATAAATATTCCGTAATATATTATCTTTTTTTTTTTAATTTTTCTTTATATGAAGATAAACACGTAAAAATTATATAAAATCAATCGAGATATGTTATTTGAAATATTTTTTTAACGATTTCATTTTCAATTTTATCTATTATATAGTAAAAAAATGTGATGTTTTCATTGCACGTAGTACAAACAACTGTATAGTAATTATGGTTAATCACAAGACACGCATCTTTCTATTATATTTTAATTTAAACTTCTGACTCGTAGTTATTAAATAAGTTTCGTCAAAATTCGTGACTATGAAATAATAAAGTTTTTTTTCCATCATTCAGAATTCATAAAGTTGTTATTAGGTCGATATTTTTTCATGCGCAGGGCAAACAATAATGATCGCTATTTTTCAATAGTAATAATTTTGTAAACGTGATATTTAAGTAGTTATACAAACTTTATAAATATATTAACAATGTTTTTTTTTTTTATAAAATATAATAATTAATCTATTAGAATATAGTATATAATTTATACAAAGCAATATCTTACGAATCTGGATATAAAAATCAAAATGACATATTTATTTACGTTGCACTGTCGCTTTATTTAGTTGTTACTATGCTGTTGTAATAATATTTTATATTACACTGAATAAAAGAGGTCAAATATTTCGTACAAATTAATTCAATAATATTTTCCTTTGTTCATAATATTGTATTATTCAGCGTACTTGTATATTTTAAGATATAAATATATTTCATTATATATATGTTTGAGCAATTGATCAAAAAGTTTCGATAGTATAAGAAAAATATAAAACCGTACATTGTATATTCGAAATCGTATTATATAAAAATATAAATCAAAAGATTTTGTCATAGATGTATAGCGATATATCTATATAACATATATATATATATATATATATATATATATATACAGTTTCTAGTTCTGAATCTGAACATAAAGCAACCGTTTGAAAGATGTCGACTGCATGAAACAGTACCGAAGCGGGTCGGTGGCTTGGCGGTTGTTAATTCTGGAAGCGTTTCGGTCATAAATTATAGGAAAATGTCAGGCCGGTAGTCCGAAGAGAGAGAAATAGAACCCAGAAGAGGAACAAGCAGGGGAGGAGGCTCAAAGGAAAAGTTTTTCTGGCCGGGAACTGACGAAACGAGACGCTTTCACACAAAACGAAAATGTATGCACCGCTAACAAACGATGTGCCTACAAAGCGAACTTTGTATTTCCAGTAAAATTGTCTTTTACACATGCTTGACTGTCTATTCGATCGATATTTTTCATTATAAATTTACTTTAATTTCAATAAAAAATTTTCATACCGAAAAATATATTTTTTTAAAAATAAATTAAAATTCATTTTGATCATTTATAAATATTTTTATTTAGATAAATATGTTGATAATTGAAAATAAAATCAATTTTATATTTCATAATAAAATCGATTATTTTTGAATAATTTTATATACAAATTATACAACTATAACTAAAAAAAAAATACACAATATATCAAAACGTTCGGTAAAAATAAATATTTAAATTTAGTTCGATATTATTGATACATAAACTATATTTTGTTTGAAAATAAAATCATATATCGAATGAAAAATCAGCACAATATTAATTTTAGAATATACGAAAATTTTTATAATCATAAAAAATCTATAATTTTTGAACTCGAAACGATATCCAAAATCAATTCGCTTAACAGATGTATGGCGTGTGATATATCAAATCACATTCACTGCTAACAATAAATAAACATAATCGTCCGCGCTCATTTTACTTATTTATTACACCCCGTATATATCAAATTTTAATAAATACACACACACACAATTATATATAAATGTGTAAGCTTTTTTCACATTTTTTTTTTATTTTGTAATTTATTCGCGCAACATTAATTTTCCTCTGAATTGCGATGAAAAGCGTACGCGTTCTGAATTTATTATGCGGACCACTTCATAACGCCGACAGTTTGAGGAGCACTCGTCGACTACATAGTATCGGATCGTACGTATGTGTACAAAATATCTTTTTTTTTTTGCACTTTATTAAAATTATCAATTGTATAATATGAATTTATAATGCAGACACATTTATATGGAGATTACGAGCGATGTTGTCGACGATACAGAACTAATTTTACGCGTATTTATTTATTTATTTTTTATTTATATGTCACGGATGATTTATATAATTTAATCCTTATTTAATATATTCATTATATATAATTTTCGAAATGATCAAAAAATATTAAAATTCATACTTAGTTATGAAGGAAAATTAATGTATATTATGTAAAATACCCTACGTTCTTGTTGAACATCCTTAAATAAGTAATTAATATTTATTCAAGTTGTTAATAATTAATTATTTATATATTTTTAATGTATATCTATAACGATATCTCCATAATATTTACAACATTATATTAATTAATATTTTTTTATAAATTCTTGAATTATTTATGCAAAATGTTGGAATGAATCTTTAAAGCAGCGCTTCATAAAATTATAAATTTATATGGCGGTGTTCAGCGAAAATCTTATAAAGTTTTAGTGTTCGTTTTAATTTTCATTCTAGAATTTTTTTATTATTAAAAAAATAAAAGTGAAAATCAATATTAAAATAGTAATATTTGTATTCAATACCTACATATTTTATATCTTGTTTATTATTTTCAAACGTATTTGTAACACATCGATTGCTTTATGCACAAACTTCGATAAATATGTTAATAATATATTGTTACGATAATTGATATTTTACATTGTAACTACAGCTATGAAATAAATAAATAAACATCAACGCATTCATATTGGTATGTAAATCGAGAATAGAAAAGAAATCGAATCCAAGCACTAAATTTCATTTCATGCGTGTTGATTTTAGAATGCATCCCTAAAATGTTTTATGAACAAAAATCGATCTATTATCGTCTACACATCCATTCGATATACGCCATGTTTATAAAGATGTTTCATTGAAAATAAAATAAAAAATAACACATAAACGAAGCGTTCAATGCGTAATTTATGACTCCGGCATTGGAAACAACAACGCGACCCACCATTTGAACAACGCCGACATTTCGACGCGCAGGGCTCGTATTTTTCCATCAATCCGTTGCGCAAACGAGAAAACGAAGATTAATTTATGAATATTCATATATATATATATATATATATATATATATATATATATATATATATATATATATATATATATATATATAACGTTTAAATAAAAATAATTCAATGGCGATACATTTCGGGAGCATTTATAATTTAATACATTATTTACAATATATGTATGTATATATATATATATAATTATATATATATATATATATATATATATATATATATATATATATATATATATAAATATAAATATACGCATATATGTAATTTTGCGTACATGTTTTTGAGTGCGGAACGCGAGCAAACCCATCGTGTCACATAAATTATGGCGTTTCTCGGCGAAATTTCACCGACGCTCACTTTGTATTGATAAATTACATTGTTTATGGTGGCGGCAAAGGGGTTGAGCAGATGTTGCCATTTTCCCGGTCTGATCTCAACCCAAACGGAAGGGGTTAACGGCATTCATCAATTGTACATCTTTCTCGAATCTCGACTATTTTGTCCGATTCGACACGAGAAATCTCGATTTATATCACAATATATTAATAATGATATAGTTTATATCGTTGATATATAATTTGATATTTAAAAAATACGTATTATTAATTTAATCTGCAGTAATTTTATATATAAAATTATATTTCAACATTTTTTTTAATAATAAATTACATAATATTTGTTTTTAAATTATTTGCGATAATTATTTAAATAATTATATTTTTTTCCTCATTGAATTTAACAGAAAATTCATTATATTTCTTCCAAAATATCAGTGGCTTGAAGTATTAAAATTAGGATTCTATATAAATAATTTATTTAAATAAACAGAATTTTTATTTTACAGTTATTATTGTAAAACAAATATAATAATTTTGAATATATTTATATTTTTTTTTATTTTATAAGATGTATTTTGAAAATGAAAAATATATTTTTAATTCGTTCAGTATTAATAATTATGAAAATAAAACTTATAGAGATTTTATGGATATGGTAAAAAAATACTTTTATATATTACGTATGATAATTAAATAACCGAACTCTATTATATTCAACATACAAATAGAAATAATAATGAAATATGAAAAAATATATATATCATCAATTAGGATAATTAATAGGAATATTTCGTGCATCAGAAAGCTTACCATTGAATAGTTTACATATAATTTACTATCTTTAAAAATGCTAGTCTTAATTAAAAAAAAAATACTTGACCATGTTTACATTCGCCATCGTCGGCTACCGAACGCTTATAAATTTATTTTTTTTTCTCAAACGACTAATTTATATATATATGTATATAAATTTGTCCCCATCAATTATTCGAAAACACGACGTCCGACTTAATAAGGGGGATAAATTAATATTTATATCGTTTCCCTAAAGAAGTTTTACAACCTCCTCATTATATTGCGAGTTCGCTCTTTTAGAAAGTTTACGCAATCGCATCGTAATCAGGACGATTGCGCAATTTGGGAAAATGCGTATGTTTTTCTTTTCATTCGATTTTTTTTGCGTTAAAAACTCAATCAAATCGCAATTTTTCAATCTTCGCTTCTTTTTATTCTTCCATTTCGTTATTTTCTCTTTTACAATGCTGAACACTTGACATTTATGTAAGTTGCGACGAACGATCGTAAATCACTATGATGAGATCATTATTAGTCTTTAAAATCATTATTATTTATTGTATAGTGTGAGATCAAATCCAACCTATTAAACTCGAGAGTGTGACTAATATATTATATATAAATCAGAAAGTATTAAACTGTCCATTAAAATTTTTAAAAATAAACGAAATCGCTGTATAATAAATATAAGCGATTATTCTGCGTTTAAAATTTTTATATTTAATAAAAATAAAATATTATAGTTTCATAATATTATTATATAATAAGTTTATATATTGAGGATGAGTTCACATTAGTATATTTAGATATTTGGAGTATATAAACTAAAATTATAAATTCGATTATTTAATATAAATTTTATATTGATATTAAATATAGATTATTATTGTTATTTTTTTATTGAAGTTTTATTACGTAATGAACTCTTGTTCGTTTATATATGTATATAAATACATCCCTAAACCGAGTTGTACAGTTATATAGTGCTGAATAAAATAATGAAAATTAACACAGAAGCGGTCGAATGTTTAACCATCGATTTTAACATAGTTTCAGTTTGCGGAATTCGGGAATAAATCGTTCGGTCGGTTGGGATTTGACGCCCTCGAGGGTTATATTTATCTGACCACTTTGGGGACTGTTTGCTTTTATTGAAGCGAATGCGACAGAAACATCGGCCAGAACGAGACGGTCATAGGGAACAATTTAAGTTTGCGGAATGTCCCGGGACCCTCCTCAGAAGAGCTCACTCAATGTAAATTAGTGTCGTAGAACGCGATTCCGACCGGGACTTTTCTTCTAAAACGAACGAAAGTTATGCGCGTAGAAATTCGCCAAAGTCCACATAAATTCACCTCAAATTTCTTCGAACATCCTAAATTTTAGACTAAATATTGTTCTTGAACTCCACAGGAAAAAAACAAAATCGAATAAAATTATATATATATATATATATATATATATATATATATATATATATATATATATATCGTTTGATTCAATTAAAAATATAAAAAAACACGTCCGGAATAAAAATATGTTTACATATTTAATTCCATATTATCACGAAAATAATCGGCTATTGTGAATTAGTATAATTACAGCGCAATAATAATTTACTCTATTGCGAAGGGTGAGTCATTTTATGAGTGTAAGAATTATATATGGTGGCGATATAAATCAAGAATTGAGTTAATTCGCAATTCGCGGTTAAATTTTATCACAGATACTCGCCGTCTTGAGCATTCGCGTTTTTAAATATTCACCCCTTTCATCGAAATAAACACGCGGGAAACTAGTTGCAGGGGTTGTACTGGGCCTATCCGTATTGTACCATTTTTCATTTCGATCCCTCGAAAAAACATCGTGTGTGAATGGTAATACACTAAAAACTAGACAAAAGGACACTTAAACGTTTCGTAATAATATTCAGAAAACATCCCCCCTTTGTCGCTGCTCCGACATACAAGGGGTTGAGACCCTTTCGCAAAAATTTGCTCGAATTTTACTGGAGCGAAAACGAATGCATGATGACTAATGGCCATTTTTTTAAATATATCTTTCATTTAATTTATGTATATATTTTATTAAATTTATATTAATCTTCATTATAATTAAAAATATTTATCAAGTTGTATTTTCAAAATTATAATATAAAACAATATTATTATGAGGATATATTTTTATTTTTTTATTTATATATTTTCAATAATAATTTCGAAAATAATAAAAATATCTATTACTATATATTAGTCATATATATTTTTTGCAAATTTTCATCCATATCTAATAAAATATATATACATCATAAATAAAAACAATAATTTATAAGGCAAAGTAGCAAACATTCCGATCGATTAGAAAATGAATTATGTACAAAATGAATGGGCCATAAATTAATTATAATTATAATATTTTAGCTGGAAGCCTCGAAAACATTTCATATATGGAACTCTAATAAAATTAAATTTAATTATTAAAAATGTATAAACACTAATATATCATATACGTATATATAATATATTCTGAATCATATAAGGAGTTTGGCAATGTTATTGAAAATCTATAATATATATGTTATTTTATGTGAAATATATTTTTTAAAATTAATCGTATGAAGCATTTGTTAAATTTACCATATGTCGATTGTGTAACGAATGAATTTAAGTTTAATAACCTTCGCGATAAAATCGTTTCGAAAACTTTTTAACCAGCTTGTATAATGTAAGAATTATTCAGTGGCGTCCATAATTGATTTTTAATAGACAAAATGGTGCAAAAATCTGAAACGGCGGCGTTGACAACACAATACTTTTATTCAAATTTCGCGCCAAACTCGTAAGGGGACGTTTAATTCGCCATTGTTGCGGTCGTGACATCCGTCCAAATTTTAAATTTATTTACGAAAAAAAAAATGTACATTTCAATGTATATATATATATATATATATATATATATATATATATATATATATATATATATATATATATATATACTATATATTATATATATGCGTATAGTTAAAACGTATTATAGAAAGGGAAATCGGTCTGGAAGTTGGAGTTTTAACCCTTTGCCACCCGGTCTCCCTTCGGAATACACAGAGTTTGAGGGTTGGGCGTTGGGGTGACCATCACCCCGGGTCTGTCTGATGGTGGTTTTATGCATAATGCATCATGCAATTTACATTTTCCGTACTAGACACTCTCCCCTTCGTCTGTATGTCCTCTCGCTCACTTGTAAAGGTATGTTGTGTTGTACTATCGCTGATGATCACATTCAAATTAGTGGCAGTATTTCTCAATCTATTTACATTTTCATGTTCTCATAAGACGCCATAATAAAAATATTTATACAGTGAATTCAATCTAAATAATTTCAATGAACATCACTGAAATATATTATTGCATAATACGGTGCAATAATAAA
This sequence comes from Leptonema lineaticorne, assembly GCA_024500535.1. Lineage (NCBI taxonomy): Eukaryota > Metazoa > Arthropoda > Insecta > Trichoptera > Hydropsychidae > Leptonema > Leptonema lineaticorne. The sequence continues at coordinate 10,341,926 of JANIJI010000004.1, read as the reverse complement.
ATACTTGCAATCATTAAATAGAATTTCATTTATATGTTATAAATAGAATTTACATAATTATAGCCGTGAATAATTTTATTCATTGAATATTGATATAAATGTATTATTATAGGAAATAAATAACATATTAAAATCATTATTCATAATTGCTTATAGATTATTAACGTAAATTATTTATTTAAAATTTTTAAATTATAATTCAAATTTTTCGATTACCATTTATCATAATCAACATTTTACTTCTATAATATCAACGGCGGTTTCTTTTTCTTTATAAAATAAATATTCGATTGCAGACTTCGCTATCTAACGATTGATTTTAGAATGTGAAACAGGATTTCAAAAAAGCAAAACGTTTTATCCGACGGATCGATTTATCGATTGACATATTTTTAGAAAATATCTAAAATATCCGGCATCTAACATTAGAAATTCGGAATAAATTTACCTATCGACCATCTGAGCCGCTTCAAAATTCACATAGTACATCTTCTCGTAGGCATATTTTTTTTCCTTCATTTTTGAAATCAGCCAACGCAACGACATTTTATACCTACTTGTCGTCGTTTCGTTTTAATTAATTGCTATTATAATTCGTTGATATTTAAGTTCTCACGTTTTAAACACTTAATTATTATCAAAAAAAAAAAAAAAAAACTTACAGGATTACGTTGTAATAAGAATAGAGAAAAAAATATGTATTGGTATATATAATACATATCCATTAATTTTGTACACATCGGCACACGGTAATTTTAATAAATTATTTTCGGTGTCCAATATCATCACCATGAGACAAATTTAATTTTCGTGAGTAATCATCATTAATTTTCTTAAACTATGATTAAAATAGCAATTATACGAAATTTTATCATTTTCATAAATTAAAAATATAACGTTTCTAATTTTTATTTCTCGTGTCCGATTATAATACATTATAATATATTTTTAATAACGTTTTATCATATAATTTCATATTATAAATATTTGAAATTATTAAGCAATGCTTTCCATAATATATATGGCAAAAAAGTTAATTAAAACTGTATAGTATTTTATATTATTATTTAATTTTTAAACCCGTATATTTTTTTTTACTTTTTAAGTCCGTTCGTATTGCTCACTTAACTAAATCTTAAATATTCTATTTTCGATTTTTAACAATTGATATAGTTCATATATACTTAATTTATTTTAAATATTACTAACATATTGTTTTTGCAGAATATTAATTATAATATAATAATTTATAATAAAAAAAATTGACGTATTAAAAGAAGAGTATTCTATAATAAATTTTATAAAATTGTATAAAAACTTCGCATTGAAACGACTCAAACTATTACATGAAGTCATCGTTTGATGCATCGTTTTCGAATGCGATTTTTAAACGAAATCGCCTGAAAAAATACAGTTTTTTTTTTTTTTATATATTTTTTCACACAAATCCCATACAAAATTGCGAATCGATTTGACGTATAGCCGCATTTAATTCAGCACGTGGAATATTTTAAATATTATCCCGAATGCGCCGGTGACAGTTTGAGATTAATAGGGAGGCGCAATCTCGCAAACAATCACGCGCGAGTCAGTTCGCGCCGAAATCCCTGCACGCACTCACACACGAACATCGAATACGTGTATTGTATGAATTAAAAATTTTTTTTTTCTTTTTTTTTGGGGTTGTTATGGTTGTTGTATGGCTTTTTGTTATGCGCACATTGCACCTATGCATTTTAGTTGCTGCAGATAATTTCATGCGAACATGAAATACGACCTGCGAACGCACACACGCCGTAATGACGTGTGTTTGGAAAATAGAATTTACAATGCGTTTTATCAATGCACAATAGATTGCATTAATTTTCGGCTCGGACGAATGTGTGTGCAACGCGCATCGGCCTCCGTGACGCGAGAGACTGATGATGTGTATATTTTTCAATTTCGGTTTTTGATTGTGCGAAATGGCCGACGATCGTAAATCAACCGGATTTATGTGCCATGTCCGCGTGCGTACTCTTTTTTTTTATTATTATTTTTATTTTATTTTTTAATTTATTTTCATTTTTCGGTTCGTTTGTTTAGTGTTTATTCGGATTTTTGGGTTTTTTTTTTTTGTTGTCGATGCTTTTGAAAGAAAAAATGGAAAGAAACACATAGGACGGACAAAGAGAACTAGAATCAACTAATTATAATTCATGATGCATCTTAAAATCTTATTTATATATTCCAAAATATATTATTTCATCTAAAATTTTTCCATATATAAAAATAATATTATAGAATTGAATCTATTTTTTATTCGACTAGTTGAATTATTTAATTTATACTCAATCTTCAAATATTAATAATTTCTTTAAAAATAATAAATATCATCTATATTGTATTTTTTTATTTTATAACGTATAAAAAATATACACTATTCTTTATATATATATATATATATATATATATATTTTAATATTCAATGTCTGCATATTTTATTGTATTTTAAATATGTATTTTTTTTGCTAAAATTATTTTGATTCTACGACGTTTCACGATTTTTAATGTAATTTACATGTTTTCTTCTTTTTTTTAGAAAAAAAAATGGTATAAAAGATATCCGACACGAATGTGAGCATGAATTGCATTTATGCATCAACGATCAAAACGACCGTACGTGACGTTTGATTTACATAATGTTGACATACTAATATTTGTTTTAAATATATATATATATATATATATATATATATATATATATATATATATATATATATATATATATATATATATATATTTATACTCGAATAAAGTGTGCTACGAAAATATCAATTATTTTTTTATACTCAATGCAATAAATTTACATCAACTTTTTAAAAATATTTTTAATGGTGAAAAAAAAATGAATTGATTTTTCTCTTTGTAAACAAGATGTTGAAATTATTAAAATGTTTTTTTTTTAGAATAGATTTGATATTAAAAACATTTAACATTATATTCAATTATATGATTAGCAAAATTGGAAGTTTAATATATATTATTACATTTTTTTTATCATGATCTATTTTTTATTATTCGTTTTTCAAGAAAAAAATATAATATACTTATTTATATTTTACAATATTAAAAAATTTTATATATATATATATATATATATATATATATATATATATATATATATATATATATACTATAAATACATATTCAAATGTATGGTATATACCATGAAATAATGAGAATACCTATATAAAATATTAAAATTTAATCACTTATATTTTATGTTTAACCACTTTTAATAGTTTTAATGTATAATATTTTTATTTTCATACATAGTATAATATTAAATAAATTTTAGCATTTTTTATGAAACATTTTTAAATTCTAATCTCATAAATAATATACGTCACCATATTAAATAAACTTCACTATTCTTCGATAAAAAACAGTTACAAAATATATTTTTTAAAATTACGTTTTTTTTTAATATACTAAATATAAATTCAGACCTTATAAAACAGTTGTTATCGTTATTTATATTTTATTATATAAAAACATACCGAAAGATTATAATTTATGATATTTAATTTCGAAAGTTTAAAATGTAACAGACAGTAGACGAATTTCGTACATCGGATTCGTTCATACTTATTACATATAAACGATTTTAACCCTTTCGAAACCACAAAAATAACCGATTCATTCAAGTGTTTGTGTATTATTATCATATATGGAATTCATGGTTTCGATTTACTTAAGTGATTCAACCGGGAAAACGCTTATCCACTTCGTTTACAAACATCTATACGAGTTATGTAACTAAAACTAGCACGTATAAACGTTCAGGTCTGCATTATTTTTCTCTTCTTAAAATTAACTTGTTCTATTTTAATATATATATATATATATATATATATATATATATATATATATATATATATATATATATATTTAAAAAACATGCTCGCATTTTATTTATTCGATTCAGATAAGTTCTTACGTGTTCGAAAACAACAGTAAAATAAAAAATAATCACAGACAACTCATAATAAAGCCTTTATTGCGACGTCGTTGCGTAGGACGTAATGAAGATTTTATTTTTATTGTATCGTGTAAAAAAAAAATGTATACACAATACATAAAATACGCATAACCAGTTCGTTACAAATGGATTCTTACCAAATACGTCTTAATGGAATCATTTTGTATGAATTTATTATGAATTTATATCGTATCGATGATTTTTATGCGCAAATTCCGATATTTTTATTCCGTTTTTAATACGCGTTTTCCGTTTCGATATTGATTCGTATTCGTATCGCATGCACGGATACGAGTCACACTCACACGTGTAATTTCTAATAAAGGACGCCATAACTTATTAGGGTGACCATGCTATATTAATAGGGGGATTTGTCCCTCCAGATCTCGGCCTCTACCGTTGTTTAACACGGTGGACATGCACCCCATAATATAATGTCGAAAGAATGTTTCTTCCTCAGCGAAATTTTCCTATTTTCACAATTCTATACATCTGCTCTTTTTCGGACATACTATTAATAAAGAAAATTTATGAAATACCATTTTATTTATTATTATTATTTTAATATTCATGTCGATCTATGTATATTATATTAAAAATATGTACTCGTATTCTACCGTATATTATATTGTATTGGAAGAAATCGTCTACTTCCTGATTAAGTAACGTTCATTCTACTCTCTCTCTTTCAAGTGCATCAACCGACTGTAATAATTACTATTGGAGAAGTGCATGCACCATAACTGTTCCCCGTGGAAAAATATTGTAAATTATATTGGTTACAATTATTCAGTTGACAATTATGCGGTGAACATTTGTTCGTTGTAATTTAATTCAAAATTTCGCCAAACACAATCACGCCATATGCAATGGCGTGTATGATTTAATTAATTTTTACACAGAATATACATAGTTATAATAAATCAGCAACCGTTTCCATTTATAAAATATAAAATTTTTCAAATATTTCTTTATTTTTTATACAATTTAATTTGAATTGAATATGTTAAATAACGATTTTCACCAATGAAAAATAAAAATAAACGACACTTTATATTACAAGAGAAATATAGGTATTAATAATTCATTGTTAAAATAAAGATGTAAAAATACAAATCGCACAAAAAACATAATGAAATAAAATTGGATAATGTATGGGGTGCGTTTACTATATTATGTATTATATATCGAAATATACACCCGACGTTAGATAACCTGTTTACGACGGTTTCGTGAAACTTCTTTTTATTTTCAATATTAATTTTTATACTCCTCGATGTGTTTGTTTTATTATCGTCCTTTTTATTTGCATTAAAGCAAACAATCATGCGTACAGTCGAAGTGTATATATTTACATGAAGATAATGATTTGAAAGCAGGAAAAATAAATTTGTCGGAAAACCGATAAAAGAAAGCGAACAATTATATGCGCCGACAAGAAAATGCAAAAAATAACCGAAGAAAGAAGGGGGAGGGGCGCAAGAAAAAATGTAAATAAAATAAATTAAAATAGGAAAAAACATCAATCTTCTTGTAAAGATAAAATTGCAAATATGTATGTATTTGGGTCGCCATTAGTTACAATAAATACGTTCGTTTTTTTAACATGCTAATGATACAAGTCGATACATAATTTAGAATTTCTTCTAATCTCACGTAAATCGCGGTTGGGAAAAGAAACTAGTTTTTCCGCGGTTATATTATCATATATCGATTGAAAAAAAAAATCGAGATTCATCTCGACGTCCGCTTTTTTGAAAGTAATATTTGTGTACCTATATCGTAATTTAAATGCATTCGCTTCATAAACTATTCTGTTTTTATTGATTGAAATTTAGCAATATTTCAAACAACTTTTATATTATATATATTTTTTTTAATCATATTATTAAATTTTAATTAAATTATAATCTCATAAAATTTTTCATACTGTATATAATTTTACTACATATTTTTAATTTACATTATTTGAATTATATATTTACACTCTATCGTTTATATTCTTATGTATCATCCAGTTTCGCGCACGATTCTCAAACTTGTCGTTTTGCAGCTCTTAAAAGCGGCCACAAATTCGATTATTAAAACATTCGAAATAATGATTATTAAAAATCGTATTTTTGTCGAGATTCATTTTCGATCGGTTCAACTGCACCGATGGGGCCGGTCCTGAAACAATGCACGCCATAGTGCGTTTTGTTTTTATTACAAAAGTCCGTTATGAATATCGTTTTGTCGGTTCGTACGTTCACGGCATAAATATCGTATAGAGACATTCGTGAATTATTATTTAAAAACTCGATTGCGCGCCTTTTTAACCACTCCCTCCCCCCCTCTAGTCTATCGTTCATATATTTATTTATTGTTATATTAATAAATCGAACGACGCGGGCTTACGGTTTTGAAATGTCGCGTGAACGCTTTGAATCTATCCGATGTGAAAAAAAATACATACAACATTATGATAATAACGATAATAAAGTTAAATCTAATTTATAACATCTCGTTAGCGAAGCCAAAAACAACAACGGCAGCAAAATTTTCCTCCTAAGAAAAAAAATTTGATCCGTATCGCTTGAAAAACGTCTCGCAGACTAGTTTTGCATAATCTTACGTGTGTGCGATAATATACATATATATTTTTTAACAAGCTGTTTATGTGTTTAAAAGTACGTGATGAAATTTATAAATTGCCTAGGTTTTTTTTTTTTTTTTTGGTTCGTTTTTAATAGTTGTGTTTCAACGCAGGAAGATTATAATCTTTGTGATTTTTCAACGTTTGTTACAGTTCATAATTTTCTATGTGTTTTTTGAATAAGTCCGAATTATAATGTGCTGCAAATTTTTAAGATCGTATCATCGCATCGTATTATATGTTAAAATAAATAAAAAATATTTTTACGAAATATTATTTTAATAATTGTATTTATTTTATTGCGTTTAACATACTTTATATTTAATTAATCGAAGGTTGCTTTATTTTCGATTTAAACTTTATTAATAAAATTTAAATCTGTTTTATAGTCTAGAATATTGTTGATTCATTTCTTTATATACTAAATTAAATTTTTAAATAGGTAAATTTGATTTCTGATAGATTGAATTAAATGAATGAAGCAATGTATTTTTTCCACAACGGTTTTGATTGCAATAGAATGGTTTCAATTTATGACAAAATATTTATAATATGAATTTAAAACTATATTTTACATTTAGTTGTTGAAATGACTGAAAATATTTTCTAAATTATTATATTCTCGAAACGAGATATAAATGAGCGATGGTAACCGTTACCGGGAGGGGTCACAGTGCGCGCACGCCATTCACTATTCGGGGCAAAAAGCGCGACCTTATCACGAGAGCTCATGACTGAAAAGTGGCATAAGCGAAGAACGAAAAAGATAGAATTGGATATGAAAAATGTTCGCGTACAGAAAATGGTCGAGCGAAAAATAAAAAAAAAAAAAGCACGACCGACTCGTGACGATCACGTCCTTTAAAAAGTTTTGCGGCCCGCCCTGCGACGATGATGGCCGTACCTTAGTTCTGAGCAAACGCCAGGGTCCAGGTTCAAATTTTCCGTTGTCGAACCTATGGTCCGACGATCGGGACCGTTTTGGGGCCGCTTTGGGCCTTTGCACGACCGACATCGCAATTTAAAACCGACCGGCCCACTCGAGTCGGCTTTATGTCTCTATTACGCGAAAGCGAGCGCGCGAGCCACCAGATAACCGGAGTCACGCTTTCGTCCAATATACATATACACAATATATATATATATATATATATACATGTACGTGTGTAATCATGTACGTGCTCATTATATACGTACATGCGTGTACACGCGCAAACTACAATCATGAGGCGTGTACATAATTTCTTCATTTTGTACATGCGTTCCATATTTTGTACTCTAATAGAGCCACGATTGAGTACCCCTTATATAATAGCGTATATGTGTATGTATATTTTAACGTGGATAATAATAGATTTTGGATTATGTTGTGAAATTAGATTTTAATTTTTATATAAAATAGTTATGCCACATTTTTAATAATAGTAATGCAATAGAAAACGCCTTATTTAATAATTTATATTTTTTAATCGATCTCGTATCTTAAAATATTATATTTATTAATTAAATATATCTATCTATTTAAAGATGTTCAAAATATTTTATCAACGTTAGAATTTTTTTTAAATAATAAAACAAAATTCTTTATTATCTACTAAAAATAAAAATAAAAGTTCTATTATAATATATTAACTGATAATATAATATATAGTGTTAAAAATATTTGTATTCAATAATTCATTATACTTTATGAAATATATTTACATACTATATATAGTTGATAAAAAACATTTTTTTAAATTTATAAAATAAAATTTAAGAGAAAAACTCACTCTATTGTATAATCATATTAACTTAGCGAGCTGATTTCGAAAATAGAAAAAAAAATGAAAAATACATATTTATTGTAAAATTATCAAGTTTCATTCGGTTTGATTTGTAACGCAATAAATATATATATATATATATATATATATATATATATATATATATCTTTTTTACATCGAATATGAATTATGAATAACACGAATCGTCGAAAAAAAAATCCGTATTAAATATGGAAGCGAACGATTTTGAATAAACTCTTATGGAAATATGATTGATTCGGTTTATTAAAAATTTTGCGCTTTTGTTGTTTCCTTGTATTATTTTACACTCAATAAATCATATTTTATTGTTATTGGATTACAGACTGTTATAACAAAACGGTCTACTATGAGGTGCAATTATTTTTATGTAAATTGATTTTTTGACGGTGTCGTATTTCAATTTTTCCATAAAAAATATATTACATCATTTATAATATATCTATATACGAGAAGAAAATGAATGAATTATTAAAAGATATATTAAATATAAATCATATATATTATCTATGTTTTAATTTAAATTTAATAGCTTTTTATATGTATAAAAAAATAATTCGTTCAAAAGTGGTATCGTGTACGATGTGCTTTACAGTTTACAAACTCGTTAACTGAAATAGTCGCCGCAATACCTTATGAAGATGTAAGAGACCAGATTTCACAATGCAAACTTATAGTTTTCCGATCGGGTTTCACAACATTAAATACAATAATATAAACAAACAATAAATAAACAAAACGTTAAACAATCGCCTTTGTTCATCTCATAGCTGTGTGCTTCGCGGTCGTCTTCGATGACAACGGGAAAAATTAAAATACGACACCGATATTTAATTCGTTATTGAAAAAAAAATAACTATATAATTTCTTTTTAAATTACGTACAACTATTACATATTATTATTGATGATATCGATTGAATGTTTGCATAACTAGCACTTAGAGATGCAATAATATTGTTGACGCATCTATTGTCAATATTTTGTTAATAGTGCTCTCGAATAGCGTGACGTCTTAAAATCATTATTTTTTTTCATATAAATATTTATAATAATTATCTTTATATTTCATTAATTTATATTATAATAAAATTGATATAAAAATATTTAACTATATTTCAATTAACATAAAAAAATCCAAAATCTAAATTATAACTTTCTATTGTATCTACACATACATATATATATATATATATATATATATATATATATATATATATATATATAATAATTTAATTACAATACAGTATATAATTTAGTTATTATATACACATATTATATTTATATTTAAATACGCGATACATAATTATACGATTCGATATTTAAAAAAAACATCATAAATTTCCATCGACAAGTTATTCTATCCTAATTTACGACACTAAACAACATACACTTTCAATCATAATTTTTAATAACACACCTCGAAAACGAGACTGTCGATTTTTTTTTTCATATTTCACATTACGTATCTTCGCCGTAATATTACATTTTGAGAAACAGTCGTTCGGTCGAGGATGGACGTGAAGATTTAACAGCTAAATTTACATTGTTATTGCCGTCGAGATTTATGAACGAGTCCATGGAGCGTGCTGCGAGAAATAGCGAACCCTTTTCTATATAAACTAAAATATAATCCATCACGTATCGATTATTTATAAATAATAAATGCATAATATTTTATAATGCGCCGGTACAAATTCAAGCGGTTCCCGGCGATCGTAAATTATTCTGGACGCACGTGAAAATTCGCCATATTATCGTTTGATTCAGTGATTTGCAAACTTTCATAATTCGCATTATATCCGCGTGCCTCTTAAAATTTATAAAGAACGACTTTCGTTTTTGTTTTTTTTTTGTTACAATATTTTTATCAAATATGCAATAGATAATAAATATTCATCTCAAGAAGAAATATTATGTTACGTTCGATATAACGCGGCACACCGGTTGCGAAACACCGATATAACTCACGTGCTTTCGAAGATGCACATACGGCATATAGTTTATGAAAAAAAAAATCCATAAAAAGTGCAATTTGTACTCAACGAATGCAATTATTACATTACGTTCACATAATTTGTAACGCGATTCTCTCTTTTTTTTATTTTCACGGTAAATTTTATTATCATCATTATCATTAATATGCACATTTGTGCAATTGTTCAATCTCCTGTTATACATGATAAATATTTCTCACGTAATATATATATTTTTTTGCTACTTACACGTGTGTTTTTTTACATATTGATATTATATTTTACGATTGATATAACGTAAATTGTTTTATTCTTTTTTAAAAAAAAGTAACGCAAATATAATACATTGATATTAAAAATCCATTAAATATAATTTTATTGATTTTCTTTTCTAACTTCATTTTAATATTTAAAATTTTAGTTTAAATTACACAGTAACAGTTATATAAGTAAGATAAAAAATAGTCTTTTATATTTATAATAATATATCGTATTGTTTAATCGTAGTTTTATTTACAAGATATTTATGTAGAAATTAAAATAATAATATATAATTATTACTATTCGCTATATTGATAGTAACTGATTTTGAAATTGATCTGTATATTTATTTATTATAAATTAAATCATATTTAGAATTGATGTCAATATATTCTTAAATATTTAATAAAAGTGATTATTGGCAAAATTTCATATAGTTTAAGAAATATAAAAAGGTTATGAAAACTATATTTGGCACTTTATATAGCATAATATATGAAACATGTACAAAAATAAATCGAATTTTGTACAATTTGTATTGTCTAAATCAGATTTTTTTCATGCGCTGAACGTACTGAAAATCGTATGAACCAAGAAATAAATGTAAATGGAAAAAATAGATTGGCGAACGTCGGATGGGGGAATGCGAGATTATGTTTGCGTTTGCCATCGCGCGATTTCTCGCGGCCATTTTCCGAATTTTCCCCGCGTCCCGAACCCTGTTTTCCGAATGGAAGGAGCCGGGAAATTTTCCATTCCAGACGCGCCCGCCGGCTCTGGGAAAACGGGAGACGGTGCAAAATAAGCGAAAAAGTCGTGTGTCGGTAGCGGCTTCGAGCACTACAAGCATACAGTAAAAGGGAGAGATATAGAAGGCCCTCCGTCGTAGAACCTCATCCCCCTCACGGCCGCGGTATGGAGCAAAGATCCGAGCCAATATATCACGTTGAATTTATGAGGCTAGATACGACAGGGAAATTGCAAGAATGGTGGCACAATCTATCTTAGTTGGGCACGTTGTATGCTAGTGTATGTATGCCCGTGGGGTGGGCAAAACGTGGAGGGTCGGTTTGGCCCCTCGGGCAGCCTCGCCCAGGAATAGTCCTGGAAGGAGTCTCGAAGGAAGGAACTTTGAGATGTTATTAGTCCGAACATCTGTTGTTGGGTGCTGAGCCGTGCGACTCAGCCCACATAATAATGGTCGTGTGCTGTTCTCCACACCATTACTCCGTTCGGTATCGAATCATGGACGTATGACTTTCTCACTCCCCACATTTGGAAGATGATACGCCGAGACCAATCGAAAATATTGTATAAATTGATCTCGTACAACGAAACACTTCAAATTATACGTTTCGTCCAATTTGCGCATTACGATCATTCGCTTTAAACTTTTACCATATTGTTGCAAAGAAAATGTCTTTATGTACTGTTAAGATTCGACGGTTTTGCTTTTATGGCCGCACATATATAATTTTCAACATAATACCTTCGATATTAAAATACGGAAAAATTATATTTACATTTGATACATGCGATTGCTGAGTGGCAAAGTTCGCATAATTATATAGAATCAAGACTCGAGTATTTGTGTTTACTGTATCTAAAAAATTATAATATTTCAATATATATATATATATATATATATATATATATATATATATATTATAAATATGAATTATTCACATTGAAATAGTTATATATAAAATCGTCACATTATTGCATAATTTGAATTACTGCAATACAGTTAAAGTTCGACGAAATTCTTTGCTCACTGTTAACTAGATTTTTAAGCGATAAAACGGTACCGTTTGTAATTTATTAACTGCAGCTGCAGCAAAATTTTTCAGATCGTACGATCGGAAAGTTCAAATCCTACTATACACACTCAATAACTTCGTTCGATTACAACAATACACTGGTGAACATATCGAAAACCATATAAATTTATCATTTCGGTCATCTGTGCTTTTATATCTAAGCAGCGTAAAATTTTGAATACAACATAAACACACAAACATGCGGATAGTTGGTTGGTTTCGTCGTAAAAAGTTATCAGATTTTAATAGAAATTTTCACATTTTAAACGATTCGATTCTTTCTTTTTCGTTTTTTATTATTATTATTATTATTATTTTTGAAGATAAAATTTATGCCGCTCAATATCTAGATAGAAAACGGTTATTTGTTACGATACATTTCAAACAATGAATATTTTAAATATTTCAATAATTTATTACGTGGTTTGTATAAAAATTTCTAGTACATTGTAATAGATAACTTTCAATTTAAAAAAAATGTATTTTAGAATATTTTTCAGTTATAACAATTAATTTTTGTATATATTATAAAAGCTTTTTAATGTGGATATTAGATGGTTTTTTTTAAATAAAATTCATGTTTTAGATATTTGATTTATATAATACTTATAAATATAGTATATATAATAGCACTCAATATTTCCCCTAATAATCAACCCTTACGTAAATTGATTTACCAATTAAGGAGCCCACATGCGCATTCATCCAAATAATTGTTTAAACCGAGAGAATCTTCTTTTTTTTAAAATTGTGTGTGAAAATTAAAAATTAGGCAACATTCATAAATTATAATTGAGACACGTTTATAGCGGATGTTTCATCAGATACAAGTACCACATTGGATTTTTTTTTTCTAAAAGTTCGCAAAATGTCGAGGACAATTTTATAATAAATACATACACACACATAATCTGAGCCGTAACGTATTATTATTAACATATATATCCCATATTTATATTTAGGACACAAATGAGCTAAGAACAACAAAAGGTCTAATGATAATCGCCCGACAGAGTCCAGGCCCAAGAGCAAAACTAAGTACCGGCAACTATGATAAGCCGCAATATAACACAAGATGGTTCCAGAGCCAAAAGTTGGCATTAATTATCGTTGCCCCTTATCTTCCGACCCCGAAATAAATGCATGACCACCATTTTGCCACAATTATTCACACAGCATACATCGAATCGTTATGTAAGATGTTTTATTATTATTATTATTATTATTTTTCTTTTTTGCAAAAAAAAAATTCTGTACGATTATGCAAATTCGTATACATAGTCCATAATTAAAGTCGTTAAATTGTAATTTTAAAACTGTTTTTTTTTTCAATTAAATTTTAAAACGGTAGATAGTTACTATTACATAATATTATATTAAATTAATTTGAGGAATTGTTTATTATATAGAATTTTTATATTTTTAATGCATTTTATATAAGAAACTATCAATTAGAAAATTTTATATTATTATAAATTTCTATAAAATAATAATTTCTATAAAAAATAGCTATAAAAAACAAATTAAAAGAATTTTTAATAAAAGTAAAGAAGTAAAAGAAATCTTTAAAAATATATTAAACTTTTTATCACACTGGAAATGTTATTAACACTTAATTAAATTAATGCTAAAAATAAGTAAATTCAAAGAAGTAATAATAAATGAAATGTAAAATATTTATCCATACTTTTTTATTTATATGAGTGCATATTAAATAATGACCTCTATTTTTTACAAATAAATTATTATTATTTTTAAAAGTAACGATAATTTTCAGATTTAGATAAGTTTTTTATGAGATATTTTAATTATTTATTACAGTGAAATGAAATAAAAACTACCACAGAAATTATAAATTATAGCAATTTTTTTTTAATTTTATAGACATTAATTATTACTAAAAACTATAAAATATATAATTTTAAAATAGTAAAAACAAATATTGATTGTTTTATTATTTTTTTTTTTTGTATTAAATGATCTTGATTAAATATATATATATATATATATATATATATATATATATATATATATATTATAATACGATATATAAAAAATTAATTCTTTCAACAAAAAATTAGATAAATTACTATAAAGAAAAAATGAACGAACATTAATAAATATAGAATGATGACCTCAAACGAATTTCTCAAAACAGAAAAACTTCAATACCTACTTAAATTTCTCGATTTGCGCGCGATAAGCGGTATGGAATTTATTTAAATTTCAAATATTTCCTGGAATTTAATGACGTTTTCTAACGGCTCTGCTATATGAAAGACACCGAGAAGAGAGAAAAATAAAATTATATATATATATATATATATATATATATATATATATAACGTTTTGAAAATGCACCGAATATTCGCAACGGCCGTATAACGAATTGGTGATTAGCGAAATGCTTTTTGGTAGTCGAGCCGCGTACCGTTTTTTGTTCACTTCGTTAATAATTGCGATTGCATACCGAGATATATCGAACAAAACATAAGTAAAACGTCGTGAGGATATACGCATTATTATACTTATATATATATGTATATTTATAATATAAAAATTTGAACAAGGATATAATAAATTAAGTCTTCAATCGTATATCACGCGAACGCGCCGAAGATCGAACCGCGAAAGTGTACGTTTGTCGTTTTGTTTTTTTTTTCTCAAATTTAAATTTAGCGCCGTTTTTCGTTTCCACTAAACGGTGTGTGATTTTTTTTTTGTTTTGTTTTTGCAGAAATAAAATGGAAGGCGCTTTCGCATTTCGATTTACCGTTCGTCTTCCGAACAAAGGAATGTCCTTTTCGGGAGCGTTTCCAATTTATACGTGTCGTTTTCCATGTTTGTCGCAGTTGAAAATTATCTAAATAAACCGTAAAATTAGATAATTTATGTTGTGCTATTTATATTCTTCTATATATTGAATTATGTTTAATCTTTAATACCCGTATGGCATAGTGATGAAGTGTTTTATTATCATTCAGTGTTATTAGAATTAAACTTTTACATCAGAATATTTCCTTTTATATATATTTTATTTACATAACAAACTCCGTTTTTATATAAAAAAAATGACTACTGAAATATCACTTATATTGAATTTCACGTTATCAATAATATACAGTATAATTAACATTGGAAAAATTATCAATATTTCGTATATATCCAACTTGATCCATTAAAGTATGTAAATTAGTATTTAGAATTTTTAAAGTATATGTCAAATTATTTTTAATCATGAAATTAATAATGTAAAAATAGCATTTTAAAATAAATAGGTAGTTTTCATATGCGAGAGTTCATAATTAGATTTGTTTGTCTCAATGAATAACGAACTATTAATGTTCAGTTTAGGATATCATTTATATATTTTATTAATATAATATTTATTAATTTAATTCTATAGAAAATAAATTAACATTTATAAGTTAGATATATATATATATATATATATATATATATATATATATATATATATATAACCCTTGCTCTTTAAAGAATTAAGAAATTTAAAATATTACATATATAATACTTATTTTTAATATAACTTTAACATAATTTATTTGATATGAATATAAAAAAAAATATAAACTTTTACGATTTTTAAAAATTAGGTAATTAAATTATATAGACTTTTAATAGCCGATTTCGATTCGATTGTGGGATAATTGTAATCCATAGATCCTGGTCTGCAGTTTCATCACGACTATTGTTTTATTATATTAGACGAAAATTTTCAATAAAGTGTGCGAAAGTCTCCGAACGAATATAATTAGCCAAATTTCGCAAGCGCGTGATGAATCCAAATATCGCATAAAAGCTAAATTATTCATAAGTTCAGCGCTTTATTCCAGCAATTACACGGTTAATATGAAAATTATCATTTTGATCGAGCCGTCGCGCAGTTGTTAATTACGTTCAAACGGAACAGGTTAAATTTTAATCATCGACGATGAGCGCGTATGCGTGTGTCTCACACAACACTCATGCGGTGCGCGAATTCCGTACGAAATAAAAAAAAAATACAATTTTAAGAGAAAGGACCGTGTGAAATTGACTAATAATAATTGATTTCCAGCATAATTTTCTTGCGTCTGCGTATATCGATTTGCATATTAGCGTCGAACGGTCGACTCGTCATTTTTCTTTTTTTTTTCCCATATCGATAGAATATTCTATGGGAAAGAAACATTTATAAACGATTTAAAATTATCGTAAATACATTTATATTTTATATATATATATTTATTATTCCGTTACTTCTTTTTTTTTTTGATATCTGTAAAATTATCTAATTCGCAACACGTTCACAAATAAATATTTATTCATATCGAATCCGTATTTGTGCCGCGTCGCTTTTCATATGCTCTTGTAAATAAATAAATAAAATAAATCAAGTGGCGTTACAGCATAAACGCATCTAATTCTCACTATTTAAAATAATTTCGTAAAATATTTATAAAATATATTTTAAACTCACGATTTGCTAAAAACTAGTTCGTACACTATTTGTTTTTTTTTCTCTGCATTGAATTTGCATAATTTTTAATCAATTGCGCGATATTATTTAATTAAATTCAATTAAGTATCCGCCTCTTTTATTATGTAATAGACTAATTATAATTTTTAATAAATTAAATAATTATTTTTTTTCTCGGAGGCGCTCGGTAAGTAGTCGATATTAAATAGATGCTAGATTAAAATTAAATCGTTCTCCGTTCAAATTGGATTTTTTTTCTTGAGTTAATTTAACTACCTACGCTGTTTTTAATTACGATTTGCCGACTCTAAAATTATTGCTTAATATATACATATTATTAAAAAGTTATATAAAAGGATATTAAGATTTTTTTCAATTAATTGTATGATTTGAAAAATATATATTATATTTTAAACTTTTTTTTAATAAATAAATTAGAGATTATTTTTAGTAATATCTAAAAAAAATCAAAAGTAGGGTAGCAGTTTTTTTTACATATGGTAATGTCTGAAAATAAACAATGTTAAAAAAGATTATATATTGAGATGTGTAAAGCAATGAAGAACAACCATATATATTTTGTAAATCTTTCAAGAGCTGATAAAAATTTAATACGCAATTAAAAATATTTATTAAGTAAGGGTTGTGATATCATAAATTAAAATAGCAATGATGATCGCCAACCTTCAAACATAAAGAAACTTATGTTTGAATATATTTTTGTAGGATATTTAATTAATTTCATTTCATTTTAAATATTACATATTGGAAAAGACAAACGTTCTTAAATGTTTAAAATCTTATTTTAATGATTTGTAACCAAGAAATCCTTTTATGGAAAATGTTTAATATCTTTGTCGTTATTTTCAGTAATATATAAATTTGTAATACTTTCAGGACATGAGTTATAATGAATAATAGTATTTTGTAAATACTAAGAGAAAGTAGATTTCATATTTTAAATAGCAAAATAACAGCAAACAAATAAAATACAAAAATGATCGATCATACATAGTCAATGGTTAAAAAAAAAAAAAAAAAAGAACATTCGACTATTCACCCTAAGTTCACCTTCTAGAATCGCACAAGTATTTTGTACGAACGATAGATTTTTCACGTGCCGTCGTCGAAAGGGTTAAAAATAATCAATCGGTCTCGTCGTTTCGCGGTGGGCTTCGAACACCCGCGCAATCGGAAACCGTGCGCGAAATGCGAACAACGGAACGTGTTCACTTGTCGTTTTGGTCACATTTGCGAGACACACGATATGTAAATTGTTCGCATGCTTAGCATCACGAGTGCCGGCATCGAGTTTTCGCAACACCTGCGCGAACCACAGTTTGAGAGACGACGGCCCTCGGGGTCCATTGGACCCGGATGCAATCGGTCGCCGCTTATTTTCACTCTTTTTATTTTTTTCACTAACGGGCTTGCATTCGGAACGCTATTTAGAACGATGGTTGCCTATTTTTTTTTTCTAATATATATATATACATATATAAATATATGTACTCGGATCGCATCTCAATCAGTCTTCGATAAGTTCGAATCGAATAATTTACACTTCTAAAATGGTGGGATAAAAACTTGTTAACGTGTTTACTAATTTCTAGCACATTATCGTATCGACCGCTTTAGCTATTATAATAAAATATATAATTAATATATAAATTTCTATATATACATGGAATGATTTAATAAAATGAAATCAATTATTTCATTTAAAGTTATTATGTATATAGTATATATTTTATATGATCGATCGAGAGTTAAGTATATAACTATATTCCTAACTTTAAAAAAAATAATAGTTCAGAATCAAGTTGTTAAATTGAAAATAAAATCAATATTTTAACTCAATAATCAACTTGTCACAATCTGTTAGTATTTTTCAAATATTTAATAGGAAACATGCAACGATAATAAATTTGATCAAATATAAGATTAAAATTTTGAATGAAATAATGAATTTAAATATTCTTTATAAAATTTTAAATTATTATGAAAAAATAAATAATTGTATTCATTTTTAAATACGAAGAGTATTCTATTTATATATGGTATACAATTTTTCTATATAAAATTTTATATAATATAATAATTGATTTGTCAAGAATTAATATGTGAATATTGTATATATAATTAGTCACTTAACTGTAAATATATGAAGAAGATGCACAATGATATAATTTAATTTTAAATTTACCATATGTTATTATATATTTTAATATATTATATAATCCAATTATAAGTATATATAAAAATGTTTTAATTCCCTTCGAACGCGCACATTCAAGAACGAGAGTTTGAGCGAAAAAAAAAGGGAAATTTAAATGAACTCGTACACGATGTGAATTTATTAAAGGCGATAACAAAATCCGAACGTGATGATTAAATGCGTTGCGAAATCAGTATTCTCTTGATATTCGTATCTCGTCACTCGCTTATATCATCAAATTAACCCTTTCGATTTAAATTTTAAATTATCGTGCGATTGTTCAAATTGTCAATCGAAACGGCCGCGCAACGTGAATCTAAATGCGAAAATGTTGAGATCATCTTCTGGCGATGTAATTAAAAGTCGATTACATGCCGGACTATGACCGAAAGAAAAGGCAGGTGGTCTTCTCGGATATTTGTATTTGTTGGTACGACAAAACGAATTAATTTACGACAGGGGTAGTAATGTGATGTAACGGAATTTACTAGAATTGTTTCTAATAAATTTCAAAATTTTCTATTTATTTTTTTTTTATGTCAATATTTTAAAAGTATACACATTTTTCATTTCTATAGTAATTTAACTTTTCAATATTTATAAACAAATAAAAGTATTTTAATAATAAGATTCAATATTTTCCTTTCAAAATATTTCACGTAAAATACAAAAATGTAAATTAAATGAATAAAAATTAAATTAATAACAAAAAAAATGGATTTAAAGGAAAATTTAAATTAATCGATTCATAATTGTAATTTAATGTAAAATTAACATTTATTATTACGACGATTATTTATTAATTTTTATACTATTTTGCTTCATTTTTTTTTAAATATATTTGGAATAATAGTGATTATTTTTATTATTAAATTTCTAAGAAATAACTATATATGTAATATATTTTTTGTTGTTTAACTTTATTTAAAATTTATTATTATAATTCGATTACAATTTTAGATCATAAATAAAAAAAAATCATTAAATAAATACTATAATAATTTGAAACGGAATTCGTTTTTTAAAATCAAACAATACTGTTTTATTTTATAGTATAATTTTTAATAATAAATCGTTAAAAATATAATATAATTAATATTTTAAACGAATCCACTTTCACATACCATTTAATGAAGACATTGCGATAATATCAACATATTCAATCGATACAATAAAACATGTGGACACGCGATAAAACATTTTATTTATATAAATATTTATTTATTTATATATTATATACATGTATTTTATTTTGCCTCATTATTCATTCCTTAAATGCAACGATGAGTAATATGTTCCGCGTGTATGGATGCACTTTAGTATTGAATGCATCCAAGTGTACACCTCACTCGAGGAATTCCTAATTCCTTCGAATTACGTATTCAGTTGTTGAACTCGACAAAGATCGCCGCTTTTGTGCCACACTGTATATAGATTTGTTTTTGTACGTTTAACGGTAAAACAATATGCGCCGCACGATATACGAAATTGATCAATTTACATTTTTCGACTTTTTATTACGACTCGGTCGTACCCTTCGCAACACCCTGCCAAGAACGAAAAATATAAAATAAATATTATTATATATTCGGTGCGTCGGGGGAGCTCGGTCGAATTTCGATAGCGTACTGTAGACGTGGAAAAAAAATTTTTTTTGAGGTGGAAGCGTGTAAAAAAAAATTATGTATATGAACAATTTCACTCCTGCAACCATTTCTCATGTTCTAATTAAACACACGCACGCAAATCTCGGTGGAAATCATGATGGAATAAATAGCTGGTACGCCCGGAATAATGTCGGAGAGAAGAAAATTCTCCAAGGAACTTCCAGTGTGGTGTTGCCAACCAGTTTCGCAAAATCCCTGTAATTTATAACGGCGTGTTTGTTTTGTTTCGTTCGTGAAGTGCTCTAATTATGTTTCATTGCGCGCTCACAAGTTAATAGTCGTAATGCGGGGGTCGTACACGTAATTTACGACGGGCGTGAAAATTTCACAGATTTCTCGCCGGCATGGATATATTTTCAATGAAGAATAATTTGGATCGTCCATATTCATTAGACAGTGTCGCACGAAATAAAGTGCGAATTCGACTTTCAAAAGTACGACGTTGAAATATCTGACGCAGATAGATGCCCAATACATACATATATAAAATTCATAACTAAACTATAATGTAATATTTATACTATTATAAATATTATATTATAGTTTTATTAGACTAAATATTATGAAATTAGAAAAAAAATTGGTAAACTTTATCATGTTTCTTTATTTTTCTATGTAAATGTTGATAGCTTGTTTATTAAATTTAATTTCAGACAATGTTTTTTTTTATTAAATTTTAATCATTCGTTTAATGTATAAATTTAAATTATGTCAGAGTTTATATTTGAATTTATAACAATATATATCATAATTTTATATTAAAAAAAATATATAAATGTTAACAATTTTTCAATTTACACAGACTATGAATTTAATAAAAATTAAAATCATTCGTATTATATAATAGTATACCATATATTTCTTAGTATAGTTTATTTATTCAATTGCTCAAAAGTTTTTTTTATTAAATTTAAAAAAATAAAGTATAAGAATAATTTTGAGTAAAAAAATAATTGTATAAATATATTTTGTTTTAAAAAAATATTTTTTTAATAATAAATACGAAAGAATTCTAAATGACATTGCTTTGTATAATTCATTCGGTATGTGCATTTGTTAGGGTAATTCATGTAAATTTTCCTGGATGAAAAAGGTTCATCACACCTGGACGATATGTAGGGAATTTTTTAAGTTAAAATATGGAACAACACTCACGCAAACGAATTCTGCCATACACATACTTCGTCATATCAAAAGTAATTCCACACATTCAAGACACATACGTATTTTAATTTCTAAAAATATGAAAAAAAAAATAGATTTAATCGTTAAAAATTATAAAATTAATTTATTCATTTTAGATATTGTTATCGAAAAAGGAATCGTGTTGATTTAAATTATCTCGTACTTCTTTATCCAGTCTTTGCCTCTTTTGGTTAAAAAAAAATAACTTGATGGTAGCATCTGACGTCACAGATGAGCAGTCGCATGCGATTCGTCACACCTGCCTTTTTTATATTATTATTTTATACATATATATATATATATTTTTTTTTTTTTAAATCGATTAAAAATTTATATTAAATCACATGTTTTACTTTTGTTTCAGGTACGTTCATCTATATATATATTTTTATATATATAATTAAGATAAACGCTACGCAATATTTCGTAAGTAAAATTTATATCGTATTTTCGGACTCGAAATATAAATGTAACTGGAAGTAAGTGAATTTAGTGTATATAATATTTTTGAAAAATACTTTTGACTCGGTTATTATGTATAAAACATGTTGAAAAGTTTGAAAATAGGCCCTTGAAGCGTCCGCACGTAACAACCAGGGCGTGACTATAACGAGAAAGCTTCCTGATGCACTTTTCATGTAGAGAAGGGAATAACCTTTCCTGTCTCTTGTGGCGTTATCAAATTTACTCAGAAAATTAAATATGAGCGTATTCGAGGGTGTTTGTTCGTTTGTTTGTGTGCACATAACGTGGACAATTCTCGTGATTTTGGTCTATTTACTATACATATCTTGCTATATATTTAAATATTTTAACTGTCTTATCAACTTTTTCTTTTATGTTGTAAAATAATGATTGCTTTAATATAATATTAATATAAATAGTCTAGTTTGAATGTTGATAAAAATATTTATATAATATTTAATTTTATCAAAATATTCAACCGTGACTTAAATCATTATGATTTATAAGCGAGAATAAATTTATTTTTATATTTTACATTACAGAATTATTTCACATATGTTTGACATTATATATGAGTAACAATTAAGTCGTATATAATTTATATTTATATATAAACTCTCGTAACTTCAAATTAGTCAATCGCGGTAAAAGAAAACGACGAATCGTAAAAATAAATTATCAACATTAATTCTGAAATTTTTCTAAAAACTCAAAATAGCAAAATTTTATTCGATATTACGCGGAAAAACTTTCAAAAAATCACCTTCAATTAAACACTAACAATTATACGCATCGCAAACCCAACCGTGATATATATATTTTAAAGTATATACCTAACAATTTTTTCATAAAAATCATATATATTTTTATCGTATTATTTTCCTAGTATATTCTTAAATAGCACATAGCATGTAATAATTTGAACGGATTTTTTTTTAATTCGAGACTAATTAAATCGTCGCCTGTGTACGTAGAAAAATAATATATGCATATTATTAAGATACAAAATTGAGATGTACATACGTGTCCATAGTGCGATTACCGAAATTCATAATGGAGGCAATTACTTGTTTAACATTGCTCAACGTTTCGAGTTCCGCTTTATTGTTCTGAGAGTACAAATTACATTATGAAAAAAAAATCAACAACATATAATAATAAACGAGATTGGTATTAAAGATAATTTTCTCGTCTCGCGAGCCCCAATCGCCTCGGTAATGTCATGATTTGGGACAGTTTTACGACTGCGTGTCAAAAAAAAAATAAAAAAAATAAAACAGAATAAAAATAAGAACGAAAGGAAATTAAAAGCCGTGTTCTTTTTAAGTCGCGACGTAATCGATATGAATAATTGTCGGAGACTGGAAATCGAACGAGACACCTGTTATTTATGGGTGCGTTAATAAAAATCGCCGAAATCATGTCGCAGGTGCCGCTGATTGACAGGTAAATATCTCGACCGATATCGGTTTAACGGAAAGACAATTTCATCTTTCAACTCGAAATATGTTCAGTATTAATCAACGCAATTAAAAGTTTGTGATCGTTTCGCGTTTTATTTCCAGTGACGGTTTTTTTTTATTTTCACTTGGCGCATTCTGAGAAATTGATAAATCGATGGTGCCGCAGTTTGCCGTGGAAAAACCTTGGCCTCTCTTTCGAATTTCCCGGTGTTGATTTATTTTTTTATTGGGGTCAAGTCGCCTCTTAGTCACTTAACCTTCAAATTTCTCACCGAAAATTATATTTTAACAATATAAAAAAGTATCTATATTAAATTCAAATTATTTATATTATAATATTATATATATGATATGTCAAATTTATTAGAGTTTTGATATTTTTGAAAATATTTTTAAATTTATATATGATAAATTGGTTTTATATCATATTTTATCATCAATATTTTGATATAAATTTCTTAAAACGGAAGCGATGTATTTTCACTTCCGTTCCATTATAACTTGCACCACAGTTTTGGCGTACTTTACACGTGTTGAACAAGTTGTTCAAATTTAAAACAATTTATGATTCTGATCTAGAAACATAAATACGCTTCTACTAAATACAATGAATATGTTATTTTATTCTAATTAATATTTCCAATCAACTCTTAAACGAATTGCCTTTAAAAAAATATTTTTAATACCTAAAATCCTTTTTCGTTTCAATAAATAAATAATCGGAAACGAAATTTATACACATTATAATACATGTAATGTAACCGAGCACCGTTCGAGAAAATCGTAACATTGATGAATTTATCGACTGCCTTTTTTAATTTTATGTCAGGATCCCTTTCCTGGGATGAACCCGTTCGCGTGATGATGATCGCATTCGTTCTTATTGGTCCATGTAAAAGTTGATTAAGCCGTACCGGGTTAAAACTGTACAAGAGAGCTGTTTGACGGGCTCGGTTAGGTTCGATCCTCTCAATACCTCTATACCCTTGTCGTTTATATATTTATACACGTATATAGTAACGTATAGGTACCTCCCCGAACCTTTATCTGAAGCCTCTTCCTTTGACCTCACACCCTTCCGTGCCCTTTTTTTAGTCCTATCTTGCTCGAATATCTCCCTTTCATTGTCTCGCTCGCTTCGAAAACGAACCGAAAACGACCAAAAAGCGATCCGAAGTCCGCGTTATTCGAGATTAATAGATAAAATGCGTCCGTTCGACATGAATTATTGACGAAAAAAACAATTTTTTTCCTTCTCTCTCGCATCTCGATAATCCGCCGTATAAAGTCAATATCAACTCGGCTATTTGCACTATAAATTATTCGGCGTCAAATTTTTGAAGTCGACAATTTATTTCGCGTACGTTCTGTTTTGATTGTAAATCTTTGAAAAGGAAGCAAAAAAAAAAATACCATACGGAATTCCAGCCCTTTCGCTTTTATTTATATATTTTTAATACACATTTTCGATATTTAAATCCACGAAAATATATTGGTAACACTATAGTCTGTTACGGATCTTGATCTCTTTATCAAGATTATCTCTTATTTATATATTACAGATTATATTTTCAATATTTTATTATACCCATTTGAAAATTCTAGTACATCTTAAAATATTTTTAGTCTCCAAAATAATTACATTACATAATTAATCTTAACATCTTTCTAACAAAAAATTGGATGTCATTAAAAATGACTTTTGGTCATTCTAAAATCACAATAATTATTTTTTATTAAGAAATCCAAATCTATAATATATTAAAATAAGAGTCTTAAATTATAAAATAAAAAAGTGATTTTGAATAAAATTTATGAGATAATCTCTAAAAATATTTATATTAACAATTTTTTAATAAACAACAGTGTATATTTAATATTTAGGAAACACATTTTGTTTTCAAGTTTTTTTTTAGAATAACCTCATGATATATAGATAAATCAACTAAGTATATAATAAATTATCCGTATTATTTAATTTTATTTTAAATTATAAATACATTTTTATTGTAACATAATTATAACTAGATAACATCTCTGATACGTATGGTTTTTCTTCATATAACCTTTATTATAATATAAATCATTAAAAAAAAAGAGAAAAGAATAATTTCAAATTACGCTTCACTTTACAGCAATAATCCATTGCTATATTATAATGCTAATTTGATAATAAATAATAATAATAATAATAAAATATATCTCAGCACAAAATGTAATGTGGCACAATCTTATTTTTCAACGTTGCAATTATTTAAATTTCCACGAGTTATAAACATATTTCCGGATAATCATATGCACACCGAACACGAAAAATAAAAGTATTGAAAAATAAAATAATAATAAAATAAGGCTACGAACATTTTCATCGGCAATAAATTCATAGGTACGCGCTCACGAAATAATATACTTAAAATAATGACTTCATCGGAGAGTTTTCAAATAGCCGCCTATATTTTTTTTCCGATTTTTTTTTCTTGAACTCCGTAATAATGTCGACACACATTCGCAACATCAAGAAGCCGCGGATAATCGAGACCAAAATAATAATAAAAAAATGTTGAAAAAAAAAAAAGAAAATAAAACGGAAAATAATAAAATCGCGTGTACTTCGAGCGGCGTTAAAACCGATGATTATGACGAAGATTTGCGCGGAAAAAAAATTTCCAGATATACCGAAAGAGCGTGCTTTCGCAGTATAAAAGCTTTCATCTTCGCTAAAAAGCGAGCTTTTAATTGAAGCGAAGTGTTCGCTTAACGTCTTCATCAATGAGGAGGTAATTTATGGACCCAAACGAAAATTGCTTCATGTTTTAGACCCCAACCGAGCTCCCACTCCCACACGGACATTATGTATATAGTATAACGCGTATAAAACAAACGTGAACGTCAGGGATCACCAAATATGTAAAAAAAATACTATAAATTTGTTATCAAATTATTTTAAATTATACTGATATCAATATTGCACGATTTAATAATAATTAAAATTACATATGTGACATGAAAATCTTTTCATCTCATGCGAAATTTTTATTTTATTTTTTTCAATTACCATATTAATAAATTAAAAAATTTGACAGTATATAATTCGAAATATATTTTTTTATGAAAAAAAAACAGATGCTTAGAAAATAAAAACGTTTCCGAAATCTCGTATTCAACTATAAGTGCCTAAATTATATCAACGAATGTTTAAAATTGAACGTCTAGCTATGTTGACCTAATAAAAGAATAAATCAATGCTATGAAAGGTTGAAAGAGAGGCCAAGGCCTCGACTATAGACCGTAATGTCACTGATTTATTTGTTTATTCATACATTCCAGTTACGTAAGATCAAAATGCTATATTTCGCTAGAGCGTATTTTCACTCGTGTTGTCGTAAATTTTTAGCTTTATTTCTCACTATTTCATACATTTTATAATATTAATTTACTTTTTATGCAGCTATTAAAATTTAAAATTTATGAAATTTGCAATGGAGAAATCGTGTCATCAAATTATTATTTACAAAATAAAATATTTTATTTTATGTATATTTAAATATAATAATTGAAAATGTAATGTCCTTTTATTTATTTATGAATAATATTATATATAATTTTAAATGATTTTTAAATTCGCTTCCGTTAACAATCTAATTTTGCTAATTTGAAATAACATTTTTAAATAACATTTTTTTAAATAACATTTGTAAATAACATTTTTACAATTTGGAAATTTTCCAATTATATGTATGATAAATAAAAAATATTAAATTTCATAAATACTAAACAATATCATAAATTTTATATGTACAATAAAATCATGCAATAAAATTAAGACTTGGTGACCACTGACACATATTTTATTATACATAATATAATATCGTGTGTTTTCATATAAGAGAGCGAATGGTTGGTTGCGAACCGTTTAAAACCTTCATTTTGGGCCACGAAAATAATATGTTATTATGAAAAATCGAAATTTACATTCGCAAACAGGCAGTTCTTTGATACGCTCTCGCGAAATCTCACCCCCCCTTTTTCCCCACAGTATAAATATGTGATTTTAATTTTTACATGTAAAAATATATATTATAACATGTGAGCAACTTTTACTGTAAGCTATAATAATCGGTTCCTAGGAAATGTATAATTAATACGATACTATCGAAATTCCATATATTTTACATATATACATATATATATATATATATATATATATATATATATATATATATATATATATATATATATATATATATGTATGTATGTATACGAGTATATGGATTTAATTTCCGCACGATTTTTGTGAATTCATGTGAAAATTGATTTATGAAAATTCATTTTTAATTATTAATTAAAATTTTGTATATTATTGTACATCATAATTTATTGCTATACTTTTATTATATTATTATAATAGTAGGTTTCAATGATTATATGAATTTCTCACATTTGCATATATATAAATTATAATTTGTATCTTCTGTTTTTCATTAAAATTACCTAAAAATGCACTATAAAATAAACGGTTGTCTATTTTAATTTATGAATTTTACTCAATAATGTATATATATAATTATTACAATCATATAGCAAAAATTTTGTTCATTACAATATAATTTGAAGTATTATAAAAAAAAATAAAAAGACTAAACTATCAAACAGTGTATATTATTTGTGATTTAAAATCATAAAATTCTTTATGGATATAGATATATAGAGTTATTTAATATAATATTTAACATTCATTTTGATAAAAATTAACAAATAATATTCTGTAATGTTGTCTAATTAATGATTTACACAAATTTTTTCTCATGAACTTTTGATCGACTATCAAAAATAATATATTATTTTAATCTAATTATATTTTAAAATTGCAGTATCAATTTACCGTTTTTAAATAATGCAAGTTGTCAACATTGACGTAATAAATAAAAATAAAATGGCGGTGTAATTTCGTCGTTTGACCCTTTTTTTTAGCATCATCGTATTGCGCGCGCGCAGGGGTCACTAAAAAATCACCGGACCGGTTCGGAATATTAATGGGTTAATCAAAAATCGGTTTTTGCCTAGCGTCCGATACGTTCGAGATAGTCGAACGGCCTTTAAACAAATCGTAAAATTGATTTAATGCCGATTACACGCCAAAACAATAACGAAAACTATTTCGCCCTCCCCCCCCTGTTTTTTTTTTTTGGGTACGCATGAAAACGTGAATCTAGATTTTCGGTAGCGATTTTCAACGGATTTTAATTAATTTCTGTTAAATGTGTACGTATACGATCGTGTAAATAATTGACATTTTTAATTGCTTGTAATTATTACTTGCTTGTAAATTATGAATCGTATGCGCGTAATAATTTATTATTATTTGTTTGAGAAGTAAATTACTTTTGCGTGTTTTAAAATATGATTTTCTCATATTATTTGTTTTATATAATGATATCATTTATATTAGATTTATTCTAAATAATTATTTAAATTATAAATATGTCAAAAATTTTAATTTTAAAGTAAATGTTGTCTAATTTATTTTTATATCGAATCTTTATATATAATATAACCTTATTATTTTTTTTATTTTAAGAAATATACTTAAATATTTATTCTGTAATTTTTTTTAATATGTAGATGTATTACAAAAAATTGTTAAAGATTTTTATTTGTAATTATTAATTTAAAAAAACAAACAATTTTAAATGGTAAATTTTTAATAAAAAAATATTGTAAGTTTCACTTTGAAATTTGCAAATCGATTTTATAATAATTATAAAAAATTGATGATTTTATATAACTATTTTGGGTGGTCGAGAAAATGAAAAATGTGACCAATTATAAAAAAAATATTAATCAGATAAACACGCAATGGCGATCCAAATAAAACACTTCATTACTATCCGTACGTACGATCAATTATCGCAATTGCACGTTTTATGAAATATCTCACCTCGTTCTAGCAATAAATCCGTCAATTACCAATCTCCCACTTGCCGAGATTGACACATAAATCAAGTTTTTCCAACTAACAAATTGACCGTTGAAAAATGAATTTGCGGAGATGTACTGAAATCGATTCGAACCGATCTTCAGATTTCGTTAGATATATCGGAGACAGGTGTAAAATCGCTTTATTTATTCTCGACTCCCTTTTTAATTTATTTATTTATATATTTATTTATTTATTTATATGTGCAGATATAAATCTGCTGTTTAAATCCATTGCATCGGACCTCGTTTTGAACGTAATTAGTTTAATCTTAACTCGTTATCGAGTAAACACTCGTTGAACCGATACAAAAGAAACTTTGCAAGTTCTCCAAGAAGGTTTTGGATAACGTTTATATTATAATTGATATGAATAAATTAAAACTAAATCATAAATTCAGCATTAAGTATTATTAAGATTCAATCTCTATTTTGTGTTAATATCTAAATATTTTTTATTTAATAATTTGATACATTGATGCGCATTCAAATGATATATCAAATTGAAATATAGATAACACATAATATAAATATGTCTTTATTAAATGAAAATTTGAATATTAATAATATATTAAGATTTGAATCAGAAATGTGATATGTATAATAAATAAAATTTCGTAGATGTAATTTAAAAAAAATGAGACTTCAAATAATTATATATTTTTTTTTGTATAAAATAAAATATCGTCGTTTTACAATTTTCTAAATAAATTTCTAACAGGAAGCATCTATAATTAGGAAAAAAAATGTTTAAAATGTCAAATAGCAATAATAATAACAATAATAACGCAAAACATTTCTAAAACATCAATGTATGAGCGTCATAAAAAATATGTACGCCATCGCAATAAATCAATCTTATTATCAGTAAAAATTGAATGTATTACGAATTTTCTTTTCCTGTTTCGCAGATTTCCAGTACACATATTTGACGTTATAATAAATTATTAATAAATCAAGATTAAAAGTATTTATATTGTCAATGAAGAAATCGTCTTATTCGTATATGACTCGGGTAAACGTATAAATTATTGATATTTTTACTGATGTTAAATACTAAAGAATTCCATTTTATTTTTACTCGTATATGAATTTCTGATTATTATTGTTATTTAAAAACAAATTTATATTCATATAATTACAAAAAAAAAAATATCATAAAATTTATATGATTAATTCTTTACATTCTTAAATACAAGTACTGTTATTTGTACCTCTATAATAAGTATATATATGGTATATATATTTTTTTTTAATAATTAAATTTTTAATTTTAGATAGTATAAAAATAATTTTGACGTTTTTGCGAGTAAAAATGATTACGAATCACTGGCATAATTGATAAAATCGCTTATTCGATATATCATTAAAGGCAGTTTTGTGTTAAAATTGTCGAGAACGGCGTTCGCTTTTTCGATGGCTTCGCATCATTAAAAGACCCTTGTCGCACGTCGCGGTCCAATTTTGAAAGTTCGAAGCCTCGTCACGCGGACCCCAGTTTGACAATCAACGTACCATTTCACATATGCGCCGCATGAACCAATATATATATATATATATATATATATATATATATATATATATATATATATATATATATATATACGAACATTTCGATTTAAGGGAACCCATGCTGACACGCGAGCTTTTTTCTTATATCACATACATATATTAAAACAGGACCGGCTCGAAGCTATTTATTTCCGTATATAATAAAGTTGTACATTTTTTTTTCTCTGTTCACATTAACGTTTCTTTATTAACGCAAATATTGATTAATTAGATCGATAATAAACCAATAAAGAAGAAAATTGTTATATATATCGATTAAATATAATTTTTATATGTTAACATTTTTAATTTAAATTTCAATATAATTCAGTTCATTTTATATTTATCGATTTTATTTTATTAAAAAAATAAATTAAATAAATTCGATATGCGACTTTATCTCATATGTGATGGAATTGTAATTTTAAAATGATTTTAATGTAAGATTCTCAAAGTTTTATTATGATTCCAATAAATATTTTGATTAAACCGAATTAAAATTTGAATTTACATATACCATATACGTATTTAGGATGGGGGATCCAAATTAATATTCATTCAATTTTCATCGGCGTATTAAAAAAATCAACCTTGGCCTTTCGCCTTGCAGCGTACGAAACACCACTATGTACACAACAACATATACATAAATACATTTACGTTTTCCTCGAGGGATAATTGCTTAATTTACGCCGCCATAGTCGAGACGTGAAAATTCGCGTGATGTGATGTAACGATCAGAAATTATCAACCGGTCGTGGCCGGTACCACCTCTCGGGTTCGCCATCACTGTCTATAAAATATACCTTTCTCGTTCGACGGCATGATCGCTCAATCGCCGACATGTACTCTCTTTTCACTTCGATCGTGTCTAATATTCAACAAAAAGCCCCCTTTTGTTCTCGTGCCGTCTTTGGCCGCACTACGATTGGCTTTTTCGAATTTTAATATCGCCGCATCCATTAAGCAGAGGTGTTAAAATAGCGTATCGCGTGCCGTACCATATTGGCGATGTACGATCTTAATGGTTGTACGTTACGAATATGGCATTGTTTTTGTGACATTGCTAAGTAAATTTATCCATGTATGGGAAATTGCATATTATCGTTTATGGGCAAATTGTTGTATATAAATTTTCTCATAAAGTTTTAACAACATAATGATTCCAACAGTGTTTTCCAAACTATTGTATGTACAATAAAATTTTCATACTAGTATATTGAAACTATATGATATAAAAATTTTATTAAATAAACCGAGTTTAAATAATATTTATATATTAATTCAATATTTCGATATAATTTATATTTTTATAAATATAAAAATCGATATATAGTATATTTACCATATATCATTCATAAAAACCATATTTATGATAAAAAATTAATAATTTAAAATAAATATTTATTTAAACAACGGCGTATAATTTACTTGATCTCATAAAAATATGATAACGTTCTTACTTAAATTTCTCAGATATTTTAAGATTAAATTGATTTAAAAAAAATATATATCATCATTGAATTCCGTATAAAACTTTTATGTTAGTTTAACAGAGATTGACGACAGCATCAAGTTTCCGGCCGCCGTATGAAAACAAATAGACCTAAATATTTAAAACATATGTGCATGTTTTCGTGTCCATAAATTATACATAAACGCAGACGACCGAAATTACATCAAATTTAAATACCGCTTCGAAAACGGACATTGTGGAAGCATTCAATTTTGAATTGCTTTAAAAACGTTGGTAACACACCTTCTCATACATTTATATATATATATATATATATATATATATATATATATATATATATATATATATGTTTTTTATTTTGTTAACATATAATGTTTGAATTCGATGTTTATTTTTTCATATATTTATACTTATATATATATATATATATATATATATATATATATATATATATATATATATATATATATATATATATATATATATATATATATATATATATATATATATATATATATATATATATATACATGCGTGTATATGATTTAAATCCCAATTTAGAACACGGCTTACGATATATAATATTTTGATATCGTCGAAAGTGTTGTGTTTCGCTCGAAAATGTAGAATCGGTCGAAGGTAAAGACGAATGGCTGTATTATGTGTGCGCTGCGCCTACAACAATAAATCACAATTAATTTGAATGATTCATTATGGTCGAATGATGAACTGCTCTTTCAAAATATTCCAGTGTGTTCGTATATCATCGGAATATATATATATATATATATATATATATATATATATATATATATATATATATATATATATATATATATATATACATGTGTAATATAAGAAGGCGTTTGAATTTATAATATTGTTTGAAATCGCTCGTTCGTTCGCTCATGCATTTTTGATCGAGTATCGAATCGTTTACGTTCAATTTTTCTTTTTATTATTTATCTCGTCGATTTGATTAAAATTTGAATAACGATCATGGTCGATATATATATATATTTTTTTGGGAAGGTATGATTAATTTATTGTAGGATGAACGCGGTTTAGAATATCTGATAATAGTAGTATTGAATGAAATCGTTATAGAGAGAGGTGATATTAATGTGATAGGTTTTTTGAATG
Organism: Leptonema lineaticorne; assembly: GCA_024500535.1. Taxonomy (NCBI): domain Eukaryota; kingdom Metazoa; phylum Arthropoda; class Insecta; order Trichoptera; family Hydropsychidae; genus Leptonema; species Leptonema lineaticorne. The sequence continues at coordinate 10,307,782 of JANIJI010000004.1, read as the reverse complement.
TTTCTCAAACTTTTTGATTTTTGCAAGTTTAATAACTAAATATGATATCGAAATATAAAATCTATAAATATATAACATTTTAATTATTTATAACATTAAATAGCCATTAAATATCGCGACAAAAATACCAATCATATATATTTTTATATATATTTATCTCAAAGTGCGTATATATGAATATATATTAATTTCTTCAACATAAATATAAATAGATTACAATATTTACGCTAATTTAATATTAATACCATTGTTTACTTATTTAAGACGTGCTAGATTCTCACGATATATTTCATATAAATTATTAATAAAAATAAAATTATATACTTGTCTTTTAATGAAATAAATCATAACTCTTAAAGATGATCTAGATATTGAAAAAAACCATGCAATTAATTTATTTTTATTTATTGTTTTTTTTTATCATAATGCATATTATATACATGAATATGATAATATAGATAAAAATAACATATTAAAAATCGCAGACGCGAACTTATCGGACACCTATATAACGAACGCGACCGTATTTATTTCTGGCGCGGACGTATAATACGCGTTAAACAATAACTACCGGTTAATTAATTACGTTTAAATTATTGACTCGTTTCCAAATAAGCGCAATTTATTAAAAATACGAGTCGGCCGTGTTATTTATAGATGTGGAAAATTAAATATGCACCTGAAAAACTGCTCTATTCTCGACGTGTATTATAAAAATGTTTGAACGCGCCATAAATACGTCAACGCGGCAATATCAAACTGTGAAAAGCAATAAAGAGCAAATTTTATGGCGCTTTTCATAATTTCGCTCTTTTTTTTCAATATATATATATATATATATATATATATATATATATATATATATATATATATATACAGCCAGCTTGCTTGCTCTTATTTGTTTATTTATTTATTTATTTAGCACAATGTTACAATAATAATACCTTTTACCTTTCGCGTTTTTTGCAAGGTTCTGGAACGTTAATACACCTATATATATATATATATATATATATATATATATATATATATATATATATATATATATATATATATATATATATATATATATATATATATATATATAATACAATATACATGTGTGGATATATCTGTCGGTTTTATATATCTGTGTGGATATATATTTCGTTTTTGTTTTAATAATGGTGTCATAATTTAAAAATTATTTCGTCATTCTAAAAAATAAAATATTGATCGAAAATATTAGACTATATTTTGAAACTACGGTTAATTTCAAAACAGTATATATAATGTTAATAGATACAGATTTTGTAGTTCCAAAAATTAATAAGATTCTTATGAACGTCTCCTTTAAAATTCTAATTTATTATAAATTTTATTAAAACTTTTTATTATTATTAATCATATTAACATTTAGATTTTTTGGAAATTAAAATAAAAAAATAATTTAAAATAACGATAGTGAAATTTGTACTATTTTTTTTTTTTTGTTAACATCAATTAATACGTCACACTTAATTTTAATATTTATTTATTTACAAAGATGAAATTAAATTACCGATGCATATCGACATTATATATAAAATAACGATAATTACACAGAAATAAAATTTAAGTACTTACATATTTACGTTAAAGTTAGTTATTAAAACTATAATTTTAAAAATGTTATTTCTACCAAATATATGTAATCATTTTTTTTATATATAATATTAAATTCATTATAAATAGACTGTATAAAAATATTTAATATTTTTTTTAATTCTATTATATTTTTTGGCTCTATATAATTACCATTTTTTTTCTTTTGAAAGATAATAAAAAGGGTATATTCAGTAATAGATTTCTTCCAGTTATTTAATTATGGGGATGATACATTCCAATTCAACGAACGAACACGAAAACTATAATAATAATAATATATTTAAGGATGTTTTATTCGTATATAATTTTGACACAATAAACAATGACGACGATCACATTTATTGAACGATTCGTTGACAATACAGATGTTGCTCACAAAATATTGGCGCGCTAATGGTAAAAACCAGTTTTGTAACCCGGGTCGATCGCCTTCCATAGGTAACATCCCCGTTCTTTTGTCGATTTTTTTCCACATATCCTTTTTTTTTTCAACCATCCTTCGACCGAATTTTTATTTATATTTTTTCTACTTCATTTTCGCTAAGTCGCCGTGAAGTACAAAAACCGGCAAAATGGTAATAAAAAAAAAATGGAACCGAAGAGAATATTTACGGCGTCGTCCCGCTTTCCTATTTTTACATGTGACATACCTTTGAAAAATTTTCTTTTTGATTCTTCTACCATTTTTTTTTTTTTGGTACTTTCGACGCGAAACAATGGCGGTTCTAAAAAAAAAATGAGATTGTGCAACTCGCCACATACAACAACACAATGAACGATTATGATCTAACACTATGATCATTGTACCAGAAATGCTGTGTGAGACGCTTCCAAAAAAGTTCCCGAACTTCCAAGAATACCTCGATAGGTATGCGCAATAATATCTATCGTCGTCTATTCTTATACACTTATGTATATTTTTTGCGATTCGTCCGAAACAAAAATTCGCAATTAGCGATCTAATTGAACCTGTTTTCATAATTAGCGGCGGTAATAATAAGAAGAGAAAAAAACGGCACAGTGCGGTACGTTAATTTTTAATTGTCGACTACGATTGTTCGGTTAAATGTTATCGCTCGTAAAAACTTATAATGCATGTCGAATTGTTTAAAATAAATAATCTTAATTGTAATCGACGATTGTAAACGATATGGCTAGTTATTTTTTTTAGTGTGTATTATCATTTACGGCTTATTGCAATCGAGGTGAATTTGTGTGAAAAAATAAAAATATTTTTAAATGGTATAATAAATAACGAGGTTCTTACGAAATATGATATCTTATATTAGATGTTTTTAAAATTTATAACAATATATTTAATGCCAATAAAAATCTTTATATGTAAGATATATAATATATTGTACAATAATATCAGTAGCGTTATTTTAAAATACATCAATATTTTTAACTAAACATTTTAATTGATGTTTAGTGTGTTTCTGAAAGAAAGAGAATGAAAATTTAATAATTAAAATACTTTTAATATATTCTTAAAACATTTCTAAAAGTTTTATTTAATTAATTCAAAACATTTTCAATTCTTTATTTTATTAAAATTAAAGGAACTCATATATAGTAGGAATATATTTTTATTTAAAAAATATGTAATTTTTAAATAATATAAATATTTATTTAAAAAAATATGCGAAATATTTATAATTATTATTAAATAATCAAAAACAGAATAATATTTCACCAAATGAAATTGAAAATATAATAAATAAATATCTATCACGATTTTATAATATCAAAATATTTTCCATACATTAAATTTAAATTGTAAATAAGCGTACTTGAATTATAAAAATCACAATAATTATATAATATTTTTCAAATGGTAATTCAATGATTTTTTTTTCAAACCAAAAAAAAAATCGCAATTACATCTAAAAATTAGAAATACACGAACAACAAACACTATAATACGATTTTATAATTAAACGTATACTTTTTTTTTTGTAAGGGTGGCGTGTATTATATATGAAACGCATATAGGCGAACATGCGCGCACAACTTATATATATATATATATATATATATATATATATATATATATATATATATATATATATATATATATATATATATATAGGCAAATTTATTAAAATCACATAAATAAATCGTCGGCAAGAGAGCGTGAACGTAGTGCGATTCCGTCAGACTGGGCCCGTCCTACGATGCTTTACGACCCACCTACTTGGCTTCCCGCAGGTCTCAAATACAAGGGGCCCCCGCTAAATATAATGACGAATATATATACATACATACATACAAATAAACGACACAAAAATACATACTTTCATCTCATTCGCGCACGCTAAAGTGAATCGAACTCATCTCGTTCCCTTTCATCACACCGAAATAGACGTTTGCGCCGAGAAGTCTTCGATTCGTCTGTTTATGTGTGTGTGTGTTTATTTTTTTTATATCATTTTTTTCCTCCGACTGGACTGAGTTCGATTTTAATTCTTTCTTTCCCCCCCCTCCCTGTTTTTTTTTTATTATTTTGCTACTTTGCCCGGAGTGTTTTTATTTCTTCATTTTTTTTTTCGTGTAGTTTTTTATTCGTATACGTGTTACGGGCAATTTGTACGATTTAATACGACGTACACAGAGCGCAATGTAAAATAAAGAATATAAAGAAAGAAATGCTTTTTATTTTCGAATATATTTTTTCATGAATTTTTTTCCATCGGTAATTTGTAATGCAAATTTATATCACTTTGTTCTTAATTTCATTGTTTCTCTACATTTAAAAAAAATATATAAAATGTAAACGCATACTTATATTTAATATAATATACTAAAATTAAAACAATATAGATTACTATTAATATTCAATATATTATATATGATAATACATAATAATTTAATTATTAAAAATTAATTACATTATAATTTTAAACATTTTAAGTTTTTTTTTTCAAATATAAAATAAATATTACTCATATTTAAAATTTGAACTAGAAATTTATTGTAATATTTTTATTAAATTTTTTATCCTATAATATAACAGTTTAGAAAAGATTAAATATTTATTTTAATATTAAATTTCTATTGTTATTAAAATTATATATAATATAATATAATATCAGTAATATTTTTTTTATTTCAATCAAATATACAATTATGACCTATTTCATATTTTTTTTTATCAATTATCCGCCATTTTATAACGGCCATCATACCATACGATACCTACATACGAAATAATATATAGCGTCCACAAGTCGAACATTGTAAACAACACGTTGCGTGAAACATCGAAATTGCGAGCAACACATATATATACGCGACGGATACGAAGATCGTGTGTGTGCGTGCGTGCGACTTATTTTTTTGGCATGGTTTTTCGTCGCCACCGCTTTTTTTTCTTTTTCTTTCTTTCTGTTTTTTTTTCTTTTTCTTTTTTTTTTTTTTGAAAGCAAAGTGTGTTATATATTATTATTATATATGAAGCGCGCGCGCCATCTATTGGCCGACCGGCGTTAGCTAGTTGATGTGTTTATATGGCGGCCACCATTCAGTTATACAGAAGAGTCTGTATAGATAATACGCATCAAAGTCAACCGCGAACGACTCGCCATATAATTCGACGTGCGCGATTTTATGTCACGCCATTTTTTATACCGCGTCTATTTATTATTAAATATTAAAAAATAAAATAATCATAAAGAAAAAAAAAAGTGAAAATTTTATATCTTTAATCCGATTGTGTGATTTATATTTATATATATATATTTTTTTGTTGTGCTTCTATTATAAAAATATTGTTTTATTTTATTTTATTATTATTATACATTTTATTGTGATATTTTAATATATTATATATATATTGTTAATTTTATTTGTTGTGATTGGATGTTTATTATCGACGTTTACTTAGGACGTAAGTTTTCTTTCATATTTTTATTTTAATAAAAGTTTTTCAATCTATTTTATATATAAATAAATTATAATTATTAGATTAATAATTAATTATTATAATTAAAAAGATTTAAACGGTTAAATATTTTATAATCATAAAAATATTTCAAAATATTATAATATTAATTATAAATGTTTTTAAATAAATATTATTAATATTTATTAATAATTACATATTAATATTTATTAATAAATCATACTTTAAAATGTATTGTTTATATTCAGGTAGGTTTATAATATATAATGTATACTTTAAATTAAATTATATTGTTTTTTTACTTATTTATAACATAATTCATTTCAAAAAAATTATCAAAATAAATAAAATTATATTTTTTAAATTTAGTTGACATTTGTCAAAACTTAGTACATTATTTTTATATACAAATTATCATTATTATTTTTTTAATTTAAGGACTTGATAAATGTTTAAAAATTATTTGTAGATAATAATTGCGAATTATTTATTTATATAAAAATATAAATCAACTTTTTAATATTCAGTTAATATAACAAAATTTACAAAGATTTTCATACTAATAATAAATTTATTTATTATATTTAATAAATATTATAAAATAAACTCTCATAATAAAAATATCTTAGAATATAATATTATAAAAATTGTTTAATATACATTTATTGTACATATGAATAATTAAAATTATAATTAATTCATTAAAAATATTTCAAATAAATTTAAATATAGATGATTTTTAGATATCACAAAAGCATAGTTACAAAAAAAAATAATTATATATAATTTTGAATAATAACGCATATTATTAATCGTGTGTAACCTAAGCGTGCTGCGGACAATATTTTTTTACCTCTATTATACATATTTAATTAACGCATTTATTTAACGAAGCAATTAATCGAGTTAAATATAAATTTATATATATATATATATATATATATATATATATATATATATATATATATATTTGTGTGTGTGTGTACAATAATATGCGTTTGAGAATGCGCAATTCGTGCGAACGCGGGAAAAAGTGCACACGTTCAACTCCCATGTAACCCATTCGACGAATATGCGCTTTTTAATTTAATTCCGTCTTTTTAATTATTTATTATTATTTTTCTTTCATTGACCGTTGATGAAATATTTCAGGAATTCGTTCGCAAATTAATTGTCGAGGGGAGAAAAAAAACCGTCTGAAAGTTTGCTTTCGTATCGATTTAATTGCGTATTGTTTTAAACTATGTGTAAAATACTATTATATAAAAAGTATTTTTTTTCTTAATTATAGCATTGACTTTAATAAATTTAAAAATACAAATTTATTTATTTTATTAATTTTAATCATATATCAAATATTTGATTTGTGAAATATTTTTTACTTTCTATTTTTATTGTTGAAATTATATTTGTAATAAAATAAATACAATTTTATTTATCCAAATTTTCGATACAAACAAATATCTAAATAATACATTTGACAGCTCGATTATATAAAAAAAACAAACCTTAAATTAAATTCCTAGTTCAAAACAATATAAAACGCTAATAATTTTCTTAGTTATTTAATAATTATAGCTTTTGGATAAAATTTTAAAAGCTATTACAAGGAACTAGTCAATCAATAGAAATATATTAAAATCCGGTTTTTAATCATTATTTCCGCCTAAATTCAACTCTCAATTTAATTTCCTTGAAATGAAACTATTAATCAAATATTTTTATATAACGATCAAATAATGAATGCATATATTTTTATTGATATAATAATTTAATTTGTATAAAGTGTTCGATTGATAATATTTTTATTAAATGCATTGAATATTTTATAAATTTCGTGATATTTTTAAATATATCATACATTAAATTTTATTAGACATTATGAGCACTTTGTAAAAGTAATAAGTTATGGAATATATCACGATTTTTTTTTTATAAAAAAGTATACTTTGTCAACACATTAAATATATTTTTTCCATTGAACCGTATACAACTTGGTATTTCTTTGTTGGAATTTGAAAAGGAAAAAATTCCCTACGGTAGATAGATAGATATACGATATATTCACATGTCGGGGAACACATCGCGCGCGAGCGTTTGTCGAATAAAAAAAAATTATATAAAGCAAAAAAAAATGAAAAAGGAAAAAAAAGTAGAAAAATGTAGCTACGCTTGCGAAAAAATCCAGGGACGGATTTTAGCATATGTGCCATTGATAATATTTTTTCTCTGCGTCTCTCATCCCTCGCGGATCTCGCTGAAACCAAGAGAAGAAAAGTCGTATCCCACGATTTTAGCAAGAAGAGGGATAACGATCGCAACCGAACCGCGACAAACATAGGCCGGGAAATGAAATTCTTATCGCTCAAATGAATTCTTACATGCCGACGAGAAATGGTGGGCGGCGCGGGTTTTTCTGGGGTGTTTCTGGTTCGGGTTCTTCCGGGGGCGATGGTTTGAATTTCGAAAGGGGGTTGCAGGCAAAATGGCCCGAAAATCGCTTGACGCAAAAGAGGGAAAGGGGGGGGGGTGGATTTTTCCCGAATATAAAATATTCGACTCCCTATACTTCGTATAATATTGCAGAAAGAAAATAGAGCTATTTATTTGAATAAAAAAAAAACAGACATAGCTGACTTTTCGATATCCATTCCTTATCCCTTTATTCACTAATGATATTTTATTATGTAAATTTTATTATTACATTAATCTTAATTATTGTTTATACGACCATATTTAAAACACTATATTTTATTAAATAAATTATGATTAGCGATTTTTAAACGTTTATCTAAATATAAAAAAAAATCAAGTTTTTTTTCTTATATACTCATTAATTTTATAGCAGTATGTTATAAAAACGACTTCTGTGATATTTTAATTGGTAGCTTATTAATTTAGTATGTAGTAAGTCACGATTTTGAATTGTGATATCACTTACATTTTTAATTTATATTTAATAAAAACCTACTTTTTATAATATAATGCTCAATTTTCAATGTGAAATATTTGAATGCCAGAAATGTGGTCGATCATTACAAACTTAAATAAAAATTAAATCAACTCGTAAAACTCGAAAAGTAGCCTCAGAGCTACAAGGATTATACTGCCATTGATTGATTTATTTATTTCTTATAAATAATATATATTTTATGTATCATATGTATATTTATTTTCAAATGAATTTATTATAATATATGATCAATTGAATAATATATATATATATATATATATATATATATATATATATATATATTTTAAAAGATTATATGAAATTAATTTAAAATTCAATCTAATTTTATATTAATTATATTATTTAACTCCTAAACGGTTGACATAACACAAACTTTCGAACCATTGGCAATAAATCACAGTTGACAATCGCTTCGATCGAAAGTGAGGTACTTGGCAAGGCGATCGCATTAATTTTATATAAACTATATCAAATGTGCGAACTTGCCAATTAAATTCTCCCCGCATCTAATTCAATTCCTATATATAAACCCGAATATAAGATAATATACTCTCATTAATTTCGGGATTTTATAGACTATATATTTGTCTTTTTCTTCTCGTCCCACCCCATTTTTTTGCGCGATCGTGCGTTTTAGGCAATAGTCTTTTTTTGTTTCATTGAAGAAAAGATGCCATAAACATGCCAACGAACTATTCAGCAACAAGAGTATTGTTTTTACAATAGATATTCTCTTTTATGTTTGGAAAAAAATGCTTCGGGTTTATTTATTTCTTTCATTCCTTTTCCTACTTCCTACTACGACATTTTTTCTTCAACAATGTATATGTGTGTGTATTTCTTTTTTCGTTATTTATTTTCTATCCACGTTAAAAATTACAATTAAAAGCAACTGACTTCATACGCAACATTGTATAAATATTATTTTTGTTGTTTGTATTTTTTTTTTGAAATAAATAAATAAATTTCAATGTTTCAAATATATCTTCGATTAAAAAAATATCTAAAATATATTCAACAATTCAATGTTTAAGCTCGGGGCAAATTTTATATCAAAATGTTATATTTTTTTAAGTATAAACAAGATTTGTGTCTTAGATATATAATATAATATTGAGTCTTTTCATACTATAAAATGACTATTTATCTTGTTTGATCGACAGCATTCACTATTTAGTATATATTAAATTGTCATGACATTTATTCTCAATCATTTTTAATTATTTTTTTTTTAGAAATTATTTATTTTTGTTATATTACAAAATCCGTATTAAATAAATTGATTAAGCGATAAATTATTTTAAGTAAACTAAACTATATCCAGTTAAAATATATTAGATATCGTCTATATAAAATGAAAATTTCGTGCCAAAATTATATTCATATGAAATTTTATTTTATTTTATCTGAAAGTGAAGCGAATTGACTTAATTTAAATTATGGATTACATATAATCTATATATAGATGTATAAAAAATATTAATTTTGAATAAAATATAATATATTAAGTTATTCTTATTTTAAATATTAATATATATTTTTTATTCTCATATTCTATTTTTCTCAGTAGAAATATGTATATATTTTTATTAACATTTTTTTTTCACGTGCGACAAAATTTGTTTTAGGAAACGTTTAAGATCGTCATAAAAATTTTAATATTAAAATAATTTTTCTAAAGATACGCGATTTCGCGGAATCGTAATCGATTCCGAATTAGACGCAATAAAATTTTATAATCGTTATCGACAACTATAAAATTTTACGCGTTTATTGTAATATTATGCAAAAGAGCTTACAAATTATATTCTCAATTATTAATTAATACTTGGCAGCGTTGTGAAAAAAAGCTTTGAAGTTGCGCTTGCAAGAGCTTTCACCATATATATGCAAATTGTTCCAACGGTTAACCTTTTCGTTATTAGTAAGATAACATCGTCGGACTTTTTAAACAATTCTCTATATTATTTTATTTATTCATATATATATATATATATATATATATATATATATATATATATATATATATATATATATATATATATATACATATGTATGAGTCACAAGAGAGTTTTTTCGCACTATTTTTATGTATCTTTTAGTGCATTTTTGTCATTAATAGTTAATTTTGGCTTAACTTATAAAATATGTTAATTTGGATGTAACCGAAGAATTTTAACTATTGCGCATATCTTAAATTGATTTTTTAATAGTTTGTGAAAAAAATATATAATATGTTGCAAGAAAGAAGAAATGGTTATAAAATATTAAAATTGCCTCGTTAAAATACGCGCCAATACATTTTATTGCAATTTTTCATTAATTTTTTAAACGTAAAATGTGAGATGTTGTATTAAAATATAATTATTTTCCATTATCATTTCATTATATTATCAATTAATTTCTCGTAAAATAATAATACAAAATATTTTCAGTTTCTTTTTTACACGAATTACTAATAATTATATATTGTTTTTTACTTATAATTTGACGTTCTAATTACATTCTAATTTATGATAATTTTTTTAATTGACACATTGAGAAAATTAATTGTTTGATGAAATCATGATGCAATTTACATACGTCTTTCATCATGAAAATTCTTTCTAATTTTACAAATAACAAATATAATAAATAATTTTACCAACATTTTTAGCAGAAATAATTTAATATTTAAAATTGAAAATATTTCAATTTAAATTTATAACATGTCGATAAACTAATAAATCTTAAAATGATTATAAATTAAGACATATACAATATTTCATGTATTATTTTTGCATCATCCTATATAAAGATCATTGGCTAAAATTAGTGTATCATCATTATAATTTATTTATTTATAAACCGTCCGACACAATATACACTCGCGCATTAATGCGCTAACATAATAAGAGGGGGTCGTAAACCTTTGTCGCTCCGTCGTAGCGCAACTCGAAACTGGCTATTATAACATACGCGAAAATGAACGAGCTTTTAATTAAGGTCGAAAGCGGCTGAATGAATCCGATTTTTTTCCGTTTTTTTTTTTTTTTGCTATTTGTTTCACGTGCTCCATCTGATCGCTGTTCCATTTTATTTCCGAGAATCGACGGTCACACGAAACGAATGAGACAGAGTGCGAAAGATGCGAAGCGCGAGCGAGACACAAAACCGAGTCGGTCCCGCGTCCGGAATGACAGATACCAAATTTGGTACACGAGTCACGCACGTCTATGGGAAATGTGCCTCGGATGGCATTTTAATGCATAATTCAATAACTCCTCGGTCTGATGGAATGAAAACCATCGGCCATCGTTCGTCCCGTCCCGAATGACGAGGCACGCTCGCAATATATATATATATATATATATATATATATATATATATATATATATATATATATATATATATACCACAATGTGTATGGCCATTCGAAAGGCGACATGACCACTTCTTACGACAATCAAACGCTTATTTACCCGGTTCTTACGTTTATTTTGCTTCATCTTTGATCCCACCGACGAACTAAACGGGATGACATCCCGTCCTGTAAGATCAAACGTCGTCGTATATTCAATTTTTATCCAAATATACCGACACCTGCCGCAAAAATACACATTCATAAATTTAAACCATAATAATGTATATATTATAACATTTAATTAATTAAATATAATTTTTAAATAATTATATTTTTATAATACATTTACTCGTCGTTTAAAAAGATGATGCATAATTCAATTTTAATTATCGTACTATTATTATATGCATTATTTCCTAGTACAAATGGTAATAATGTGTTAACCTTCGTTAATTATATATGTGTAATAAATATAATCGGCATATATTGCCCTTCGTGTCAATATAAACTTTGATTGCTATTGATGAGTTTACTACTAATATACATATTTTTAATTGAAATTCTATTTCTATAAATCTTCATTACCATTTGATTAATTGAAAATTGAATATTTTTTTTAATTACAGCTTAAAATATTCTTTTCAATAATTGTAGTAAATAACATTTTTCTATCATATTTTATAAGAATAATGTTATAAATTTATATGATACTATTGCTTTTATAAAACCTTTAATTATATCAAGAATATATTCACTGTTTATTATTGACAATATATAATTTCAAATGTATGTTTTATATATGGTGTAATAATAATTATATATATATATACTAATAAAATATTACAATATAATTTTATTGACCATCTGTTAAAATTGAAAAATAACAATAAATGTATACTAAATATAAGAATAAAATAAGTTTTTATATAAAATAAAATAAATAAAAAATATAAAATTTTCTATTCACAGTGGAAATTTTAATAATGGCCATTCAAAGTCCATATTCTAAAATTCAATTTAAAATATACATACATGTATGTATACACATACATATCGTAAATTGAGTAAGAGTAGTAGTATATATTAGCCTTTGTAGTTTTGCCGCCAAAAATTTGTAAATAATACTATTTTCATTTTGCAAAAAAAAATATCAAAGATATTTCAAAGCCATAAAATCTCATTTAAATATTTATATTCGACGAAATATTAATGCATACATATATTTTTTTTCTTACATATTAAACAATATTTCGAGAGAAAATTAAAATCTTTTATCGCGTGTGCCTTTATTGAATAAAAAAAACACACACACACATACACAAACATACACATATTTATTTATAACAATATGTGTTGTTTATTTTTGGCCGAAATTAACGACATTCTGGTCAAATGTAAAAATCGATTTTTCGGTCCGATATAAAGGCTCGAAATCGCCGTATCGAAGCGACGATCTTATCAATATTCGATGAGACGTGTTTCGCTGAATCGGATGTATATTCGATCGATGGAGGCCGCGTGGAGTCGGCATCCAGACTCGACTCCGGCTCCGACTCCCGAGACTTGACTGACAGACGTTCGCGTTGATGTAATCTGCCATCTACAAAACGATATTTTGTTTTCGAACTCCATATTCTTTGGAAAACGTCTCATTGGCGATTCAGTTCTGCAAATCGAAACGGTGACTGAACATAAGACGTCCAAAATTGCACATAAAATACTAAAAAGAATCCCGGATAGTTTTCGACATTCGTATTTTCAATTCATACATATAAAATATTTGAATTATCAAATCTATACAAAATATTTTATGACATTATTTTTACACTTAAATATAATTTATTGAAAAATTAGAAATAATTATATTATTTCTTAAATAAAATTCTTCATCAATAAGTTCATTTAAAAAAATCTGAAAATTATTTATTTACAATTTAAAAAAACAAATGTTTTAAATTAATTTAAGTTATGGTTAATGGTTATATTTTTCTTCAACTTTTCCATTTATAGATGAAATTATTTCAATAAAAATGCAAGTTTTAATCTTGTATAATATTAATCATTTTCAGATATTTCTGTAAAATATTAATACTTAAAAATATAATAATAAAAATGATGAATTTTCATCATATATCAAGTTTTTTTTTAATTTTCCATCATGTAATACATATTTATAAACTGTTTTTTAATTGAGATTTATTATATATGATTTATAAAACATATTTCTAATAATTTCAATTTGTCTTCTCTTTTCAATGATACGTATTGATTTTAATGATTATTAAAATTAATATATTATATATGTAAAATTACATTTTATTATACAATAATTTGAGTTCTAAAACATGATCATTTTTTATTTTTTTCAATAAAATAAAATAAAATATATTTTTAGTATGTAAAAAATCTAAATTTTTCAATATGTATTTTTGCATGATATAATAATATATGATTTTACGAACGTCGAAGTTTCTCTCATATAACATGTAAAATCTTGATTATAGACGTTTTATAAAAAGATTTCAAAGGGGAAACACGAAGCAAAAAACGCGTATCTGTAAGCGATTTTTATTGTGTTTACACGAAAATCGATTTTTCCCTTTTTCAGTTGAAATTTACAAGATGGAAATAGGCATTTTTTGCACGCGCTCCTTCAACTCGTTTCGCAATGGTTCATCGCTTTTTATATTTAGACAGTAAAATGTAGATACATCGTATAAATTCATAATATTTGCAACTTATTTTGACAAAAATTGATGTAGAAGAATGTTCAGAGCTTTTATTGCATTTTTTTTTATTTATTTATTTATACAAAGAAATATAAAAACTAAAACAAATATTCCACTATCAATTATACGAGATGTATTTTATATAGAAATTTCCAGTCGTTTCTCAGAATTTATTATAGAATCGATTTTCTTGTATTTTTTTTCTGAACCGCCACTGTATATATTTATATGTATAAGAACGTACAAATAAGTACATAAAATGTTTACAATTATTGAAGATCTTGGATAAACCGGTTCAAGACAGTTCAATTTCGAACATCGAATTAGGTTGTGCGACATTTAATATGTCAATATAACAATTATTATCTTATTACTTTGTTTCGTTTTATTTTCAATATATATATCTAAGATGTAGTAGAAAAAAAATCAGAGAAAAATCAATTCGTTTTAAATTGCAGCAATTATATTTAATTGAAAATGTAACGCATGCACACTTATAAATTACAATTACTATTACTCACGCAACTATAAAAATTATGTACTCGAACGATAATTAATGTAGAATCACTTTTTTTACAACAAAAATTAATACAATATTTACACTTATATAATTATCACGATATATCCGTATATCAATAGTTCTCAATTTTTTTAAATATTTTTTTGAAAAAAATTAATGTACAAACAAGGCTTTAGAAAATTAATTTATAGTTGGTTTAAAATGTGTAATATATCTATCTTATATTTATTTATTTCCACATTCTCAGGATGTGAAAAATCAATTTTTTTTTTCTATTGATAAATTGATGGATATTTTTGAAATATTGATATTTCAATCGAGTATTGTGGGAGATGCTTCACTTTTTTTTCATTGAAACAACACTAGTCTTGTCTGATTCCTTTTAAGTGATTGATTTTATTGTTAACATATGATCCTGTTCCTTCTCTTGACTTTCATATGAGACAAACAAAAAAAAATATATATATATTATATTTGCACTTATACATTCTAGAACATAAAGTAAAGTAAAACAAGCAGTTGTGCTTCGTTACTTCTCGTTTATTTTCGCGGAAACAATAAAAGTCTTATGGGAAAAATGTTTTCTTCTTCCTACGCCCTTTTTTTCCTCTTCTTTTCTTTCTTTCCTTCTTTTTTTGTTTTCTTTTCATTTCGTCGTCTTCGGATAAAATCTTAATAGAAGTGGCGAGATGAAGGGAGATATGGATTGCACACACTCAGAATGTCATGTGTTACAATTCGTTCTGAATTTATCGCAATTACTTAATATTCAAGTAGCGTTTGTCTCATCTCATTTTTTTCTGGAATATTTTTCTCAACTTATGTACGTACAATATTACTGTTACACGTATGTTTATATATTTTTCTTCAATATTCAAAATTTATTAAAACATGAACGAATGAAAACTCATTTTTTTCCCTAAATCTTTATATAAATATTATTTCATTTTTTGACACAATATTAGTTATTAAAATATGAATTGTTATTTATTTCAGTATCATTTTTTTGAATATTTTAAAGTCGATAAAAAATAATGAAAACAAAATGATTTAATTTTCTTGTATCTATTCAAAAAATTTCGCTGTCGATTTATAGTTTCGCTATATGTCGTTTATGTTTATATAAAAAAAAATATATATTGTATTTTTTTATTTATATTATTCAATATAAATGTTAGTAAAAACATATACAATCGTATTCTATGCATAATTTCGTCTAATTCTTATTCAAAACATTGATAATTTATAATATAATTTAAGCGCAATTGCAATAAAAATATATTTATTATTACTATAGAAACGACATTTTGTTTACGTATGCAAAAATTTATGTGACACCGATTGAAAAATTTATCAATTCTCCCAGAATCAGCGGCTACATTTCGAAGATGTTAAAAATCGTCGATTATAAAATAAAATTTATATATAAAAAAAATATATATATATAGGAAAATATCAAAAATACGCTACGAAATGTAAGGATAACCGAATTACCTTAATTTTGATATATTCTAAAATTCAAGCCGGTAAAATGTACGAGTTTCACATAGCTCCACTGATTAAATTCATGATTTTCACAGAACGCCCCCTCACAAATAAACAGATTTACGGGCTCGAGACACGCGAACATTACCGAAAATTTCTCTCGGCTATTTTTTTTTCTCTTTGGTTCTTCAACCCTTATTTACCTGAAAATGTCGTTCGTTCGCCCTTTTTACTCTTTCTCTCGCTCTTTTCAAACCGACCGGTCCGTTTTTTTTTCTTCATTTCTTTACCGATGAGAAAGGTGAAGGGAAGTGGGTGAAGGGGGGGGGGCGCAAGGGCAGGAAAATGATAACGCGCCTTAACAATCGCGTAAAGTTATCGCGCAATATTTTTATACGTGGAAAAAAATGGCGTAAAAAAAAAGAACGCCATTTCGTATATTAGAACCGTAATGACTTGATTATTCAGTTAGCGTTGGATCATCAAAGTCGACGATAATTTATTATGGTACTCGCCCGAAAACCCGATTTAATGGTTATGGGTTGCGAGAAATAGGAACATCAAATGATTGAGTACTATTTAACTGTGTTTACATTATCTTTATTATTATTATCGTTGTTACGGCCAACGTTTATAACGCGATTTGTCATCGTTTGACAACTCAATAAATTTTAAAATGGTGGCGCATATACCATATATATATTTTTTTTTTACTTATTGAATTAGTGCGTTTTTATTATACGTAATAATGAAACGATTCCGATTGAAATTTATGTGTGTAATAAAAATTTAAAAGAGTTATGAGGTGTGAAAGGAGCGATTCTGAAATTTAGAAATATTTATTTTTATATGCAGTCAGACATCGGAAATCATCTTTGAAAAAATAATTGACCGTGACAGTTTTGATATTAATCTATATTTGACTATAAATAATTTTCTTTGAAAAATATTTTTATAAAACTTTTTAATATAATTATAATATTTTTTTAATAAAATATTTACTAATTTTTTTATATATTTATAAGAATTATCTATTTCTTTCATTTTGAACTATTTTAACAATCATTATATAAAATTATTTTTAAAATAAAAATAATAAATAAAATTATATAGATCATAAAAATAAAAAATATGCTCTCATACTTAATGTGCTTTATTATATTCATAGTGCTCCATTTGATATAGGCATAAATATTACTCTATATTTATATATATGCTAGTTTCATTGTTGTATTATTAGTCTATTACTTAAAATAATTAACATAGAATTATCATCAACGGTTGATTGATTCACATAATTAAAATTAAAAATATGTTCTAATTTATGATCTGTAAAACAATTCAATATATTCTTAGAGACAATAAAAGAATACATATATAAATTAAATTTTGTAATATATTGGCATTGTAATAATAATAATAATAGCAAATAATAAATATTAGGAGTTTTTTTTTCAAATATATTTTTATATATATAATAATATATGTTAAAGCAATATTTTTCGATTTATATATTTAATTAAGAAATAAATATCTTAATAACCCATATGTTCTCATGCGATGCGATCACATTATATCCTATAAAAATATATTATTTATTAGGATATCGCGCGACCATATCTGGATATCGATGGGGGGGGGGGAATATGTAAAAATTTTTGGCGCGAAATCGAGGGTAGAAAGAGAGACGCAGGTGCCATTTGCATTCGTTGACGAGCACATCCATTTTGTGCACGCGCCCGCCGACAACGCGCGCACCTATATATAAATATTCGTGCGTGGTCGCGCGCGCATGTGTGTGTGTGTGTGTGCGTGTGTTCGCGTGTACCGTTTTGAACGCACACAACAACGCGCGCTTTCGTGCACGCGTATGCGTGAATAGTATATATATATATATATATATATATATATAAATACACGCGCGGGCGACGGCAAGACCACAGCATTGGACGGACCGCTCAGCTGCCCGCAACCAACTGACAGCTTTTACATTATGGTTCCGGGGGAGGGAGACGCGCGCGGGAAGGGGGATCGCGTCAGTGGCGTGCTTTTGAAATAATTGCTTATTAATACTAATTAAAATATATCCGTTTGCGAATATGCAAAAGAATTGATAGCATTTGTAAAATTTCGATCGTTTTATATTTATGATTATTTTAATGGTTACGTTATTTTTATATATGGTAAGTGCGTGTGTTATTATTAAAAAAAAACACGTTATGAAATATACTTTGTACTAATTGTTAAATGATAATATTTTTTATATTATAAAATAAATATAAAAAAATATTTTTTTTAAATAATGAAAATTTTATTGAAATAAACATTCATATGAAAACATTATTTTTTTTTAATTAAAATATGTTTTATATTTCATTATATTTTGAAGAAAAACTATTGTATTTCAATTTTTAGTAATATTTTTTTGAAAAATATATTAAAATTTACAAATGGAAGCACAAAAATTATAGGAATTTTTAATACAAATAACAGACACACACACACACACACACATATATATATATATATATATATATATGTATATATATATATATATATATTATATATATATATATATATATATATATATATATATATAACAAGTTTATTAATAGTTAAATGATAATTATAAATTGAGAATAATCATCAAAATTTAATATACACAACACGAGACGCCCTTGACTAAGCCGCGTTTTTTTTTTATTCCTCTAGTCTAGAATAGTAGGCCAGCTCGAAGTTGATCCGGCCCAGAACTAACTCGGTACAACCCTAATTTTAATGGCTTCTCTCGACATGCTAGATTCTTATACAACCGTTGCGTGCGAGCGTGTGTGCGTGCACAAGCGCACACACACACACACACACCAACACCGACTAACGTACCACGTGCACGAACACGAACATAATTCACGCATACACCAATAAATCCGTGGCCGGGCACGCAAAGCCACCCCCTTCTCCCTTCAACGTCAACCATCCCCCTCGACCTCACTTTCGCTACCCCCTCCACGCGTCCCTCAACTAACCACCCACCCCTTTCTCGGTTACAAACACACGTACAAAGTGTTCCATTAATGAAATTACGACAAGTTTATTCTATTTGCCTCATTCTTGGCTCTGAATTACTAAATTCTAAAATTTCTCGCATTTATTTAGAGAGGCGCGTTTATAAACTTGCCGTTTCCGTACGCTTTTAATTATGTACCCGCATACTGTAATTATTATTATTATTATTTGTATTATTTATAACAAAAATCTTTTTAAAGTTTGTATAAAACATTCGCAATATCTTTTATTATTGTAACTAAAAATAATTTATTATAGGTTAATATATAAAGTCATATTTTAATAATAAATAGGTTGAGAAATTGATTTTATTGTTTCTTTTTAAAAATATATATATTAATATATTCAATTTAATAAGTCCATGCATCTAAAATTTTATTTAAAATCTAATAAATATGTTTTATACTAAATTATAATAAAAATTTATTTCCATTAACAAAATAACCATTATATTATTTATAAAAAAAATAAACATTTTAAAATTTTCAAAATAAGTTTATTGAAAAAAAAAGTGTAACACTATTAAACTATTTATTTATACGATTAAATTTATTTCATTCATAGAAACGGATACAATCCGTCATTCGTCAGAATTATCACATTAAATAACATAATTATTTATATTACTAATTGCCACTATTATTAGCCGCATTACTAATTTTCATTCATGTTTCGCAGATGGCTACGTTTATTTATAAAGAATAAAAATATTGCGTTAGTCGTGAAAAAAAAAATAACGTTAACATTTAACCGACGTGGCGTTTTAAAAATAAGAAAGAGAATTCGCGCGAATTTTATACACACACACACATAAATATATATGAAAACTATTCGTGTAAACCGAACATTTGTCTGGTTATATTTTTTCGACGTGTTCTATTGGCCGTGTATATGAAAACTGTCAAAAATCAAACTTCTAAACCGAGTCGGAGTCGCTCAATAAACCATTGTACAATAACAAAGTGTCAATAAACTTAATCGTATATTATCCGGTGAACGTAAATAAACATTCGAGATTTCGTTAAATAATCGACGTTATATATGATTGTAAATATTTTTTACGTTAGTGTGAAACGGTAGATAACACTCGTTACATGCCCGTATTTAAATATAACATGGATACGAAAATAAAAATAATAATAAAAAAAAAACGTGTGTAAATTCCATGTTTAATTTTATATTCTTGGCATTACTCGATTTACGAACGTTTGTAGCTGTGAATATATTTAACGTAATTGTAAAGGTTATATAAATATAATAGATGGAATAAATATTTTATAATACTAATTTCTAATCTTGAATTGAAAATAATTTATAATAAATAATATTTTGTTAATAAGCGAAAAAATATGAACGAATACGTAATTAAGAGTAAGAAATGAATATTAAATATTTAAGTAATCTGTTCATTATATATAATTATTAAAAAAAAAACAATTATTCTTGATAAGCATAATTTACAATATTAGTAAAATCTGAAAAATACATCAGAAAAATGTGATTTTTTAAATATTTTTTTGATTTATCTACCGATTTAGTTAATCTTATTTTAAATATATTTTATAAAATATAAATTAATATAATCTACAACATAAAATATATTATGATTATATTCAGGGATATAAATTTTAATTTGTTAATTAATGGTTTGTTATATTTATATATCATATACTAAACCAAAATTTAAGATAATTAAAATAAAGAAAATTAATTTTATTGATAATAATCTTTAAAATAATATTAAATAATTCTTTAATAATTAACTAAAATTTTCAGAATCAATATACGCTACAAGTGAATCGGAGGAGGAGGTTCTAAATTCTCATATGGCAATATTTTTAATAGCCAACCCCCACGCCATTTCTTATCGGAGAGTCATCCCTCTGCGACCATGGCGGGTGTATATAAATAGGAAAAGTAATTTATATTGTAATTAGAAAAGGATTTGGCTGACCGTCGGTCAAGGGCCGGCTCCCGTTATTTCGAATCTCGCACACGGAAAATCCATCCCTCCACATTCCCGAAGCAAAGCCGGCCATAATTTATTTCGATTAAGCGATTATAAAGTAAAAATGGAGGGCTCGCGTTTCAAGGGTAACCCTTTCCGCCGTATCGATGTACGCTTATGATTTATTACCCCCGTGTAACATATTGCCTGCATGCATTATATTTATTATTTTAACAGTGCCCCGTTCAATATGAATAGATAGATAGATATGCCGTGAAATTTTCCGCTAAACCGACTATCGTATTATGAAAAGAAAACCAATCAATATATTTTTACAAACGAGGTATATTTTTTTTTTGTTTTCCATTTTTTTCATTTGTGCGGTTTAATTTATGAGTTTTCGTATCGACTGTTATTTTTAATTTTCTACGCTGTTGAACAATTTTTTTACAATTCATTTTTCCAAATATGCTACATAAATATAACTGCAGTTACAAAAAAAAATCGTAAAAATAGTTTTTTGAAGTTTTAAAAATTGTATTTTAATATTTTAAAATTAAACATATCTTTATTAACTTTCATATATACTGTGTATTACTTATTTAACAAATTTCTGTATACAATAATAATTTCTGTATCAAATAAAAATATAATTCAAATAGATAAACTAGAATATTAATTAACGTTTACATTCATAATATTATTATTCATTTAATATACCTAATTAGTATATGATTTAGAATACGTTTAGGTATAATTTTTAATTACAATAATAAATGGTGTACACGTCTGCGGACAAGTCAACTTGTGCTATATAAATCATCAATGGCAGTAGCACGTTGTAGGCAACAGCAGCAGTAGCAGCGGCAGTAGTAGATTCCGCGACATCCCCTGTTTCAACCCTCACTCTCCATCGGAGGGTTTGGGAGGAACCTGAGCGCACATGGGCCTATCGTAAATCATTGATCAGGGGCGCTTACGTGAGGTCCGCGGTCCGCAGGCTCAATCCGCAGGATTACCTTCGGCCCATCCATTGCTAATACATAAATCCTGGTGCGCCGTGTGTGATTACCCTGGATTTACGAACACGGACCGTTACCGGAAAATGTATCTTGCGACCGACCCATACTCTACTCCACCATCCCAGCGTTACGATTTTCCGTTGTCGACTCGCGAAAAATCCAACTGGAAAATCGGAAAATCCGACGCGAAAATTTCGCTCGCTAAATTCGTACGATGACGTGAAAAAAGCTTGAAAGTCCGATTTTAAATGCCCCCGTATATTTTAGGTGTAATGTGCGAAAAAGTAAATTAAAAAAGTCCATTTCGCTAAATAAATTTTAAATTAAATTCACAATATACTTTAGCATAATATACAATAGAATTAAAAGTCTAACTCATAGTATTATATTTTATCGGAATTAAACTTGATAAATTAACTCTTAAGATATAATAAAATCTATGAATAATTCTTAGATACTTGTTGAATTTTAAATAAAATTTATTAAATAAAAATAAAATTAAATATAATTTAATTTTAATAGGAAATTTGTGTGTAAATGTTATATTTTACCTATAATACAATTCTTGGAAAGTTTTCTACCAGCAATCCCACCCTCTTTACGATATCGTTCTCAATATATCGATACTATATTAAAATAAAACATTGCAAAATTACATAAATAGTAAAGCGGTATGGGGTAGGCGTACTTAGGAACGCATTAAGGGTTTGAGTGGTCGGTTTCGGTTATAATCATTTACTTTGGCGACTTATACGACGCTATCTCACAGATACATTCAAAGCAAATATTTATGCAAGGTCCTGCAAAGCTTGACCCGAGGTTCAAGGGATGCGCAGTGTGAGAGAAGTGGGCTTTTAAAGGGATGAAGGGATCGAGTATTGAAACTGCGCATATTGAGTCCGGGACAAAAGGTTCGCCGGTACCTACTTCATTGTGCGCGAATATGTGCGTGAATTTTCACGCACTCCTATATATGAATACATACGCGTTTGTGTGTAATAATAAAGTGGATACGGATGTACCGAGTGACTAATGGCGGCATAATTGCGAAGAACATCCGCGAATATCTAAATGTACTAAATATATCTTGCGCATTGTCGATACTTCGCATAAACGCTGTATATATATGAACCTTTCCATATATTATACTTGTATATCTGCACGAAATAATGTGTTAATTCTGCACGAGAGAGAGTAAATAATTAACGCGCGTTTCAATTATTAAATTACATTAATGAAAATTTAAATATTCCCGCAAAAGTCTATAAAAATTATTTATTGCCATACCATATAATTATCTCGTTCAAATTCATCGGCGTATTATATTTATGCGCAAATTTTATTAGACTTGTTTATATCGGAAGCTTAATTTTTTTTTACTGGTATTTTTAATGATTTATATACATTGTTCGGAGATCGATTCATTAAAAAAATGTGTACAAAATAAGATCTGACATCAGATAAAAATATATAATAGATACATTATAATATAATTGTCGATACACGTGTACATATAATTTGTATAATGCATTAATTGATCGATAAGCTTATTTAATCACATAATAAATATTGTAATTAATTATGCATTTCAATCCAATTTGGCATTGTTTACAAATATATTGATGATATTCGATAAAAATTATTTTATTTTTGAACGTATTATTTTGCACCATATAATTCAAGTTCAACTGATAATTTTAAAAGTTATAAATTTTATAATAATAGTTTTATTCATTTTTAGGGCTAAAAATAATATTAAAAAAGCTCTCCTTTAATTGATACATATATTCAATTAATATTAAGAAAAAAAAACGAATAACTTTATTCCAAAAACAAAATCGTCGATGTTAAAAGAAAAACGCTTGAATTATTATGCTAGCATCCAAAAACTTTAATTTAGGAGCCAGCCATAACTCTTTAACACCCACCCCCTCGACTTATTAACTAACCGTGGAGTGAAAAGGTGGAGGGTCGTTTTTCAACGTGCACCTCTTTTATTTTATTTGTATTTATTTTTTTTTATTGTATTATTTGCATCGTTTTGTCTTTTTTTTCACCATTTCTTTTTTTTTTGGCACATTTGCAATTTGTTGTGCGAGCACGTGCTCGGCCGATCTCATTAGCGCTATCCAGCCGAGTCTCTAACTAATTGTCGTTGCATTATTTTGTGCTGTGGGCGAACACACGAATGAGCAATATTTCAAGCCGACACATCATAAACCATTCCCCCAGGTTGGTAAACCTGTGGGGTTGAAAAGCGGGTGGCGAATACCTTGGTGGGTGGGTGTCGGTAATAGTGCGCCTTGCCCGCATGCAGAATGCACTTGATATTATAGTCTCTCTCTCGTCGTTCAGTAACTATAATTTAATTGCATAGCCATAAATTATTCCGATGTACAGTGACAGCTAATTATTGCGAAATAGCGTTAAAAAATTATTGCTTACACTGTAAATTTTAATTCCGGTTCGCGTTTATATCATTTATCATTTACTACTATTATTTGTTTGATTGTGATCTTTTAAAGCTTGTATGATTTATATAAATTTTCTTACATATATACTTATTAAAATATTGATATAATTGCTGATATTTCGATTAACTTGTAATCGAATTCATAATTTAAAATTATAATGATATATTATGACGATAGATGGTGTTGTTCTATTATTACTAACATTCATTATACAAAAATTCTATCATTACTAATATAATATTTTATGATATAAAAAATACGAAGAGGTCTTTTTATATATAATTACTTTTTTCCATTTGATATGATAATTACTATGATGATGTTATGATACTTGAACGTGGGAGGAGACTCATTATTTAAATGGTTACAAAGAGATTATAGGCGTTCTTTAACATATTGCATAATGTAATCTGATTCCGATCCGCACTCATTGTCTGTTTTTTATAATTTAGTGTAATAAATTATTTTTTACTGTTAATGTAACAGTGCTTGTGGGTATCGTTTTTTTTTCTTTGATAAAATTTTAATTCGAAACAGAACTAATATATGTGGCATCCATGGTTAGCAATTTGAAAATCGAAAGTTAAGCAATTTGCAAACTTTGTATCACGATCTTGTATCGTGCACGATATGAAGTTTGATTACTTTATTTCTCCATTCCGTATAATATTCCTTATATTTAAGTATATTTTTTACATGTAATAAATGTATTTATATATACAATATATTAAAATTATATTACTATATATAATATAATATAACATTTTTTTTTATATTATATTTAGTTCATAATTACTGCTTCGTAAAATGTTTTTACACTATTAAATAAAGAAATTTTATTATTAAATATATATTAAAAAATATTTATTCGAATTATATATGTATATATGTATATATATATATATATATATATATATATATATATATATCAATTTTGTTCGGAATAATGTTAATAAATAAATCAGACGATCCGCAGCGGCAACAACAATAACAACGAAACCGCAACAATGTATAGACGAAAGCTCTATTGTTAATTTAAAAGCTCGTTGTTCGAAAAGCGCACAGAAGAAGCCGCTACAAAAAGCCCTCGACGCTAAATCAAAAGGGGCCGATAACTTCAGCCCCCCGTTTTAGCCCTCTTATATATACGGTGTTCTGTAAGTGTGCGTTTAATTAAATGCTTCTATAAACAATATTATATTATTGCATACTTAATGGAAATGATGTATTTTGAAACTATTAAATTTGTATGTATTGTAAATGTAAAATATAGATATTAGAATTTATCTTTTAAACGTTCAATCGTGTGATTTTTGAATGTTTTTATTTAATTTATTTTTATCAAAAATAATAAAAATTAAATTTTGGATAATATATATTGATTTCCCAACAAATATTTGAACGTCGCCTAATACATTAAATTAATCAGTTTATTTTATTTTTAGTCAATATGAAATAAATTTTCGAAACACACTGTATATATATTATATAATATGATACGTAGACGTATTAGTCTGTTTTTGCGTATTCAGTCGTACATGTAGGAGTGCGTTTGTGTTTTGTGTGCGTGTGCGCCATCTTGCACACATTTAAAAAAGGGGCATAAATCTAAGATGGCCGCCGACAAGGGCGGGCGGAGGGGGTGGTCGCGGCCCATTCTTATTGGCCGGCCGCGGGGGATGATACAATACGTCATTTATCACACTCGACGTCAGCACAGGTAGCGGCCATTAATTCCCGCCAAGAAAAATATCCCCGTCGTTATTCATCCGACGCTTTCGTACGTGCACGCTCTACTAGGGTTAAAAAAGAGGAAATTTAACCCCCCCCCCCCGAATACATTCGAATGATCGCCGTCTATGAAAGCAGTCAGTTTACTCTCTATTAAACGCTATAATTCATTATAAACCCTCAAACCACAAATTTTATAATGAAATTTTAGAAAATATTATGATATTCGATACATAATTATTCAATATATATATATATATATATATATATATATATATATATATATATATATATATATATATATATATTTGTGTGTGAGTATATGATTAATTCATTTAAACCGATTAAATATTTTATACAATAAATCTTTTTTTTTATATATGACAACGTCTATTTAACAATAATTATAACAGGTGTTGAATGATAATTACAGTTTGTAATTTGAATGCGTTTACGATTCTTTCGGTTTTAAATATTTATCCCTTTTACACGCACTTTTATTGCGCCATTTTCTCTCCCCTGTAATTAATCAAATACTAGGCATGCATTAACCGCACGCTCTCAATTAGAACGCGCCATTCATTGTCAACCCCCAAACGACCACAACATCAAAATTCGCGCTTTCCAATTGTGTAAACATATTTTTAATATATAATTATTAAACAAAAAAATATATAAATTTACATATTATAATTATTATTTTTTAATTATTTTTATTAATTTTATTAAATATTAATAAAAATACATGGACACACATATGATAATTATATTTTTTTTTAATTTAATTTATCTATATTTTTTACATTATAAAATCAAATAATTTGCATAGTTAATTGAAATTGTTATATAACATTAAAACGATTTAATATCATTTACCAATTTGTTTAATTTCATGAAAAAAAATTTTTTTTTCTACTGAAACATAATTGTTGAATTTTGAATCACCGACAACAGATGGCGCAGTTCTATAAGTATAATATAAATAGAAAATTAATATCGTTCAACGGGCGACTTTTCTCACTATCGAAGAAATCCACAGGTTGAAAAATTGTTCGTTATCGCAAAAAAATAAATTCTTAACGGTATCAGAAACGGTTCGAATGCACCCCCCAACGTGTAATTGAGGATGGACACGCGAACCGACCGTTTGAGTATCTGTGGTTGGTCGCACACGTCGGCCGTGCAATTGTTTCGATTGCGCCGTGTATTTTTGCAAGCGCTTTTGCAAATTGCTTACACGTTTTACTAGATAAGTGCCCTAATTGTGAACTTTCGATAAATATTAAGTTACTCGCACGCGACTACTGTATTGCTTGTTATTTCTACATTTTCTTTTTGTAAAAAAAAAATCACTTTTTTATATGAAACGTGTAATATTTTTTCGAATTATGAATCATGCTTAAATTTCACAATTCAACTTAAAAAATAATCTTAATTATATAAATATGGAACTAAAAATTAATATTTTTGAAATCAAAAAAATAACAGCAATATTTGTGTAATGTTTTTTTTCAATTATTATTTTTTTCAAATTATAAAATATTTAAATACAATTTTCAATTAATGATATTAAAATTGGACTCAAATATTCCAATAACTATATCATTACAAAGCAACTAATACGTTCAAAAATTTTATATGACTACAATTTTAATACTGTTTGACAAACGTAATTGTCAAAATTTTAACTATATATATATATATATATATATATATATATATATATATATATATATATATATATATTATTTCAACAACATGTGATTTATATTCAAGAACTGATTTTTTTATATATTTGTTAATATTACATGAAACTTTTTTTTTATTATTACTAAACTTTATAATATATTCATGTACGTTTATATATACGGATATATTATATTATATAAACAAAAAAAAATATATATAGAACAAACTAGAACTGTAAATATAAGATTTTGGCATCTCTTTCGAGAGTTCTAGCATTAGTTTTATTTTTTTTTTAATGCAGTCAAACAGCAAGCTCATAGTATAACATTAGGATTTTTCACGATAAAAACTCTGAAAGCGTAATCTCGTATTTTATATTCGTATTCTAAGAACATCGAAACACGTGTATTTCAGTTCATAATAAATTTCGGCGCCATTCAAGTTCCTTTTGTGTCATTATTATTTATCATTTGAATTCACTTGCGCGAACGCTTCTACATCTATCTCGAACTTAGATCGTTTGAGCACGTTTAATTTTATTCAAAAGCGCTGAACTTCTAAAACGCGACGAGATGGCAGTTCGGATACGTATTTCTATTTTTTTTTCTATTCTTAAATAAATAAATAAACACATTTTCCTTCTTTTTCAGGTCAAGAGATCACGTTGAATTTATTTTCCCATTTTTTTGGCCTTTGACGATCAGATAGCGAACCGAAATTTCCACGTAAATTTTTCGTCAAATACGGTCACCGTTAGAATTCTAAACGCGTTTATTTTTTTCTTTTATTTTTTTTTTAGATTTTACAGATATGAAAAAAGAGTAATTCTAGATCCGTTTCACCTTTGCCAGTTGATCCTGAGGCCTTGTTTAACCCTTCTACGTACAAAATTGTACAAGGAGCGCTAAAATGCGCCGCAATAAATTCTCGTTAGAGCTCACTTGCTTTACTTCACTGCAAAATTTCTAATGCTAAGCCAGGCAGCACACAGGGATTAAACCCATTTCTTGCAGTATCCAACTATTGTCTTTCGGTACATATATTTATTTATATACACACATACACGTGCTATAAACAACGAACGCGTAAACACGCCCTTGCGAAGGTTTTACACTCGTTTTGTTCGAGATTCGAATGAATTAATCTCGCCTCGCCTTTGTTTATTTAAATCCAGCTGTTTAAACCTTTTTATTATGTTTATATATATATATATATATATATATACATATGTTTTTGTGTATGTATGTACGAAATCATAAATAATTTTCACTTGTTTCCCATTGTAAAATCGACCGTTATTTAGTATACTATACACACAATATAATAAACAATAATAATTCGTATGAAAAAAAATCGTATGAAAACATTCGACATTTAATATATTCGTATTATATTATACAAGGAAATTGTAAATCAACTCTTGTCTAAAGATAACGAAGTGTTCGCTTATTTAAAACGTGTAAATAAAAAAAAATGTCCTTATCACCTTTAATTTGAATGGCAAAATATTCGTCAAGTGCTCGATAGAAGTCTTAATTCATGCGCATTTTTTTTTTCTACACATATTATATCTTTAATTTTCTATTCAGATTTCGATATTATTAAGATATCACACGTTTTGATTTACGACGTAATTATACGGTATTTAAAAAGCCATATTTTTTTCTCATTTTTCGATTGCGACTTGCAGATATCGAATTTTTAAGTTTTGAATAAATAGTAATTTAATATGACCGGTTAAATTTTTACGAGTCGAATTTTTTTCTTCTGTATAACGTCATGCAATAACTGTATGAAAACTTGTAATTTATAATCGTAAATATTTCAATGTGAAAGTCGACTTAATATTTTATTATATTTAAGTAAAGAACAATATATATTCGTATAATAATAGCAGTAATGAAATATTTTGATCGAGCATGCATATTAGGGAATATTTTGTAATTTATTCTCTTATATTTGCATATATACTTTATAATATAATATAATATTACTGAAATAATTTAATCTTTGTTTTGAAATAATGGGTGGTGATTTATTAATTTATAAAGTTGAACCACCAATTCTATGTTCAAGTCTTACATATCATTTAAAATTATTATATTTATACGTATCATGTGTAGAATATTTTTAACTTACTTCTCGGTTTATAAACTTTATAAAGCACATTAAAAAACTGGGCCACCTCATTCTCGTAGACATCCTCAATTTATTGAGTTGTAAATTTGGCGTTATACTATATATTTATATAATTTTTTTTTTCTTCTCAGTTGACAATTGTTTTCGTTGCAGATATTCGCAGACGTATTGTTCCTATTACTAATCACATATGTCCATATTTCAAACTTCAAACTTTGCCTTCGAATGAATACAAATCGAGTCGTTTTCGCTTTGTGTGTCAGTGACGCAACCCGCTTTAAACGAAACGGAGAACACTTCATGGAATGCACCCTTGTCTGTGATTGTGCCCGACTGTAAACAGTCAAAAAGCAATAAAAACACGTGATAAAATCGCACAGGTGAAATCGTGATAATGACTCCGGTGTCGCTTGTTACGAATAATCATTGCCGATTTAACTCGATAACCCTTATCGGTATATTTCTAATGGATTTCCAACTGCGCCTCGGAGGCTAACCGTTTCACTATTGTTCGTCTATAAATATGTGAATGTGTGTGTATTTCCATGTATATGTCACGTGGAAGTGCGTCGTAAAATTAATATATGTTACTATTTTTTTATTATTATTTTTATATTAAATTTATGACATTGTATTATTTAAAATTTTAAAATACATTTTATGGATTATTAAACGTATGAAATATTTCCGTTAAAAATTAATTTTAATCGTTGCGTTAAATATTACGTACATATCCGATTATATATATATATATATATATATATATATATATATATATATAATAGTGTTTATTTTTAGTTCGCTTTCGTGATAATATACAATACCAATAGAAGAAAGTAAAATATACCGGGAAATAAGGCGGCCGCATTTTTTCCTAAAAATATCGGAAATATTTCCGTGGAAAATACATAAATTGAAAGCGCGAATTTTCGTGATAAATGGACCGGAACCGAAAAACAAAGATAATGCATTAGTCCACCGCTGAAAAACCCAAAGATTAATATCGAAATTAAGGGCGGGCTATCGTTTTATTAACACTAGACTGAACGTCGCCCGTTCGCCGACGTGAAATATTAATGTTTTTACTCTATTTCTCATAAACGTATTATGTTATGTATCTGTATTTAACTTAAAAATGGCTTTATATATCCCATAAACATTCAGTCGTTGTAATTAAAAAAAAATATTTTTTTAATTCATTCATATTTCATATTTTTCTTGTTATATTAAAAATTTTATTTTCGGTTAATATATAGAAGAAAAAATCAAAATCTATTAAATATTCTTAAAATTATCAATATTTATTATGTGACAGATTAATTTGAAGCTTTGAAATTAAATATAGATATAACAAATGATCATAGATATTCAAATGACCCTTGTATCAGTTATAATTTGATGTTTCCGGTAGATTATTGTAATTTAATCCCTGTTATCGTGCTCATATTTCATAACTAAGTCATCAGGAATATATCTAACGTAACTTTTTCATTTTTTTTTTATTATGAATACAAACCAAAACATTTTATATAATCGATTTTTAATTATCTCATAATTACAAATTGTACGTTTATATTTTGATAAAAAAAATCCGTGTCAACATTATATTATATAAAATATATACTGAACATATTTTACATGTTCAACATGCGAAATGAGCCATTTTATACAAGCTTTTATATGCTTGCGTCGTTTATTTTACATAATAATTATTGCTTAAATATGTTTAGTGAACAATTATACGAACCAGTTTTATTTTTTAAAGCGCTGTCGCATAGGTGAATTTCACTAGAAACTCGCCTATGCGATGTTTGTTTATAAGCTTGAATTGTTTATGAAATAATGTTCACGGAAGCCTTTTCCGTAAAGAGGACTTTTATTAGACTTGGATCTTATTGTGAATGCCAATTGGCTTATCAATATTCGATCGTTGTAAGATTTGTGACAATTGACACTTAAGCGCCTTTACGCTTTGACTTCCACTGTTAGAAAACTTTATGCGGCGAATACCAAACTTTGCATGAATATTTTATTAATATAATTTATTATTTTTGTTTTTTGACAATCTATAATAATGAGACCGTAATCGTTTCATATGTAAAGAGTTTTTTTTTTGTTTTGTAAAATTTCCAATATATTTTCAATGATCAAAATTTTAAATTTTATTATGCATAAAAAGCATTGAATAAACAATCTAGTTATACAGGTGTATTTAGAATCAAATAAAAATCTCACGTTGAACAACATTTTTTTTTGTATTCTAGCTCATTAGCAGATTTATATACCCTTTGCTTAACTAATTTTTTTTTCATATATAATTCACGAAACGATTACGACGTCGTAAAAGCGATATAACTGCGAATTAATTAAAATATTCATAATACTCTCTCTCACACTCGAGCGCCGAGTGTCAATTAAATTTTTACGCGTTCGTACTGAGAAAAAAAAGGAGTAAATAAATAAATAAATAAATAAAAATAAACACGCGTAAATAAAAAAAAAGGAACGAGATCGCATAAACACAACGCAAATAAGCTTTATAAAAATGTTTATTTTCGTATCGGAATAAATTTAACGAGCTCGCGGGCGAACGAGCGCGTCATTGTAATAAACGACTTGTACAGGTGTAAAAACGGTTTGCGGCGACTGGGTCATAAAACTTTTTATCGTCTTTTAACATTCCACTTTTGTAACAATGTGCCTTTATTGCACTGACAAATTTTATTGCTGTCGTTTGAATAATTCGCATTAAAAAAAAAAGCGCATCGGTTATTCGGCCGAGATGCAATCGTATGCGCTTCATTCAACTTAAGCACTTTATTATGAAGATTAGCACTCATAACTATTATTATATATGTATATAGGTATACGTTCGAGTCTTTTTTCGCTTAGAAATTAACTTTAATATATCTTTATAATGATTATACAAAGGATACTTTATGATGTTTCACTTGGAAGGTTACCAAATGTTGACTGTCTTTTTTAAATCCATGGTAAACTTTATAACCTTCTATTTTAAATAGTCATAGTTGTTGTTTTTTACACATATTTTTCCGATTAATTTTTACAATTTATTTTATATTTTAATGATCAACTTTTGATTTTTTATATTTTTCTTCATAAATAATTATCTAATCTATATTTAATAAAATATGATATATAAACAATAACTTTTTAAAAAATATATGCTATAAAAATTTGAGAACAACGTTTAAGATATGATTTTTTATATAAAAAATAATTCATCATAATTCTAAATAATATATTATATTTTAAATTTTATTACATATTCTCTCATATAAAAAGTATTTAAGTTATTATAAATATTATAAAAGAATGTAAGTGAATATATCCAAAACATTTCACTTATAAATAGCTCAGTGACTTGTATTTTGATAACCACTTAAAAATTGTGTCACATAACGTTTTTGTCTTTGTTTTATTTTGTTCTTTCTAAATCAGAGAAATTAGAGAGTAAGAAAAAAAATCATCATTCAAAACACACAAAGTACATTCTATAGCGTAGTTCTAATACATCGGACAATAATTTTTATACGTTTCCAATAATTATTTCAGAAAATAATTATTACATTTAAAAGTGTGAAATATTTGAAAAGCTTAGACGAGGGCCCACCCAAGTAGTTTTGTACATATTTTATTAAATTGCAATGCTGATTTTATGGCATGGTCGTAGTGAATATTTACACATTTGTATGCAAATACAAATACGCTGTCAAAATAACAAAAACCGTTAGGCGTTTCAGTAACGTCATCTCAAGTATTTTTAAATCGTATATCAATTACGATCATTTTCGTTTCATTACGCGCTCGTAAAATATTTTATAGTTCAATAATATAAATGAACATATGTAATAATAAAAATAAAATAAAACCGATACGTATCTAATTTTATGACGTCGAGTTTTTAAACGTCTCCAAATGACACGATACAATAATTGAATGTATAATATTTTTTTTTTCAAACGAGTCGTGTGTTACTTTCAATTTCGTTTGATTGACACTTTTCCTTGGAATATCGAATTCGGTCCTTGGAATTAAATTACAATCATTGACATTCTCTAAAATTACATAATTATAAATTAAATTATAAATTTGATACATTTTTTTCAATGATTATTTATGACAAAAGTATATAATTTATACAAAAAAATATAGATAATTTATATATTATATTTTTTTTAATCTTCATTAGAGCTTTTACTTTTTTATAGTTATATATAAATTAATTTCAGATAAAATTAATTAATTAGATTAATTTAATATCTTAAATATTGTAATGCAAAATAGCAATAAACGTTATATATTAATAATACTAATCGTATTACATAATTTCAAAATTGTTTATTGAGGTTCAATTCTCAAAATATTTAAAAATATAGTCAATAATATCTTGAAAAAAGAAACTCAGACAAATTTAACTGACATTTTAAATCCATATAGAACTTATATAAAATAAATATCTGATTTTGTTTATATAGTAATGTCAAAATTTTTAATACTAAATTTGATATCATTACCCAAATTTAAAATCAATAAAGTATATTTTAAGTACATTTATTTTTTAATTTTTCGTTATATTTTAATACTGTATTCCAGTGTAAATTTAATTTAAACACGCTTTTTATTCTTTACGCATTCGTTTTTCATTTATAAAGGTCGCGTGTCGTTCGGTGTTTTTTTTTTATTCATTTTTACAACGTCTCATAAAATCCATTCAACGGCCATAAAACGAATATATTTTACTGCGAATTCGTTAAAGTTCATCGAATATGTCCGTTGTCGGTGACGAATATGCAATTGCACGTTCGATTTACGACCGTCAATAAAAGATGCATTGTAATTCCTTGCACCCTGTATATAAATGCAACATGCTAGTCGTTTAATGAAGGAAACGCGTGATACGGTCTTCTTTTACGGTGGTCGAACGCGGTTTTTTCACTATTATTATTATCAACATATAAATAAATATTATTACTAATTATGATTAAAGTAAAAAAACGGTTATGGTCATAAAGAGTAAATAATAATTTTATTCAGACGCTTTTTTTCGTGTACTTCAATTTGTCATTGAAGAATATATGTGAATAATGATAATAAATTATTCCGGTTTAATTCTGTATGCAATTTCAGTATTTTTTTTTAAATTTTTTGTATCTGCAGTCTTGCATTTAAATGTCAAAATATGACCATGTACTGCAATTCGATATAATTCAGAACGGAAATGCTAGACAAACATTTCGTTTATGACATTTACAATTTTCTTCGTCTGATTTTTTTTTTGATAATGCATTAGTTTAATGTTAGAACGATAGATGTCGTCAGTTAACACTTTTTATAATAGGATATGTATTGGTAAATTAATACCATCTATCGGACAATAGCTATAACTATTCAAATTACAAGTTTTTTTTTATCATTCCATTTTTTTTATAATCATATTAATTTCTATATTTTTCCCAAAATAGAAATTTTATTCATTATTCATGTGTAATATATCGATTGAGATATGAAATCGATACAGTAGAAAGGTTGAGAAATACTGCTCTAAATATTTTTCATTAAAAAAAATCGTTTATTGTTTTCCATTCGATTCGATTGGAAAGTTGAAATTTATGCGCGTATGAAGATAAATTATTAGGGCTTAAATTTTTTTAGATATTCATAAACGACCGTTATAGATTGATATCATGGGCAAAAAAATAAAAATAAAAAAATCATAAAAATTCTCCGCAGAGAGAATGGGAATAAGTTCAGTTCGCTCTCATAGTTGTCGAACGGTGAAATTAATTTGAATTCAACGCAATATTTCCGACAATAAACCGTAAAAAAAATCGAGTGCGGTTCTATTATATTATATTATATATATATATACCATATATAGGAAATGCGTTTAACCGATCGTTAAATTTATTACCGTGTAATTTAATTCGGTTACATGTTGTCTCGAGTGCACTTTTCCAGTGCATTTTCTTCGGAAGAAAAAAAAAAGGAGAAGACCCTATTTTTTTCTTCTTTTTCTTCATCGAAGGGACTTGGGAATTATTTTCGCTTGAAGGATTACCGCCGGTGAGGGAGGATAGGCTATAATCCGACATTTGTTATCGCATAAAAGTCGCAATAAATACATAAAACGGCCACTTGTTACACACTGCGTGAAGACGCTTTACGAACAAATAAGCTCAACTCGCTTATAACAGTCGTAAAAAGCTCCACAACGATGATTATTATAAGTCTCGGGAATTATAAAACTAATGATCGGATTGATGTGCGCAAGTTTCTTCCTCTCGTGGGGAGGCGACGCGAGAAATATGCTCTAAAACACGGAACAGAACTCGCGATTATCGTTTATATAGCGCGTATATCTTGTTAACCCTCTTATGACTGACAATTTTAATTAATTTTCTAATTTATGAATTTAAATTTCGATATACACTTAATTATTTGAAATATAGTTATATATTCATATCAAAAATAATAATAAATTTAACGAATAAAATAATAAATTAAGAGTTTCAAGATATATATTTTATTTATAGATTTTAAATAATTAACTGTATTTACATCTATTTTAAATTATTGAGAAAATGTTTATTTATTCACTGTTAAGTTTAAAAAATAATAAATTACCAATTTATATATCACGATAATACTCAACTTGATTATATAAAAAAATAAATGAGTGTCAAGAAAATCGAAAAAAAGTTAAATTCTAAAGACATATAATTAGTTTTTATTATTCAAAAAAGTAAATCATTAAAAATTTTATTATTTTATTATAGATTAAATTTTTAATTAATATATATATATATATATATATATATATATATATATTACAAAAATTTAAATAATCAATTATTTATTCTTACAATAACATAATTCTTTTTGAATAGCTTATTATAATTTACAGTTTTTTTTTATATAAAAGGAAGCGATTTTTTATTCATGAAAAATAATAGTATAAATTTATTTTCAATACATAGATGAGTAAATAGTCATAACATTGACGATAAATTCATACGGTATCA
Organism: Leptonema lineaticorne; assembly: GCA_024500535.1. Classification (NCBI taxonomy): domain Eukaryota; kingdom Metazoa; phylum Arthropoda; class Insecta; order Trichoptera; family Hydropsychidae; genus Leptonema; species Leptonema lineaticorne. The sequence continues at coordinate 10,270,086 of JANIJI010000004.1, read as the reverse complement.
CCATCAATCGATGCGCACGATAGAAACGTGCGTAAAGCGCAATTTTACGACGAACGCTCGTAAAATGGCGTAAAACGGAACGACAGAAGGATGTGAAAATGATGCGCGCGTAAATTGAATAAAAATAAAAACAATAATAAAAAGGTGAGCGCCGCAAAAATTTATTGCGAAAACAAAAACGAAATAATAATAATAATAATAATAACATATACCGCTTATAAGGTTTTTGTCGTCGGTAAAGGACGGGTTTTTAGTAGTATGACTGTTCGCTACTAAACCAGAAGACATTTATGTTCACTAAACAAGTACTAAAAGTCACTACTTAAAAGATTTTATGACGCTCATAAATGTCAGATTGTGCGCGCGCCTCGACTCCCGTCGTGGGGTTAACCGTCGCCGTGCAAAAGTTTCGACCCGGCGTTTCTGTGAAAATTTTCTTGTTGCGGGGCCCGCATCGAAACTTTTAACGTCGACTCGGGCGTGAGAAACGCTAATAGAATGCGACAAAATGGTGAGGGCATTTTTAAACCAATTGAGACATATTGAATCGACGACGATGTCGAAATATCGTCATCATATTCGCTCGATTTTATTATAGCTTTTGCGGGACGCGAAAGGGTTAAATTTATGGCGTTTTCTTATTCAATTTACACGACTGTTACAAGTTGATTAAGATCGCGTATTTTTCGGTTTTGTACGCACGACAATGTTTCGTTTTGAATCTATTGAAATATAATGCGAATATGAAGGATTTGTGTGCGTTAAATTGTAATGAATTAATTATGTGTAATAAATTAATTATAGTATAAACGTGAAAAACTTTACAATGTCGTTGTTGCTCGATATTATTTCATTCCAATTACATAAAATTATAACACGTTATAAATAGTTTTTGATTTACTCGATTAACACGGTTAAAATATAACTTGTATTGCTAACGTTTATAAACAGGTATACATTTTAACTGGTTTCCGTCATAATATCGACCTTCATTTTTTTTTCTCAAACTAGCTTCAGGCTTTAATCTTATCGATTCATCAATAACGAGACCATATTAGAAACCCTTTTTCCTCATAATTAATTTAAAAAAAAACTTTTATTTTCATCCTCACGAAAGATATCAATAATAATTCACTATTTAATAATATATATATTTTTTTGTTTCAGGTTAGTTCAAAATGGATTTTTGGAATATATGATACGAAATGCAGAAGGGCCGTTGTATTACATGGTGAGTGAAATTACGATAACTCGTGTAAAAAAAGAACTGGTGGTGTAAAATAAGAAAATGTATACGCGCGCATGTCTTCATATTGAGAATGAAATTCTCGTCGGTAGCGCGTTCGATTTCCATGTATGGAAAAAACGATACATTCAGAGGTGGTTTTCAGCGGTCCGCGAACTTGTTTAGATCGTGTACGATAATAAAGGAAACGTATGTGGTGCGTGCCGATTCGCAATCTAGATAAATATATCGTTTAACTCAATTCCTTTCCTCTTATCTTTACACTTGTATTTTCTAAATTAGATCGTTTGATTTCTGAGCGTGTCGTAATTAAACACTTTCATTTAGTCAATGTCAAAAAATGTTTCCTTTCTACTTTTTTTTTTTTTTTTTTTGAGTTGAGATCTTTCTTTGTAGATTTCGATCTCGTTCTAAATTAGATTCTTCTAATTAAAATATTTTTTTTTATTTTGAAAAATATATTTATTTGCAACTGTCCAGTTTTTTTAAAATTATTTTTAAACAATTTTATTTTTATAAGATTTATTGTTGTAAAATAAATTATTTGTACTATAAAATAGGTATATATAAAATAAAATAAAATATTGAGCGTGATACTTTTAAGTATAAATAAAAATTAAACTACATTTCTATTTTTTTATTAGTATTCATTTTGCATTAATATCATATAATTTCACATTTTGAATTTTATTCATTTTTTTCTTTTAACAAAAACCATTAATTATTTTTAAAGAATTTTAAATTTAATAATCAAAAATAATGATTTTGTAATAAACTCATAGATAATTGATCTATAATCCGCATGCAGTAATTAAAGATAGATAAAATAATTTCTTTCATCTTTTACCATATACATAAATGAAGAGCTGATGTCTATAATAATAAAAATTATTAACAAAATTCGAAAGTTTACGTTTTTAATATCCATTTTCAATGATTCTCGATATAATAAAAAAATTGTAAACATTAATCTTAACTTCTAATATTATAATTTTTTATGGTATTCAGTAAATGTGACTTAAAAACAACTAGATATTAATATATGAAATTACATTCATTATAATATTTTTCTGATTTAACTGAATATATCATATATTGAAAATAATGTTACGCATAGTAGATATAAATGTGTTTATACGTTCAAAGTGATATTCGCCCTTATTGTCGACGTTTACTCGTATCGATGAGTGCAAAAAGGGCACACAGCAGTCCGTGTGACTCTCAAAAGAGCAAACAAATGTCATCACATTCAAAAACAAACGCCTTACAAAGTGGTCCAGGTGAGCTTCGGATATAACGAGCTTCGGAAGCTCTCTCTCGCATTTCCAGCTTATTATACGGTTCACTTATAAATATATGCCAAATCGGCGGCAAATGCACTTTTATCATTTCTTTTTTTCTTTTTTCATTTAAAAATTAATATGAACATTTTAATCGTGTTTATTATTATTTAATATAAATACTGTATAATGACAATATATATCAGTATATGAATTCGAATATTCATAGTCTACTCCACGTTACAATTGCTTAAAATTTTGATTTTTTTTTTCAATTGCAATCCTTAAATTAATTACTATTTCCGACTTAATCAACACTATCTCATCTATACAATATATTAAAGTGCAAACATTTCGATGTATTTACGAACACTTATTATATGTGTATAAACTATATTGGTGAGATGTCGACCCGTTCGGTGTCAGACAAGTCCGATTGTCCATTGGATTACATATCGACACAACCGCCTGAAATCTGTGACACCATCTCCTTAACCGTGTGTGAAACTTACCAACGAGTTCTCGCCGCTCACTAAATCTACAACAAACACCTCGTCAATACATTATATATATATATATATATATATATATATATATATATATATATATATATATATATATATACAACACATGCGCATAATATAAGGTTGACTTTTAACTTTAACTTCATGTCGGAATCCGGTGACAAAATCCTAATTATCCGGTCTCGGTCGGCTTTTAATATATTATTAGCTTTCGTAAGCACGGTTTCCTTTTTAACGATGATTTAGTCGGTTACCTTTCTACAGTTCACGATATATATATATGTGCGCATGTAGTTGATATTTTTTAAGATTGTACATATCTAGCAAAAAAAAAAATTCTCATGGCTCTATTGTAGTGTTCTTGTTGTCTCTTATATGTAATATCTATTTATAATAGTACAAAGCTGCATAATTATGTGCGACGATGCAAAAAATTATTCTATACTCCAATAAAGGAAATGCGCCATCTTCTATGTTAAACGTTATCCGGATGGGTGTGCGACTGTAATAATCGTAAAGTTTCTATTTCAATATATTATCACATTAAAATATATTAAATCTATCGATTACATAATATTTTTTAATTGTTTTATATTAAAATGTATTTTTCGAATTAAAAATATTCGTTATTTTGTCTATAAATAAATTTAATCAAAATTAACATTGTTTTATATGTAATTAATTCACATATAATATATCAAACAATTAATAATTTAATACTATATATAGTATAAAAAAATGAATACATTTTTATACACAATTTAAAAAAAATCTATAATACTAGAATTTTATTACAAGTATTAAAAAGGATTACCTTACAGAAAACAGGTGATATAAATTATCATATTAATAATATTATAGTTGATAATGTCATCCGATATTTTTTTGAATAATTTCACATCGATATTCATATAAGAAACGTGTGACCGTACAATTATATAATTATTTTTTAATTTCGCCTCGGGCGTAAGACAACACATTTTAACATGGAGTATTCATTGTCAACGGCACGGCCACTTTTGCAAATTGCATAAATGCACACAATTGGACAATTAAGAAAAATGGTAACTGGCATAATCACATGATCCGGTACGACATGATTTATGCCGATACGGTGTTTCGATCCGAACCGTGCTCGTCTCATACCTGTTATTATTATTTTTATTATTATGAATTTTCTTCTTATTCTTTGCTTTTGAGCCGGTCTGATTCCCTTTTCGTGAACCGCATTCGTTCATAATGGCGACGTGATCTTGTTGAAAAAAGTGGATAATATGAAAAAAAATCTAGGATAGGAAACCCTTGTATAACCGCGTCGTTCAATGCCTTCGGGACACAACCCTTTTTTTTGTCTCAACGAACGCATAATTGATCAAATATATATTTATATTATTCATATTAAAAATCGTTTAATATGTAATATACTAAATCAAATTGTAAATAAAAATGAATTGAAAATTTAAAAAATATATATATTTTTAATATTTCATTTTGTCTCAATATATACTCGTATATTATTTTTTAAATAATTCGAATTGATACACTTTAACATTTTTGGTTATATTCACCATCATTTGGTTATATTATTTATTATGTAGAGAAATAGTTTTATAATAAAATTGCTTGTAAAAATATATTGCATAGGCATTATATATAAACAAATATGGCATTATTTGTTTATAGTATATTAGCATATCTATTTTAAGACGATATTTGAGATGCTTAACAACAATAACTGAATAACAGTAAAGTTAAACCACATAATATATCCGTTTTTTCAATACTTTATATATCGTATAAGTTTTCAACGAAATTCAATACGAATATTGCGATCCAATATAAAATAAATTGTAAATCGAGATATGACCTATCTATAAAATTTATTTCTAACATATATTTTAATGTAACATTCGAGCTTTTACGTTTAAAGGTCGTTAAACGTCACCTTTCAATCGTCGTAAAACGATACTATTTCAAAAACGCATTACGTACACACCGACGACATAATTCTTTTTCTCGGGTTAACTTATCGACAACGTCAATTTTATTAGACTCGTTTTCGATCACAATAAGCGAAAAATCGACGTCGACGACACACGGCACGTTTACAATTGAATTTATAAGTTAATAGCGATCGTTCGCATATTGAAACGTCGAACGGATCGCGAGTCACAATTGATAAAAGTAACAACAGCCCCAGAAATAAATAAAATACACTTTTTTTTTTAAGTACTCCCGCGTCTAAAAGACTCACTCGTTCGTTCGCATCGAAGAATGTTTCACTTTAAAATGTGAATAAAAGCAAATGTCGACATATCGACATGTCGGCTAACATTTGCATTTCACCCGAAGTCAAACATCCATGGGAATATAATAAATTTTAATCAGCCCACCTCAATCGTGCCATCGTTGAGCTTGATTTAATGCCGTTGTGTTCGTGGTCGCTTTTCATCCTCGTGGATGCAATGTAAAAAAGAATTATTTCATTGTCTCAAATCGTCTAGCCTATTATATAGTATATCTTTATACTATATGCGACTTTTAGAAACTTAAATCGTAACGATTGCGACCGTCCATCTCACTTTTGTAACGTCTGATCATTCAAATGGAGCAATTACTTCGATTTAATGTCGCTAGATAATTTGTATTAATTTCGTATTAAAGTGACAAATATGTGTAAATAAAAATAATTGTCGATATTTCAATTATTATTGAATTGTATTTTTTATGCTAAAATGTTATTCATTTTTACGTTCTTTATTATTTTTTTTTTCATGAAAAATATTCTTCAACATGAATTTGGACCACAAACTATTTCAGAAAACAATCTTTATAATTCCATTATAAATGTTAGATATAAACTGCTCTATATCAAATGTGATATTATTTTCAAACATCAACAAACATCAATGGTGTACATTTACTTTTTTATTTAATAACTAAGTTGCAAAATAATTATATATATTAAAGAATTATTTTTTTGTAAAACAATTTTAATGAAATGCTTAATAAATGTATTATTCATATTGTATCTTTCGTCGTAAGAATGTTTCACTTCACATTCCGAGCGCTCCTCAGGTTTTCGCGCCCACGACTAATGTCCCTTAGCAAATATCTTCCTACGACTCTGTAAACAATTAATAAAAAAACGACAATATATTTAGACAATTCTTCTACATTTAATAAAATAAAATCTACCCAAAAATATAAAATTTGACACTTTTTATTTAATATCAATTGATTTCACTTCTCAATATTTTAATGTGCCTTAAATCAATAAATCAATATAAAAAAATATATTTTTTTTAATTTCAAAATAACATATTGATAAAAATGATTATTAAATTAGATATATTGATTATATAAAAAAATATGCAAAAAAAAAAACCTTTGTTATTCGCGCATAATTGATGTATTTGATAGGTTCATCAGAGAAATCAAGCGGACATCTCTTAATGCCATTTAAGTAAATTCTTGCTTACAGTAAAATGCATACAAAACACATGTTTTACATGCGTATGAGTGCAAACTGGCCTAACAACAAATCTCCATACCATCCATACATGCAACATCTTTGTACGTGCAACACCCGCTATTTCTTTGCTTCGATCACGGCGTGAGTCCTCTTTTATTTATTTATTTATTTTTTTAGCCTCCCTTATACAACATCCTTGTACCTGAAAAGACAAAATAAAAAATAGCTCGCGTACACGTAATATATATATATATATATATATATATATATATATATATATATATATATATATATATATATATATATATATATATATATATATAAATACATATAATTTCGAATTCAGTAGGTGTAGCGATAATAAATAATTTTCCATTTCAAATTTGCTCGCAGCTGAACTTTAAAAAGCGTATTTCAATAGATCCGTACATCTGTTTTGCTCGAACGTTTTATATGTACAAATTTGATTAGTCGACTTGACGTCGAAGTATGTTGTTGAATTTATTCAATTACATACAATACAAAAATTACTATATATTGCTCAATGTTGTGTATATTTGAAAAGTGCACATCTTCATCGCGTCGAATCATCATTATCTCCTATTATAGTAATGACATATTTCAAACGATTCAAATATGAAATATTAAAAAAATATATATATTTCACTTCGAGTAAATTTATCACCCCGTATAATTATATATATATGTATCGTAAAGTTCATGTCGATTTATGCAGAATTAATTTTCGTTACGTCGTAAATAACACCATAAATTGTAATAATGGGTGTTTATTGTAACCGAAAGCCCTCGCTGAATAATTATTGAACTCACGTTCGTTCGCAAAAGGCAACTATTAATTGAATCGGACAATTTTTTTTTTTAACTTAACATGTGATTTCCTGTGTAATTAATTTTTAATAAAATAATAATAAAAAAAAAGAAAGAAACAAGGAATCGGCATTTCGAAGCAATAAATTCCGAGGAGTGCGAAATGAAAATAAAATATACACGTTATTAACGGTTAATTTATACAATACACACATAGTTATATTAAATTGTTAGAAACGGTGCGAATCGTATTATATAAAGTATAATTATAAATATAAATAAATAAACATACGGAAATATAACCCTTATTAAGAGTTTCGACTTGTGTTTTTGTAAGGTAAATTTATCAACTTCACATTTGACCTTTAGATGCTAGTTTATGTCATTTTTTTATCATAATTTGTCTTTTCACTATACTGGAAATAATTGCAGGATGTAATATAATATATATATATATATATATATATATATATATATATATTTATATTTTGTATTAATTTTAAATAACATATTTGTAAAACACTTTTCTTCGTATAATCAGAATTATTTATATATTTAATTTATCAGAAATATTATTAAGATTTTTATTTTAATTAATATATCGGAAATACTATATATCTAAAAAAAAAAACTATAAATTAATAGTAGTTTCTCAATTTTGTTATTATCTATTATATATGAAATTATAATAATAAATATAAAAATATGATTGAGCAATTGAATTTATATATATAATTTATATTTTTAATATGAACTGGCTTTAAGTAATAAAAAATAGAATATTAGCTACAAATTGGTATAGAAAATAAACTACAACATAAAATATGCACATATTTATATCCTTTGTACAAAGTGTTAGCTGCCACCTGTCTTTGACTGTCAACCGGCTTGTCAGACAGACTTGCCTAGAAGTGCAGCCACATTTGGAATACACGTCACGACGCACTTAAACCGCGATGACCCCATGGGTTTAGGCCATCATTTCCCACAATTCTCGCCGATCGTCCCGGAATGATACTTCTTCTTTATTTTTATTTTATTTTATTTTTTTTTTCGATTACGAATCGAACATTTCGCATCGTCGACATTTGGGTCAGTGTGCGAATGCGATACGCAATTATGTACGCGTATCCGAGTTCGATACCTGATTTCACGTGTACGTAACGTGTGTTTATACCATAAATTGAACTTAAGTAAGGTCATGGCTCCCATATAAACGCGGTACGGTTCAATGGTGAATGGCGGGCGGCCGCAAAGTGGTCATTCGCTCCAAATAAATTGCCGTGTAATGGCGCGTTAATTTGCATACTGCGAACGCTGGGCCGCACTGTATCGCCCACCCACCAGCTAACACCTACCTACCCTTCGAAACGTTTGAATAAGAAATTATCAGTTTTTTTTCATTGTGTACATAATGTACAGTTATATATTGTTGTTAATTTAGTAAGAGTGACTATATATATATATATATATATATATATATATATATATATATATATATATATATATATATATATATATATATATATATATATATATATATATATATATATATATATATAATTGTTAAATTAAAATATATTTGAAATATTAATTGTTATGCTATAAAAATATGTTTCAGTTATGTTTAGTTTTTTTTCCTCCATTGTAATCGATTTTTTATATTAAAAATTCGGTTAAAAGAAATCGTATAATTAATGATATTTTTAATATAAACTTATTACTAATGATAATGTCGATTTTTATAATATTATTTTCTCATTTAATTTATAGAATGATATTATAGCATTTCAATGTCAAGTTGTTGAATCGATTCTTTAAAAATAATTATAATAAAAATATTGACTGAATTAAAAATATTAATACTATGTTGTACAGAAATTTTTAAAAACAAAAATATTATTAATATATTTAAATTTGCTTAAACATTATTAAATAAAAATTATATATATATATATGTATAATATTTCTAAAAAAAATATAAATTAAAATAATATTTATTTTTTCCGAATTTTTTCATGACTTATACCTGAATAGCTTTTATTAAAATTTTTAAAAAATTCGATGTAAGGAAAACAAGGATTCTGATCAGTTCTCCTTGGTTCGGACATTATTTTATATTTTTTTGAGAGGAAATCATTTGATAATAATTTTAATATGCTATATATTTAATAAAACATTTATTTTTTTGTATTTTGTATTGTATTGCGTAATATTTACAGGCAAAATGAATGCCTCCTGGCGAGGAAAACGTGAACCTCGAAAGCTTTAGTTAGTTTATAAGCTCGTCAATAGATGGTTTATTCCGAAAAATGTATTATTGTATTTTTTTAGCTTTACGATAGAATTTTGTATTAAATTATACATATTACTATATTTTAATATATGTCACTATGAATAATATTATTATAATAGAAAAACTTTTTTATTCAAATATAGTTATAAAAATTATATCAAAATAAAAAAACAAATAAGGGTTGCGGTTCGCCTCCTGGCTAATATACTAGGGGTGGTTTTTAACAGTGTCATACAGGATGAAGTTTTACCACTTGTTCAAAGGGTGGCGCAATAGAAACAAAATAAAATATATTTATGAAAAAGCTTTAATGAATATTTCAATTGCTATTCTATTTATTTCTAATTAATACAGTTATTCTAACATAAATATTTTAATAATCTTTATTTTTAACGTTCTTATAATTAAAATAATAAGAGTTTTATTAATTCACAATCAATACTGTAATGTTAATCATCACGCAATCATGACGTAATGTTCAGATAAGTTTTATGGAGATAAAAATAATTTCTTTTTATTAGTGATAAAACTCTTCACAATCTATATTTAGTTGCTGGAAATAGAGATATAATTAATAAAGATGTAACAATAATGATTACGCTTTTTAACATTTATTAAATATTACATTATAAATTCTGTTTCAATTTCTTAAATAATGCTAATCGATATATTAAAAAAAAATAAAGTGCATTTTTTTAATATTAACAAAATTAAATTCTAGGTTTATATATAATACTAGATAAACAACAAAAATAATTATAGTTATGACATTGAAAATTGTGTCACTACGAAACTTTTACTTTTATTCAATTCATACAGCATTCGACACACTTTCAATTTACAGGTAGCTTATTCCCTTTTTCTCTTTTCGCATTATTTACCTGGAATAAATAAATACTAGTAAAATTTGCGTTCTCGTCGTAAAATGAACTTCGCAAACAATGCAGTCTTTCTCTAAAAAGATGACATATTTATGATCGCGCAAATTGTCTTCTGCCTCCGTGGCTCGCTTTTGAATAGACGCAAAAAGTCTCAGGTGAGATAAAAGCGAATCCTTTTTGTTGCACAAAACTTGCACAAAGTACATGCATTTCAAACGTGACCCAGTTACCGTACTTGCATTCAAATCAAATCCGTAAAGAGAACTATAAATCAAATCTAGGACAATATGTTTCAAAAATTTGGCTACCGATATGAACGTGCTTACTTCTAGTCTATTTTTTTTATCATAATTCTTAAAATATATATTTTGAAAATATTATTTTTATATTTAAATCATTTTTATAATTCTAATGATCAACTAATATATATATATATATATATATATATATATATTTTTCTAATTTAAAATGATAATAAAAATAATACTTTATAATCTAAATACAGGATCTCTCGTATAATAAGAGTATGCTATCAATTGAACTATTCCCGAGTGCTATTTTTCAATTTTATTTTCTAGATGAAATAATGCATTGTAAGTGCAGCACTTTGTTCTTATTACTATAATTGGAATGGAAATTAGTTTCCCAGAAAAATATTAATGACAATATAACTGATTAAAAAAGACATTAGACCATATTTTTTTCAAGTTTCATATGAAAGTAGTTCGTTTTCACAATAAGTGAATAAGAAACTAGTAAAATATATTCCGATCAAAACTTATTTTTTTTAAAGTAGACAATAAATATATATTTTTGTCGAAATTAATATGTTATTTTGTCGCCGATTTAATTGAAATAATAGTCGGCAACGATTAATAAACACGTCGACAGAGTCGGCTACCAAAAATACAAAGTGCCATTAAAAAAATTTTATACTATTTGTAAAAATAGCACATAAATTTGCAAATAAAATTCTTCGCGCGGTATCTTCTTGATTTATACGTTGTTTATTGAATTATGTGTTCGCGGAAAAAAAAATGCATATATTTTATCTAAATTTATTCTGTTCCGTAGTTTTTTCTTCAATTTGACGATAATAATAATAATAAAAAAACATATAATAATAGACGTTATCAATCTTTTGCGATGTTATCAGAGCGGCGTTTCTTTTTCCCATTCACTGATAATGATTATTTAATGACAGCAATATTTCCTAGTACGAATATTTATTTAAAATATATAATTTAGATTGATTGGAAAAATATTTTTTATCATAATTTGAGATTTTGTTCAATATTTATTTGATTTTTGTATTTCCATTGAATTATAAAAATAATTTTCTTTTAAATTACACGTCGTAAATACGGTGCCTTATTGTGAACAATGGGAACCACTGAATTATTGTATCAAATTAACTATTTCTCCAAAGTAGTCACGATTTCTAGTCGTGAATTAAAAAATGACCACAGTGGGAAATTAAAATGGACATAAATACTTACACTAATAAATTATTCTTATAGAATTATAAATTTTCATGTTCGTTTACAATAAGGCAAATACTATTTTAATCTTTAATTATATCATAACTTTAATATTACAATTAAAACATTTCTAATGTTTTTAATAATATAAAATCATTATATTTGATTGATTAAATAATTTTTTTTAAAGTATTTCCTGCAATAATTAATTCGATAATAATACATTTTATATTACGATTTTGTACTTTTGATTAAATTTATCAAGAATATATATTGTAATAAATAATATCAGATTTTTTTCTTTATTATTAAACATTTTTTTTTATAATTATCAACATATAAAAGATCAGCAACCATAGATCGAAACACCGGACCATCAAAACCTCAAAACGATTCTGATTAAATTGTCTTATACCTGCTGCGGCAGATCGGATCAAAAAAAAAAAAAAAAATATATATATATATATATATATATATATATATATATATATATATATATATATATATATATATAAACAGAAACAACCCGGATCGAAGCATTCTTTCGATCGATTAATGGCAGCAAGGTCTTTTTCGACAAACCGTATCCTTTATTCTGGGATACATAAAAATGTCGGACTCCTGCGAAATTCATCAAGTCACTGGACCAAAAAGATAGGCCCTCCGGCAAGTTGGGTGGCACGTCGCCCCTCCCCCCTCCCCTCCCGGCCGAAAGGCGATAATCCGGCGATCGGGCGTCTATCTTTTTTTTTTTTCAAGGGATGAACGGGGAGGAACGGGTGGCGTTCGGGGGTCTGGAACGACCCCAAAAATTCGAAATTCAATAAATAATCGCCGCAAACTACCGGTCGCGTCGCGGTCGCCAGGAAGTGGCTCTGTCAACTGCGAAAAGATTTATACGAGAGAGAACGCTCGCGTTTGTTGCGCATCCGACACTGTTTTGTGTTTGCCCCTACACATACCTATACATATTTCTATTCGTCTCCATTTTTATTTTATTTCAATTTTTTTTTATCATACATACACACATACATATAGTCGTCCATGTTACTTTTCCGCTTTTTTGCCGCCTTTTCATTATTTCGTTCTATATATTTATTTTTATATATTCATTTTTGCGTTTATATATATTCTAGCAATACGTTACCTTTATGACGATGTTGCTGTTGATTTTTGTTGCTGTTGTTGTTGTTGTTGTGTTCCTCGAACGGTGGTGGAACGAGTGAACCGCGTTGAAATGAAATATCGATTCAAAAAGTGCAGTACGTCTTCTGTAATCGCACCGTGTATTGCTTCGACGAAATACCTATTTTATTTTGAGTTTCGTACAAAGTTTTCAATTTTTTATTTCAAATTTATACTCCGATATATATATGATGCTTTTAAAATTTTCCAAAAAAAAAAACGTTCTGTGATCTTTGAAAAGATTAATTGTATATTATGTGGATTAAAAAATTCTTAGTGTGTGATTTTTTTGAATTTAATACTAAATATATATTAATGACATTAATAATGATTTCAAAAAAAGTGAAAAGTATTAATAATAACTTGACTTGTGATTTAAAAAGTGTTTATATCAGATGATTATGGAGAAAAAGTATGGAATATTTTTTTAATATTTATGACGAAATATATTTTTTAATAAATTAAATTAAATTACAAATAAAATTAATTTTATAAAAATATCATATTTAAAAATATTACTATGCTTTAATAATATTTTTAAAGCAAGAAAATAGCGTTTTGATAAAATGATAATGTGCGTCAGCGATATAATGAATCATAATCCGGTTAACCTTCGCCAGATTTTCGGACAAAAATATTCTAAGAAAATCGAAAATTAATCTACAAATAAATAAACCGAAAATTTCACTGGATAGAACGTGACTCACTCGATTCTTCGCCCGAGTGATCATCGATATAGAGGGAAAAATCGGAAATTTACCCTATTTCTATGTATTTTTTTTCATATTATTATATTTATATATTTTCAAGAAATATACGCGATAATATAATATTATTATTATTTTGATCTTTTTCATATCTGATCGGAACTTGCATGCCTCTTGTCGGATTTGCGTGCGAATAAATTCCGAAGAGATGCAGTGTTTACAAAACAAACACAGTACAGTGAATAAGTCAACCGGGCTGTCTCAGAAAATGATTTACAAGACGCGTTCGCCCAGAGTTATAAGGGTTATTTCAAAGGGAGACCATACTAGCGGATGTCATAGCTCTGAATAAATAAATATCGATGTCTACGAATAAATATTTGCCATAATCTATCTCCGCATTTTTTTTTCATTTCATATATATATATATATATATATATATATATATATATATATATATATATATATATAAAATATATCGCTTTCAGAATTTATTCGCACGAAATTGATTTAAATTTGCGTTTAAAACATTTTTTAGAGATTTATTAGCGACGTTGATTAATTTCACGTACCATATTAATAATAATTTAATTTCGTTATAATCGTACGAAAAAAAGTATAATTTCAGTATAGCGAAATCAATTTTTTTAAACAGGTACTAATTATGTGGTTTAATCTAATTTCGAAAAACATTAATTTAAATTCCATAATGAATACTGGAAGGCGCTTTTTATAATGTAATGTTTGCACAAAATTTATATATTTTTCACTATATACATATATATATATATATGTACAAATAATTACACGGATCTCTATTTTTAGTGTACACATAATTCATACTTCAAAAGCGATAATTATACGCTTGTACTACATAAAAAAAAATAAAAAAAACGGGGGGGAAGATTGCGTTAAAGCAAATATTTTACATCATTACGACTATGCATTTTTAATGTAGGCTTTTAAATATTAATATTATAAAATCGCGAAATAATCGTATCGTTAAATCTAATCGCCGGAGAAATAATCCAATTAATATGCGCGAAAAAAAAAACGCATGACGTTTTAATATCATAAATTATTTACCTATTGTGTTCAACGCGGCGAATAATGAAAAACAAAATAATAACACAAAAAAAAATATATATATATAACAGCAACCGAGATATTAATTGCGACAAACAACAATAAATATGAATTTATTAATCAACGTCGACATTTATCATGTGTTTTTTTTTCTTTTTCGTTGTTTTGACACGGAAACGTTTTCTATATTGGCGCTATTCGAACTTAATAAAAACGAAAAATTGTTACTGAAATATATATATATATATATATATATATATATATATATATATATATATATATATATATATATATATATGTATATTGGGAACCATCGATCATTATCGGTAGGGCGAGGGTGACCATCATTAGAAAAGTAGGAGTGGACCAGCAAAATGAATCAACTCACTGACCCGTTAACGGCCACCGCTGTTGTTACGACTATTCCTAGAGACTGCAACCACTGTGCCGTTAATGCCGTTACTTTTACCGAATAGGGGCTGAAATGAGCACCAAATCAACGAAAAAATACAAATAAATTTATCGTCGGAAACCGAAACACGAGGGAATGCAGCAAAAATGTTAGTGTCTCTAGAAATCCAATCGAAATTTAAGAACGTGAACGTTGAACTATGCTAGCGTATTTCGATTCAGTTCATATTTTTAATTTTATAAAGAAAACATTTAATTCTCATTTTTTATTAACTATAATTTAGTTTCCATAAATATTTTCTAAATATTCCTTCATTTTTTTACTATATAAAAATATAATATTAAATAAAATATTGTTTAAAAAAATATGCTTAATAATAGTTATATATAAATATTTATAAAATTTGAGATTTATATGTAATATTTTTTTATGTTGTTGCCATGTAGTTTAGCAGTTTATGATTAGTTTTAACGTACCTATTTTAGGTAGGTGAAAAAGAAAAACATTCTTAGATTACTATATGTATTATACTAAATATATATATATGCGTTCTTAATATAGTTTCTGCAGTAGATTGCTAGGCGGAACCGTACAATGGATTTAGAACAAGCAATTTAGAAGTATGTCGAAGATTCTCTCCCTCGGGCCCTACGAGCAAAACACGACCGAGGGAAAGTACACCCCTCGAGTGAAAGGCAAACATGCCAACCATATCTACACATTTTCTAATAACTACTCTCTTATATGTCTGGAGAACGTTTTGCTTCCAAAAGAAAACAAAAATAAAATAAAAATAAAAATAAAAACGACGTACGTATAATAATTTATTTTTGCCTTCATTACGTCGCAAAACACGACACGGTGAAAACTTTTACGACGTTACTCGCGATCTTCCGAGCGATTTAACGTACTTATGCATTCCGTTATTCGTGTTTACGTATTTCTACGTGATATATGTAAAATATGATTTTTTTTATATATTATTATTTTTATCAATATTATCAAATTGTTTAACAATATATAATTACAAATTGATATCGTATATTATATATAAAAAAATCGATATGGAATGTGAAATATTTTATTTCTTAGTTAGTTTTATAATTTCGAATGTGTCGATAAAATAAAATAAAAATTTAAATATATTCTTAAAATATTTTGAAAGCAATTTTACACCCCATATGCGATTGCTGCACACACAGCGTACATATGACGTGTTCGTTCGTGCAAAATTTGAAAAGTTTCCGATGCGAAGTCGGCATCGTTTCCATTATACTACCAATTCTCTATCTAATCTGCCAGTCCAATCGGTTTCGGATAATTATTGCTATTTTGATTGAGAATTTTCCTTGCGTTTTCGTGTGGGGTAGAAGTGGCACGCACTCCGTCTACTGTTCGCCCATAAATTATGTATCAGCCAATTGTAACCCCCTCATTTCTAACCCCCGTTTTCTAATGCGGGGGTGGCGGTGTTCCTTCGTCATTTATTAGAAACGCCCACTGACGTTGCAATGAATTGAAATCGTTCGGGGGGGTTGTAAAAATTCTGACGATTTTTTCCACCAAGAGGGGAGGAAAAGTGCACACAATGCGATGCAACGATTATCCCTTGTGAAACAACTGTGTGTGCAAAATATACTTATATATATATATATTATATATATATATATATACTATATAACTATTATTTTTCTTAAATATTAATGAATATTTACTGGACCATACGAAATTAGAAAAAATAACGTCTTAATTAATCCGGTGATTAATTTTTAATATAATATATAGATGGTAAATAACGATATATTTTATGAGCAAATTACATGTTAAATCTTTATCTATTTATGCATAAAAATATTTTTTAATTTCATTGTGTTAGATTTAAAAAAACTAATTATTTCTTTTTAGAACTGTCATATAAATATCATTGATAAAAGTTAATACAAATATAAATGATATTTATATATGAATAAATTATGTTAATAAAATAGATTGGGAAACATTTTCATGAGTAAAAATTATTCAACATCCACACACACACACACACACATATATATATATATATATATATATATATATATATATATATATATATAAACTATGAAAGCTGAATATATCAAATATAAATTATATTTATATATTATTAAATTTACTATTTATTTAGACATCAAATAATAATTATCAACAGATGTAATCGATATTTACAACATACATTCATTCACCACGCAACATCTATCATTCATAATGTAAGCTCAATTACATTTAATGAGCAATAAACGCCAACTCTTCAATCGTAAATTATATATATATATATATATATATATATATATATATATATATATATATATATATATATATATATACGTATAAAATCATTTTAAAACGAAACACGACACGGTTTCGCGTCACAAATTAATTGTACATCTCACTAAAACCGCCGATAAAATTAGTTTCATTCGATTGCGATTCAACAAGCGATATGCTTAATTCCAATTTACCGGTATTCATTCCCCCATAAGCGCCGGTACAATAATATTTATGATTAAAAATACACACGTACAATAAAATAAAAAAAAAAGTGAGTCACGTTTCGTGTGTTCATTTGAATATTTTCAATTAATCTATTTTCACTGATGCTAAAAAATAAAAATCGGTAAAAAAATATATAATAATAATAATAATAATAGCCGCATTGTTTAATTGGTGTGGGCGCGCATGCTTTCGCTATTCTAAAATGAACGTCTGAATATTTATGTATGCAGCTCTCGAAAAAAATATGTTTATTTATGCATAAAAACGGAGGATTTAATGTTTTAATGCATTTTCAATGTAAAAATAAAGAAAAAGATTCCCTTCGTTTAGCCCCCCTTTGCTGCTGCTCTCCCCCCCCCTCTGTCTTCCAGCTTTCGTCCCCCTCGGTGCGCCATGTAAATTATTCTTTGTCTGCAAAACAAACTTGCTTTGAACATTTGCATCGGATAAAAAGCTTTGTTCATTCGAAAAAATGAAATGAGGCTGAAAAATAAAAGACATCCGTAAATATATACGAGAAAATTGTTATTTATATTTCCAAGTGTGTTACTGTAATTTATATATAAATATATATATACAATGTTGTATATATTCAAAAAAAATGACAAAATAATGTATACACTCTTAAAATTAAAACAATAACATTAAAAAAATAAAACTTTAAATATTAATAATAAATATTAACCAAAAATATAATGAATTGTGTATTTCAGATATATCACAATTCATGTGAATATATTTATGCGCATATTTTTGTACGTATTCATTGCGCAAACGTATAAATTTTATTTAGTTATAAATTGCCTGCAACACATACGTTCAACACGTTTTATTTCTTATTGTTGCTTGTAAAAGATGCATGTGAGAAAATTTATCTTGATTTTTATTATGTTTCAGGTGAGAATCTTTTAAATTAATGCTACTTACCAACGCGTCGATTTTCGCTTGTACGTGAGTAAATTTACACACTCATATATTGTGCGTAATTGTTTTGAAATTTATTTAATTGTCCGTTTTTATTAATACCGAAATTATCCGATGTCGGTAATGAATTAAATAAATATTCGTTTACATTTATAATTAATTGAATTTTGTTAAATTTTATTTATGTCTTATATTTTTATTTGATCATTACATGTTACATAAACCAATGAATTAAATTTTTTTATTATATATCAAAAAAAAAAATTAAAAAAATAATATATTCATTCACTTTTTATCAAATAAATATTTAATTAGTAATTTATCTTAAAAATATAATTCTTCAATATATAAAATTAATATAACTAAAATTTCAACTTGGACTAAGGATTACTTTATTTCTTTATTACCAAAATATTCATAATATCTGAATTAAAATATTTTTTATAATTTTGTATAAAAAAAATCTAAATAAATATTCATCAATTGTGGATCTCTGATTATAGATTTACGTTGTAATTATGACAAAAAAAAATAGCTTGAGAACGACATTTGATATGTTAATTGAAGAAATATCATTAACATAAGATTGATGATATTTCTTCAATACATGCTTAATTTTGAAAATTCACCCGAACTTTAATCGTTGAAAATCTGAATACATAATATTCTACACATAAAAAAAAATATAACAGTACACAACCGATTGTTCGGTAGTACATGATTTACATAGTCAGTTGAACAGACGGTTTTATTCGTTTTGAATATTCAAATGCATATTCGTCGATTCTGTACGTTACCACTGAACACGCGGATAATTTACAACACTTTGTACATACGTACAAAGTGCATGTTATATATATATATATATATATATATATATATATATATGTACGCATTACCGGTACGGAAACGTACCATTTTCTCCGTTTTTACCGCTACTTTTAAATTACTTTTTAATATCGTGAACACGGTTGGGCATTTTGAAATAATGTAACCCGACGGAAAACTTGCATTCAGGTAAATAATAATAATAAAAAAAGCGAAATCGTAACATCTGTTCGGGGAACACCTTCGATGGCTCCGTAAATGTACATAAATATAAATATAACGCAAGGTGTTTTCGTGACTATCTATCGGGTGACTTATAATGAATGTTAGCTTATATTTTCCATTTAATATCGGCAATTTGTCTGGGTGATTTTTTTTTTACACGATATTCGATTTTTAATATATAAGTATTGTTTAACAGTTAAAAACATCTGATAATAAAATTTACTTTAATATAAAAAATTCTTATGAAAATATATGTAATTATATACTTTAAATGTATATTGACAATTTCAATATATAAATTTTAAAAAAATTCATAGAAAATATAGCAAATTTCATTTTGATTTTTTTTATATTCTGATATTATAAACAAATATCCGAATATTAATATTATGAACTTATCAAAACAAAAAACATGTATATATCTCAGTTTTTCTTATTTTTTCGTGTTGCTCGATTTTTACCCCTTTTCTACAAGAAAATGTTAACGACCACATAACATGCAACCTGCCACGTTTTCATCAACTGTTAAATTGTATGATACCGAGAAAAGTTTTTAATAACGATAAGATATATTTTCACTCTTTTTTTTTTCATAAGTTATCTTTTAGAACGCATCGTTTTTTCAGCACAAAAAAAAAATACTTTTATACGCGATAATGTATAAAGTCTTAATCGCAAAAATTCCGTATGAGTTAAAAAGTTTATTTGTAAATTTATTTTACTATAAAGATTTTGTAAACCATAATATTTTTCTATTGCAATTCATTAACAATAAATATTTTTGCTATATATCGTTTCTTAATTAAATATTAAAAAATAATACAAAAATATTCTAAAATTCAAAAAAAAAATTCATAAAACTTTTTATTTATTTAGAATATTTTACATTATATATTAATATATTTTTATTTAGTTAGTATTGCCTATAAAAAAAACTCATAATTCGAAATTTAAATCCCCAAAAAATTGCCAGATTTATTATGAGATTGATCTCGTTTTTATTTTGTTTTAAAATGAATTTCAACGATCATTACTATATAAAAAAAATATAAAATTTAAATGAGCAAACTTTTATTAAAGTTTAAAAACATCATCCGAACTACGCCGCTGTATATATTGAATGTGTACTTTTTTTTTTAATTCAGAATAAAAATGAAATAGCTCGCGATCGAATGCTGGGATAGAAAAAAAAATTACAAATGGATGACAGTGAACGTTCCGGGGATTTTGTTATGTATTTTAAGGGTGGGGTCAGGGTGCGCTTTGTACAGACGGGGCCAACATTCGAGTTATTTGTATGATTCAGGTTCGAATAGACAGATTCGTACACCCTAAAGGGCAGAACCATCGGGATTTTCTCTTTGTATACGTCCAGTCATCCGTAATACCCTGATATTGTGCGTGCGAATCCGCACCGTTGCGGTTCATAGCAAGCAAGTTTCGCCCGTTCATTCTTTGGAGCATCGTGTATGAATACGGGAGAAACTCTTGGCACGGATGTATTTCACTTAGCTGACTCATTTTTGCTTCTTTCATGCTTATGTTTGTACACATTCACATACAACTTTATATATGTATAATATATAATATTATAATTGATTTTTTTTATATAAGCAATCCACTAAATATATAATGTAAGAAGAATAATAATAATAACAAGTTACTTTGTTAGAAAATGCGGTATTTTTAAACATTATAAAATAATTAATTTTGTTTCGATCAATATTTTTGATTAATCGTAAAAAAATCGATAACAGTTATTTTTACTTAATCTAAATATTATTAGATTGAATCGCATTAAAAACAATTTATATTCATTTTCTGCAAATTTAGTTGAATTAATTATGCCGTATAACGATTTGTACCAAAATTACATTTTAACCGTTTCGTATTTTAATATTTAGTAAAATCCCTATATTAAAAAAAAATCTCTTTTCAATTTAAATATAGGCGCATACGTTTTAATAATAAAGATTTTAATCGAAGCGCAAACCTTATCTACAGTTTTTTTTTGAGCGTCAAAAAAATGAATTATATTAATTTTGCTGTAAAAAAGGCGTTTTCCATGCATATTCATTATTGAATATTAATATTTCGTACACATATTCGAAATTGCGTAATTATCTAAGGCGTATTTTTTTTTCATTCTTAAATTTAGTGTTTCGTCACGCTTTCGAATATCTAAAAATCTTTTTGTGGGACGATTCGTTCCAACGCCCGAAGTGAACAACAAAAATGATTCCTTGAAACAAATATTATGCAAAGCGCTTTATCGAATGACCATATAATGGTGAAAGTTTACGACAACACAATACTACAACACAACAATAAAATGTAAACAAATATATAAATGAAAAAGATAATAAAAAAGGAAGAACTTTTGACTAAAATTGAAAACGGTACATTTTCAGGTAGAATATATATTATTTTTGTTTTGTATGTAAAACTTTGCATCATAGTTGTTTGCGACACTGCCGATTAAACGGATGTGTTGGTTGGCCACGGTCACATTAAATACAACGCTAAAAAAGTTTCTGTGATTTCAATATTATTTTAATCATTTAATTATTAAAATAAATCTTTAAATTAACGTTTTAAAAACTTTGAGAATATTCGATATGCACTCTCCGTTTGTCAACTGCCGTCCGTATAAATAGTGTGAATTTTTTAAAAATGACGATTGTGTGTGTTTTTGGAAAAAGCTCGAAATGTTTTGTAGCATGTGTGGAATTTGTGTGTGTGTGTGTGTGTATGCTTCTTGTTTTGTGTACAAAAAAAAAATTCTAGCAAAAAATCATAGTACTATCGGCGGAACACGTCGTGGAAAAGGGGAGTCGAACGGTCGTACAAAATTGTAGGGACTGATGGGTCGAAAAAAGAGGAGAAAAAAAAAAGTAGAGAACAGAAGCGAAAGCGATGGTATTTCACAGTGAGTTTATCATGGTTGTTCAACCTAAATACGTATAGAAAGGCGAGTATTTTAATTCAATTAAATTTATATGTATAAAAATAAAAATAATAATAATTATATATAAATATAAAATATAATTTATCGACGTGAAAAATGTACTGGACCTAGAATGTCGTTCGTTTGATGTGCTGAAAAATTTACAGTTTTTGTTTTACATAAATCGCGATATATATCAGTGGGTAATTTATAAAATGAAAAATTACCTTGTACCATGACATTTTATTTATTGTGCAGCGGCTGATTTTCAAGCTATAATCTTGCGGATTAATAAAATAGCATATTTTTAATACATTTTAAGGTTAATTTACGGATAAAAAACAATTATTCGAATATAAATCATATCTATAAAAATATTTTTCAGCATTGCTAAATAGTATATGGTATATAATAATTTAATCGCATTTTTTTATTATTAAAAACGTCACATATACGATAATAGATCAATTTAAAACGTTATTATTTTATAAAATATATAATATGTTGAGTTTTTATTTATTATTAAATATTCAAAAATATTGAAATAACCCGAATATCCCTGCAATATCGTGTGATGGGGTCTCGGATTTGACTGTTGCGACGTACGTATCAAGATTTATGATATTTGCGTTACATTTATTTTATTTTGCCCGGTCCGAGTTTTCCTTCATCCAACGACAACTACTACAGCGAAAAATAATTAATAATTTTGTTTTCGTTCCTCCGTTCTTCTGCCCCCCCCCCTCCCGAAGTCTCATTTTTCGAATCTCGAACGGAAGCAATAACGAAAAAGGAAGACAAATTTTTCATATATTTAATACGAAGACGAAAAGCCCAATTTTTTTCGAACCTACTCATTATAGACGCTTTATATATTGATTATGCTGACATAGTATAATATTATCATACATAGATATTTATAATTATAAAAATAATATATTTTTGATTTAATATATTTTTTTTAAATTTGTTATACAAAAATTAATTAAAGTTTTTTTGTCTATTTTTCATTTATTAATAAAAAAAACTTTTATTTAGTAACCATTCATTGAAAATATATTGATATTAAAAATTATATTAATATTATATATAATTAAAAAGTATTATGAAATCAATATCTAGATAAATAAAATTCATTCTGATTATTCAATTATAATTAATATAAATAATAAAGAATTTAATCTATATAAAATATATGTATATATATTAGATATGCTTTCATTTATATTTGTAGTATATTTCAGTGATTCATAATCTATAGTTTGCGGACCGATGAAAGACCTCTAGCGTAGTCTGCAAATAAAATATTTAATTTAAATCAATTTACCCATACATATATATATATATATATATATATATATATATATATATATATATATATATATATATCCATATTTTTTTACATATTTCAGGATTAAATGTAATGTAATAAAAAACATTACCTTAGAAATAAAATACTTTTAACAATATAAAATATATTTTTATATTATATATAATATTGCAATCTCAGAGGAACGACAATAGGGAATTATCATGATATTTTTCTAAGAAATCTACATTATATAACAATATTATTCTATATAATTTATCATCACATCTTTAGTAAAGAACTAAAGAAATGTTAAATATATTTTTTCAATTATATTTTATTTTTTTATATTTTATATATAATTAATATTAAATTAAAAAATGAATTTTATAGATAAAAAGTATTTTTTTCATATATACATTATTCGAATTGATACGAAAGCTTTATCTATATATTTTTATATATATATTTTCTATTATCAAAAAATTAATCTATATATTTATAAATAGTAATAGATTGCGATTATGCAGTTTTTTAAAAAAAAATATATAAACGTTAGAAACACACATAAAGTGCACATCTTCATCCAATATGATCCGTTTAAAGTTACACCCGTCTCGATATCGGCTCGCTGATGGAACGGAAATATGACGGCGGGACGTAACCGAGATACATATCTCCGTTTCGCTCGCACACGGCCGATCATCGAGCGGAAAGAAAGAGACGGCAATACGGCTTCGGGGTGGCGTCACAGGGGTCGTGACGGTCCGTATTGATTTAGTGCCCGACCCCCAGAAACGAGACTAGGGGCCTCCACCGCTAAACACTTACTTCTCAAACGCGATAAGAAAATTCATCAATTTATGTTGCCGTTATTATTATTATTATTATTATTATTAAAATAAATTTTAATTAATAAAATTATTAAATAAATATCTATATAATTTATACATAATAAAATATAAAATTATTTACAATGAAATCATGATGAAAATATAAATATAAATTAATTTAATATTTTAATTTTAATTACAATATATATATACCATATATATATATACTATAATTGTCATATATTTTATATATTCAATATATAACTAGTTATTAATTTAAGTTGCCATACTTTATATTATTGTTCCTAGTGACGCGGCTGCGATTCGGAATGTAATAAATGAAATATATTTTTTAAAAAATTATTAATTATCCGTTGCAAAAAAAAAATTAAATAAAATAAAATAAAAGGGGGGCACTCGCGCGAAACGAAAATTATTAATTGTGCGTCTCATTGTCTCGATAAGATCGCGTACAAATTATGGTTCATTTTTATGTGCGTTTCGTTTTGCACGGTGAAATTTATAATTGCACCTCGAGAATTGTCTTTTGAGCCTCGCGTGCAAATAAATAATTGTAGATTTTATCGTTGGTACAAATGTTATTTTTTTTTTTTAGGTGGAACATTGTCATTTTTGATGTTCAGATTAGACAAACTATCGCCTTTGATTATTAAAAAAAAAATAAATTCATTAATATTTTACACTATATTCAATTTAAAAAATATTTTATTCAATATTTCACACGTTTGAAAATGTTTTACATATTGTTTAATTATTTTATAAAATTAATTATAATAATTCTGATAATCGTGTATAAAATATTTTTATATCACACAATACACAATATATTCTCTCATTTTGGTAATTTAAAAACCTCTGACTAAGTTATTAAAAAAAGATGGAAGTGTTAACAAAAACATGTTGACAATAATTTATCTGAAATATTCAGATTATTATTTGTGGTCGCAGAACGTTAAATTGTACGTGTGAAACCAATTTTAATACGATTTGACTGTAAGTTGTGCATAACAAACCATCGAAAACACTTTTCAGGACATAAAGATCGAACGAGACGGAACATAACACTCGCTTCTTTTCAGACGAGAGTGAGCGAGAAGGCGATACAGTATTACAGGGTGTGATGGGAACGAGTCAGCTGCTCTATAGAAACGTATTCGAAATGAAAAATATAAAAAAAGCGGCGGCAGCAACAACGCAAAAAAAACATATAAAAAATATGGAATATATACAAATATATAAATATATATACAAGGGAAAAAATCGTTCCCGGGGAACGCAGTCGAAAAATAAAAATAATAATAATAAAAAAAAAACTGCCCGAAGAAGGGATATTTTTAATTTGCTCGTTTTTGTACTTGTTTTCCGAGTGTGACAGAAGCGAAAGCTCGTTTGCGCTAAGTGTCGAGAGATTTACTCGCTCTCCTCCCTGCGAAGGGATTGTCATGCGAAAGGTTTTCCGTAAAGATAAATAAACAAAACGAGAAATTCCAGACGCGATTATTTATCGCTTTCTGCGCTAAACTGACGCGGCCCTTCTCAGCCGCGATCGAATCGCGAAATTAACCCTCAAAACGCCAAAACGCGACATAATTTATTTTATTTTTTATAATAAAGCAGCATACACATATGTCGTTATATTTATATAATATATTTAATTGCATCCATTTGTATTAATCTTATATACCATAGAAAAATGATATTTAAAATTGTTTTATATATCATATAATAAATATATACAAACGAAAATATAGAAAGTGATAAAATAATAACATACTGATTAAGTGTACATTGAATTTCAGACTTAAATAATATATTTTGCATTATAATATGTTTGAAAAATTTAGAATTGGTTATTCGATCCTGTAAAACAAATAAATTGACATTTTAAATCTTAGACGAGAGGCTTTGATTCTTGTTGAAATGAAATAATACTTATTTAATATTTGATATCGTAGTTTTAAAAAATAATAATAAAATATAATGATGTGACCGTTCATGGGTTGAATCAGTGTTTAAAAATGTACTTTTATAAATTATTATAACTCATTTTGATATAAAAATTAATACAACGATAAATAATAAATTTCATACGTAATTTTATTATAAATTAAAAACAATTATAAGAATAAATATCGTTTTACGTAAGATTAAAAATTAAAAAAAAAATACTTATATAGTGGATGGTTTAATTTTGCAATGTTTTAGTTATTGCGCGGTCAAGTCGAATTAACGTCGGTTTAGAGAGAAGAGCGTTCGTTAGATAGCTGCTCCGTAATAATATATAAATATACATAATATAATATACCTATAGGTATACAAATCCAGTTTCGCGGTAACCGATTTTGTTGCCCGCGAAACTTTATTTTTTTTATTTTTTTTTTAAATTTGTCGGACACTTTATTGATATACGACGACGTTAAAGCGTCCGAATTCCACGAGATACACCGGACTAATCAGCCGGATTTAATTTCTTACATCACTAAAATGCAAATAGGACGTCTAGAACCATGGTTCGACGCCCCGGAGTTCTATCCGCGTTTTGTTCGTCGAGAAAGTCCATAATTAAAGTTTTCATTTGCATTTTGGATATTGGATTAATTAAGATATATATAAAAATCAATTATTGCACTAATGAATCCGTATATAAAAAAAATTGTTATAATTATTTATAATATACTATATTTTAATTTATAATTATCTACTCTATATTCATTATTTTTAATATTAGATAAAATTACATAAAAGATAAAATATCTACCTAAATAAAAAATCTTATTTACAATAATTGGGTATATATTTTAAATGATTTACATTAATTTTAATTTTAAAAATATTTTGTATATACGAAATAGTTTTATGATGCAAAATAAAAACAAATTTCTATATTGCAAAAAATATAAAGATACATTGCAAAAAAAAAATGTATCATATTAAAAGTGAAACGTTGAATTTATTACGGTTAATTAATAAATCCGATTTTTTATCGATTTTTCGACGCAGTACGACTAGTTCGATCGGGTGGTCGTATTTCAGAATTTAATTTAATTATCTCGAATTGAAACGACACGAAACGTTCGAAAACG
Source organism: Leptonema lineaticorne (assembly GCA_024500535.1). NCBI lineage: Eukaryota > Metazoa > Arthropoda > Insecta > Trichoptera > Hydropsychidae > Leptonema > Leptonema lineaticorne. The sequence continues at coordinate 10,241,986 of JANIJI010000004.1, read as the reverse complement.
ATGTAGAAAAAAAAAGATTAATAATATAATATATATATATATATATATATATATATATATATATATATATAATATAATATAATATAAATAACATATATAAACGTGTGTTACGTTTCGATAATGGTTTTTGACACTAAATTCAAATTTATCGCACCGTTGCTTTCCGGCTTCTTTATTATATGGATAATTTGTCAAAACGTCATTGCAGAGACGGAGCGATAAATTTTATAGCGCGAAACAGTTTCGATTGCATTCGACCAAACGTTTGCTTACCACTGACTTTTGAGGGGCGGATACAGAGCAAACGGGAGAGCGAGTGGGGAGGGGGGGGATATTTTAAAATTTTCTCCGACGGGGGTCCGAAAAAATAAAATCGTAAAATATTCTATTTAAAAAGCATATTTCGCTCGGTTTCGCTCCGCTGTATAAATCACCGGGCCGCGGAAGAACAATCCGGCCAACTTCCCCAAGTTATACGTCTTAGTCAAGAAATTAAACATTTCAATCCATTTGCTAATTAGATTCCTCTTCTTCTTCTTCATTTTCTTTTTCTCTTAACATTAAAATCCGAACGGACCCGTCTTCTGTCTACCCTCTCACTGAAAAGTGAAGTAACGAATAAAAAAAAAGCGTGTAACTTTTATTTTATTTTATTTTTTTTTTACTTCGCTTCACTCACTTCCCGTTTTATTTTTCTAGTTGCTCCCCGTTCGAGCGTTTGCGAGATAAAGTTTTATTTACTCAAAAGTTTCTCTTCTTTACTTGTAGCGCCTGCATCCGTTTAACTTTTATCCAATTCTTCTAATTGGCTATACTTTCTAAAAAAATCTTCAAATAATAATAGTAATCAGAGCTTTTAGAGTTAATTAAAAAAAATTGTAAAACATATATATTTTTACTTCGATTTAAACCGCCTTTTGTAATCTCATTTTAAATCATTAACGTATAAAAAATAATTTTAATATATTTAGTAAAGCTTAATATAGACATGTAAAATTTTGTTAAGTCTATCTTAAAATCAAAATAATTTATACAACTTAAACGATCTTTTTTATCAATTAAATATAAATATATAAAATAATATTTATAAAATATTTATTTGCACTTTAAATTAAGGAACATTTTATTTTTATTTTTTAACCATTCCGCAACATTGTTTTTAGGATAAAAATTATGATAATCAAATATTATTTTTATTTTTATATACACATTAAATATAATATATTTAAACAATAATTAAATTAAATTATCCATACATTGTTAATTTATTTTTTTTATATAATAGAAAACCTCTAAAGTTATATATATCCTGTATTACCATATAAATTTAACTGAATACGTTTAATTCGCGTAATCAAACTTACATTATAGCCGGTTAGTCACGGACGTCGTTCTTAATTGAATCGGATATTAACCGGGTAGGTTAAATAAAAATAACAGATAACACAAGAAGAGAATACATACCTAAAAAAAAAAGAACAAACAGATAAACACAATATGTTTGTTAGGCAACAATGGGCGCACACCAGACTTACTATATTAAAAGGGGAGATTATGGTGATTTTTTTATCATAATTAAAACAACAACAGTATTCAGTTTAGTAGGCATATCCGTGTGCGTATATATAATGAGATTTGATGAAAACAATTCGTATTGTAAATCCGATAGGTATGTAAAATAGATCGTTGAAATATTTATGGGCATTCGGGGAGACATCGACGCGCGCGAAATCAACGGAACGAAACCGGGATTTTGCACCTTCATATATGCATCGTTCAGCGTTGTCATCGCAATGTGTTGCCGTTTGTTCGTCTTATTCGAGCAAATAACAATGTGTGTGTATGTGCAATTTGTTGTTGTTTCGTTTCGAAAGCAGCAACAATGTTGCTTGAACGCTGTTTCGTATCGGCGATTATGTGGAATTAAACCGGGGTATGATTGCACGTTTTCGATTTTCCGATTATTTTTCATGTTACGTCGGAAAAAAATTATATTATTATAACACCCTTATATTACGTGATTTGATATTAAAATTATTACTTTAAAAATTGATTTTATTCATACGACGTCAATGATTTTTTTCTATATAAAGTAGTATTAATAGAAAAAAAAATTATTAATAATGATGGTGATTTTTTTTTAATGATTTGATGATCATAAATTGACATCATGTTTAAAAATGTTACGAATGTGTGGAATTCAAAGTATATTATTATGTATCTGAGATTACATCGTAATAATAAAGCATTACATAAAATAAATATAGCGAGAAGGGCATAAAGTCATATGATGACAAGTTCCGCGCTCATGGTTCACAATCGTTCATAAAAAAAGACAATGTGCTTCAAAACAGATGGTTTCCCAAGGTTGTAAAATGGTTATAAGAAGTATTATTTGGTAAGCAGAGAATATTCAGCTGCCTTTTTCTTTCATACATAGCAAAGCACGGACATCTTTACGATTCAATTCGATCTTGACATATGAAAACAATAGATCTAATTTATTATCATTTTTATTTCTCGCCTCGACGATTGCGTGTGAAATTTCTTATCCTGTCTCTCGTTGGTACGTGATTGAAAAGACCCTATATTAATTGATTATATCTCTTGATTAAAGTCTGTAATTAAAAAAAAATAAAATTTAAAAAAAAAACGAAAGCCATTACTCTTCCATCGCTGAATAGGAACGACTACAAATGTGTTGCATCTGATAATAAAATAGAAAAAAAATCGAGGGAAAAAATAAACTGGTCCGTTAGAGCGTGTCCGATAAAATTGAAAATGGAAAACAAAAGCAAAAATGCAATTTGCAAAAGCTGAACCGGGCGCATTCCCCGTTTTGCAGCTTTGCAGGCGACAGCCCGGGGGACAAAAAGCATCACGAATGAAATAAACCATATGAAAAAATAAATAACGCCGAAACGAAACTATCGACATCAACACGAAACTAAAAATCAAATTTCAATATGAAACAATACAATAATTAATCAACACCATTTTAATTTTTAAATTCCATTTCATATTTATATATCCGTCACCAATACAGATATAATATAATATAATTCGAAATATAAAAAAATGATACATTATTAATTTTTATATACGTATGTATATATATATATATATATATATATATATATATATATATATATATATATATATATATAACGAATCGCGTGAAATATACAAAAATTCCGAACCCCTTCCTATTCGCAGGGGATGAAAAAAAAGCGTACGAATAAGAAATACGCTTAAGCCTCTATAACTCAACCCAATTCCATCAAAAATGAAATCCACACACTAGATAAATGCAAGTCGACCTACTATATGTGTATAAAGAAAATATATATAGACGTGTATATATTATAACTATATACATGTATATATATATAGTGCATTCGTTAATAAATGGTGGTTCGCGTGCTTGAATTTTACAAAATTTATTCTACTTTCTAATTTAATATTCAAAAAAATATATATTATTACGGTTTAATATGATGTTTGATATTCTATAAGAGAAAGTAGAAATATAAATTTCTAATATTAAATATATTTTAAAATTAATAAATCGGAAAAGAAACTTTTTCAACACTTATTTATATGTATATCTTTCATATATATTTTGAAAACTTGGATTATATTCGCCTTGATTTGATATAAGAAAAAAGGTTTAGAGTAGCTGTTTACATGGGGTGTACATATACCCCAGTCGGTGGATGTCGAAACCCGTCACGCTTTTCCACCAAAACAACGGGGGTGATTATTGTACCGCACCCCGCACCTTCTCTTACTAGTAGTCCCTTATTGCAGGGCTGATAAATTTAATATCATTACTGAAAAAAAAATATTTTCAATAATAATTTTAAAATTAATGAATACGAGTAAAATATTTTATATTAGCTAAATCATAATAATAACAACGTAAAATGTTTTTATATTGAAAAAAATCTATCAAAATTGATTGATGTTGAACTTGGGAAATTTTATGTAGGTCGTAAATTGTGTGTATTAGATATTTATAGACCAATAAACACTCATAAAATGGAGCGTAAATTTTATGAATTTTAGTTGTTTATGATTTTTGAATTTATGACGCACTTGAAATTCGATCAATATGATATTTATTATACTCTTAATTTTATTCGTCATATATTATTTTTTTATGATAATTTATCAACTTCTTTTTTTTTACATATAATATAATGAAGTTAAAAAGATTATTTAATCATTATATAATTTATAATGATATAAAAAACATAATTAAAATGTAATAATTGTAATTTTTAAAATATAAAAATTTATATAATCATTGTAGAGGTTGTTGCAGTAGCGTCATTTATGATTTATTAATATGTTATATATTATACTTTGTCAATATAAAATTTTATCTTTAATATTTAATTGTAAGAAAATTATTAATTATTGTAATATTAAATAAAAATTATAAAACTATATTATTTCTTTAATAGAAAACTGGCATTTATGACTATCCAAATAATAATAATAATAAAATGGTATATTCGTTAATTGCATTATCAACGACGAGCTCACAGTCTGTAAACCCCTGTGCGTCTCCAACAATAGAGTCGACGGGGGGTACCGGATTGGGCGGATGTCGGATTTGAGGGAGTCGGGTTGCGACCAAAACAGGGGTGAAAAACCGACTCCCTCTTTTCGGATCCTCCTCGTTCTTTCGGCTGCCCACCCATTTCCATTGGCGCCCCTCTCCTAGTGCGCCCCTGTGCCGCGGAGACAAACTTTCTTCGCAAGAAAGATTCCACATATACACGACGACGGGGTGAGCCATGCTCACGGCCTTATGTGTTGTGTGTGTACCGGGAAAAACTTTTTTATTAGATTCTGGATTTTCGCCTCTTCTTATACGTACTTATTTTATTTTATACATTTTTTTCCCGCTCTTGTCTAACGTTTCTCCACCCGCCATACACCCTCTCGCTTGACTCGTGTCTCGTCGTTATATATATATATATATATATATATATATATATATATATATATATATATATATATATATATATATCCACTTTTCTTTAGCTCTCGTCTCGTTTTGTTTTGCTGGAAACTTTTTAAAGACGTTCAAGTTTAATGCAATATACTTGAACGGTACCCGGGAAGAAGGGTTCAACTGACTTGGATTATATTGAGAGGATCGGATTTTCTTATTGCTTTTACGGGAAAAATTTCATCTCATGATATATTGTTATATATATTATATATATTGCGCAATATTTCATTTATATTTTTTCTCTAATTAATAAAATCATTAAATTAACATTTTTATATGTATTCAGCGTTGAAAATACACATTTATATATTAAAAAGAAAAAAATTCATAAAATATCATTTGTACAAATATTTATCTATGTACATTAAAATTTAAGTTACTTTATCATACTTTAAAAAGATGACGTTCATATCTACGTTCATTTGTATATGAATGTGTATGTGTGCGTATTCGTAATTAACCCTCACTAGGATTTTGATATGGGTCACATGAAAAGTTACTTGGGAATAGCAAACACAAAATTAATATAATTAGAGAACATGTATTATACATATAATATTTCGACAACAATTCCTCATATTTACATATAAAAAAATTCTATTTTTTTTTATTAATCTATATATTTAGTATCAGTTCATCATTAGAGTGATTGATGAGTGTACGAAGTCGTTCATAGATTTTATACGCAAGGGTGCTTCCCTCACTAAACGTTAAATTTAAAGTTGTAAAAATATTGAAATTTAAATAAGAAACGATAGCGCGTTATTTGTGATGAATGAGCTTTTAACAATTTCTCATATTTTTTATAAGAATATGTTTTTTTATAATACAAAAAATAATAATTACTCTATTTTTTTTAATGATTTAATAAAAAAAAATAATTATATAATAAAATTTTATTTCAAGATATTTTTAGATCTATTTTATATATAAATAATACAAGTAGATCTTTGTACAAATTCGTTGTGTTATATTTTATGAAATATTAATATATTTGTCATTATATTTTCAATTAAAATTCTCAGACATTTCGAATATAATATATAATATAATATGAAAAATCTTAATATTAAAATTAAATAAAACTTTTTGTCAATAATATAAAATAATAAAAATGTATCAAAACTGTTCTTGTTATGCTTTTTAAATTGAATTTATTGCAATGTCTGTCAATAACACTAGATGTAAAGAAGGAAACATTGTAGATATCTTATTATATCAGAGGTTTTCAAACTAAATATATTTTTATTGAACACTCAATATTTAATAAATATAAAATATGAGTTAAAATTTGATATTTTTAACACTTAAAATCCTTTGAATATTTGTAAATTTTATAATTCTACGTCCAATCTTCAAATATTATATTGAATAAATGAAAAACATTAATATGTGCAATATGTTATTTTAAAATTTATAATAATATATATGTATGTGTATTAATAGAAATTTATTTAATAATTTGATATAAGTAACATAACACTTGTGTAATACATCACACAAGTCACAATAACATTAGATTAATAAATTTTTCAAGTACGAAAATAAAACAGTTTGAGAAGCGACGCATCAAAATGATGTCGAAACGTGCGTATGATATTTTGCACACCTCAATTTCGATTTACGATCTGTTTGTTACATTGTATCAAAAAATAATGACGAATGCTTCGCAAATCGGAGAGTATAAATTATCGGTTTGTCCGTGTGTAATATCGACAGATGATTTTCGACGTAATTCGCCGATATCCAAAATAAAATAATTTATTTTTTTCATCTGTGAATCAATCTGATATACGATTCGATTTTTTTTTTCATTTCGTTGATGATGCATATATGAACCCATTAATCAAAACTAAATAAATTGTGGTGCCACCGTTATTATTATATTTTTTCTTAAATTATATGACGGTGTTAATAAAAGTAATAATAAAATGTATTTTCTGGGAATTGAATAATATTATATTATAAACTCATATTCATTTTAGTATTTCTTTTAATATATTAGTAAATATTTTTTAAATTGAATATACAGCAAATTAATTTTGATTTTTTAGTTACTGAAATTGAGTTTTTGTGAATAATAATTCAAATAATAATAATAATAAACAATGAATTTTTTTATGTATTATATAGTCGAGATAGTCAATAACTAAATATCGATCATTTTATATTTTTATCCGTTTTCTTTTGTATGAATATTTTATAACAATAAACTATTATAGATGTTTTTAGCATTTTACATATTTAAATATTATATATACAAGTATATTTAATATGACAAGTGTAATTAAATTAAAAAAATATATACAATACAAAAGCGAACGTCTAGATGTAACATATTATCATAAATTATTTACGTTCATTTTTATACATATTTTTTTTTACAATATTTTATAATTTATTTTTTTTCGCAATCAATTTCTCGCAGATGTATCCTTTACGATCTCATGATGTTTATATATAGATATACGTGTGTATATAATAATAATAGTATAGTATAGGGTCACATTCAATTTGTGCGGGCGTCAGACGTCCGTCTGAGAGGGGGCGGGCGTCGGGTGGCGTCTGTGCGCGTCCCGAGCCAGTGGTGCGCAGTCGGAGGAGCGCGGTCCGAGGGGGGCCCACAGCATCCGTGTACTGTACTTTGCCTCTTTGCCTCAGTACCGCACAGACGCTTCGTGTCGGTCGGCGTCGCGACGCCAACAATAACACACCCCCGCTGTGTGCTCACGACTCACGACGAAACTCGCCGAGTCGCCAGTTCGACGGAAAAATCAAAAAAAAGAGATAAAAAAATAGAAAATCGCGATTATCGTTCCAATTCGACAAAAGAAAAACTCGCGTTTTTGCATCGAGATAAATTATATCACATTTTCGTCCGCAAAAAAAAATTATAATCAGTGATTGTAAAAATGCATCTGTTACCGCTGTATTATATTAAAATAATTTAACATTTAATCGTAAAAGTGCGATATAGAGTGGAACAATATGCAGAATCAAGGACAATTAATCGATTCATATTATTTTTTTAGATGATTTTAGAGTACAAAAAAAATATTATATTATATATATATATTATACATGTGAACTGTAGTGAATATACGTATAGAGTACAAACATATATTTATTTAATGAAATATAATAATACAGGGTCACTATTATAATAATAAAAATTAAATCTATAATATTTATCAAAACGGGGTATTTTGCGTATATGTGATATTAATATTCGAACGTATCGTAAACGTAAGCGGATCGCGTGTGATAAGGATAATATTGATTTTTTTAATTATTAAAAAATAATAATAATATTATAATTACGAAGGAATCGACTGATGTATATATATACATGTATTATTGATGTGTATGTAAAATTAATATACGTATGTGTATATAAATAAATAAAGTACGGATTATAATTAACGTGTCGTCGTTGGCGGTAAACAAAATGCAACTGGTGAGTGTTTCGCATAACGGCCGTTAACGACTTCCCGCTCGTTTTCCCGTTAGAATTTTCCCGAGGGCGAGCGAAGAGACTCTTCGAAATATTCCTGGAGATTTTGGCGCGAAAATTTAAAAATCCGCGCGAGCTATGAATAGTATGACGGCCGTTTTTCATAGTCGATTCCTTCAGAAGCGTTTCGTTTCGGATATGATAGTGCGTTTCATATGACGAACTACTGTCGTATGCATAATAAACACTCGTTACTGATTGTTATAATGACGCGTCGCAAACGGTGTAGATGATCTTTAGTGGAATGAAAAGGAAGAAAAAAATATACACAATCATATAAAAATGTATAAATAATGAAGTTTAATTGACAATGTCGAATATTGACAATGAACAACTATGGTGCGATCAAAGAGTTTTTTGTGTCGTTCGTTGAACGCGGAAGATTTACGATCTTGTGCTATGTGAATAGACGCATTTGAAACACGTAACAGTTCTTCTGGAAAGTTGGGAGACAATACGGGACACGTTTTGTCCGTAATCCAGAATAATAACAATAATAAATAAAGGAAAAAAATTCCTTTTTGCGGACAATTGATTAGAAAGTTGCGTAAACCTTGGACCATTCTGCCATTCTTCGGGGGCGACCGAGAAGTTCGTCGAAAATAAAAATAATAAAAAAAAAATACAGAACACCACCGTCGAAACTTCCAAGGTAAGCGAAATAAAATAAAGTACAAAAATTAATTAGAGCGTATTTTCCGAATATTCAGCGATGTTTTTCTATTTAGGATTTTTTTTTTGCTTGTACTACGTAGTTCATTATAAAATTTTCTTCCCGCGGAGCGTTGAATGATTTATGTACGCTTTACTCTCGCCGGCTAGACATTTCGGAATGTATTATTTTCTCGCGAGAAAAATAGAATAAAAACCGTACGCTACAAACAAGAAAATCACGATAAAACCGAACGAGGGATTTTTATATATATAAATATATATATATACGCATAGCGTTCTCTCGTATTTTCCACCCCCTTTGAATGCGTATATTTAAATATTTTTTCCACACCCTCGCGGCAAAAATTACAATTGCTAATTCGGTTTCGTTCGCGTTTCGACGAAACTGACGACGCACTGACAGCTCGCTGTAATCTTCGTCAAAATACATATACAAAATTAGGTTTTTTTATTTTCAGTGGAAAATTCGGAAAAATATAATAATATGCGGAAGTGGACCATTTGCATAGGAATTTTCCGAAATATATCCAAAATTTATTACAGATCTAAGTCATCTTTCCGGCCGATTCTTCCGCTATCTCAGCACCATAAATTAATGCGAGATGATTCTGTCAGACAGCAGTATTTTAATTACTCGTTTTCGGGTGATTTATGCGACCGTTATACATTAATTTTAACATGGACTTATTCTAATGGATAAATATGACAATTTTTAATGCGCCATGTTTATTTACGTTAATAAGTAATGTATATATTATTATTATTATTTTTGTCTAAACGTTAACACGCGAATCGTTAACTACTTACTGTCTGTTGCAATGTGTTCCCTTACTATAAAAAAAACACGCCATGAACATATTTGTTTTCGTGCTATAATTTGTAAATCAGTAGATTGCAAATAAAAAAAGCGGAATATTAAATTTTGTTTATTTAATGTGGTACCAAACGATGAATAATGTATTTTGAACCATGTTTGCTGTTTATAATAGTACATTTATTGTGTTTTATTTTCGGCATAATAATTATATGAATGAAAAATGAATCTAAGATATAAATTATATTGATTATTGTATTATATATATTTTTTTAATTTGTAACAAAACGAATTAAAATTTTTAGTCAGTTATATATTTATTCATGAACATATTTAAAATAATGCCGTTATAAATATTTTATTTATCTTATTTAGAATTTTTAACGGAAATAAGAAACCAAAGTTAAAAATAAAAAAACTAATCAATTTTTTATACATATTAGCATACAATCACACATAAATCTTGTAATTTAACGCCTCTTTGTTTAACCTTATACACTTGTTAAATGTTATTTTAGATCAATTATTTTAAATTTTGCATTTTTTTTCATCACTTTATTTTTTAATACGATATAAAATATAATATTATAATTAAAAATATTTTTTTATTAATATTTTAAGAAAAACGTTATATGCCTAATAATACAAACTGATACAAATATACCTAATTCAAATACTGGTATTTCGATAAACTAGCATCTATTTCCGCTCTCATAGGTGGTCAGCGCGTACCATTATAATCTGAGTTCGTTTCATTTAACTCCTAGTATTTTCTGTGGCGTACGGCATAATTGACTAATTATGGCCGCACTAAATGATTAATTGCATTTTTAATAAAAAAAAACTTGTCGAATACGAAATTGAAACGCAAATTATAGACGACCAATGGTCTAATTACATGGCGGCAAGATCTAATCTTGTTCTATGTAATCGTAGTTTAGACGAAAAAAAAATACTATAATTCGAAGGTATTCATTGTTAGGATCTGTTATTTTTTTCGTTGGTGATTCGTGTAAATGTACTACTAGCTAAAAATCAAACTTACATTTTAATAATGTTTATTCGTTATAAAATAGTATTAAGTTTTAAATAACAAAATTATACGAAATATATAGCGTTAATAAAAATATACGCACTCGACGCGTAATTTGCAAAAAAAAAATTGACGCGGTGTTCAGGTGTTTTCAATTTGGCCATAGCGGCCGGCCGCATTTCAATTTGCGGGCCGTCCGATAAGCGCGCGCTGGTCGAGAAGGGGCCCCGCGGTTCGGAGGGGCCCCCACTTTTAGCAGGGGCCCCGCGTAGTTGTTATGCGTCGGGGGTCCCGCGGCGTGATTTGTGCTCGTGGCCGCCACCCCGAGTGGATGGATTACCGGCCTTTCGACACCCACTTTCGCATCCCCCTCCCCTGTAGACCCCCTCAGCACCGTGGGCCCCCAACATATTTACGTCAACACTCGGCTCCGTAATAAAACGCCGCCATCAACCCCCGGTCGGCGCAAAACGAATACAAAACAGACTACCGGATCCTACTTAAACCGATGTAGATGTAATCTCGAACACTTTAACGCAATACCCCTCTTCTTTTGATTCTCATTTTCGAATGTATTGCTTCGATTCATCAAGTTTTTTTTTATTCAAACTAAATCCCATACTAAAATATAGTATATCTACATTTTTAATATACTTATACGTATTTTTAAACCATAAATTTTATATAATTATTTTGTAACATTTTTTATTATTAAAAGAAATTTTTTTTGTATAGTAGAGAATATTGGATTAAAATTGTCCAATGTTAGAAAAATAAACTCATTTATTAATTTTAATATATTAATTTTTACAACATATCTACTTTATGGTATATATGTATGAAAAATATATTGATGATGGAATAAGACCTCATTTATTGATTATTCGCTCAAGTTTTAGATACGAATTTTCCAAACATTTATGTAGTGTTCGCATTTTTTTCTGTAATTCTTTTGATTATTATGCTTTAATAACGGCTGATAATTAAATATTATCATTTCGGACGGTTTTGTTTGATATCGATATTTTTTGTACGATTTTTATATTGATAAATAACTTATGCATATCGAACGGTGAATCGTTTTCAATTTGTTTTTTGAATAATCGATTAAATAACGACCAGAAACGCGCACGTCTAACGGATCCACAACTCGTTTTTTTTTTAGGATTACAATTTAACGTCTAATTTTAATAGCTAGAAAAATAATCTCTTTTTAATATTTCACTATCGAGAGATTGCCAATTAATTTTAATTAAAGTCCATATTTGTAAAGTAAAAAGATCCAGTTGATTATTAGAAAATAATAATAATAATAATAAACACGCTCGGCATGAGGTATATTTTAAATATGAATTATACCAGTAATTACTATAACTGTAAAAAAATTATCATATTTTATTCTAATAATATTAATTATGAAATAAGTGAACGTATTTTTGTCGTGTTTTTTTTTTCAATGTTATTTTAGTTTTAAATTGATGTTAGACTTTTTTTTTTATTTTTAATACTTTAGAAAAAATATTGATCACATTAAAAAAAAGCATATTAAAATCGCATTCACTGAGACCGCATCCTCAAAAAACGTTGTTAAAATTGCATCGTTGCATCTTGAACATCGTGCGGTATGTACATACATTTCGTGCGTGTTCCGCGTAATCGATATAACCGAATTAAAATTACAGGGTTTGAACTTTAGACTACACTTTGTAAGAAGTCAGTCTATTGTTTTTGTGCATTTGTAAGACGCAACGCTAGAGGCAAACAATTAATTACCGGTTACTAAAAAGTTCATAGATTCTCAACATCTCATTATAAAATATTTATCAATATATAATTAATATTTTAATATTCTATATCAATATTTAATGATAATTATTATTTTTTTTATATAGATGGATATATTTTTAATTCTACAGTATTTCCATATATTTTAACTCAATGTAAACGAATAGAATATAAATTTTAACTACGTACAAATTCGATATTCGGCTTAACAGTTACTACCTGTTGCTTTTTCTCATGATAAATTTGAAAATCATATGTAAGATTATACGAGCAAATATATCGTTTTCTATTAGCGTAACATTACAGCGGAACATTTATCGCGCGAATTCAAAATAACCCAATGGATTTATTCTGATCGAAAGAGTGGAGAAAAATCCGAAAAAAACACGTGAAATATTTAATTAACCAGAGGCGTAGATTAATCGGATAAAGCGTTGTGTTTCGAATTAAAGCTGGAATCCCATAGCTCTTTTACGTTCATTACTAAAACGATAAGAGATCACAATTAACAATTGTTTAACGGGGCTTAAAATTTATATATATTTTTTTCACAATGCCGTTTCTTAGAACAAATAACCGAAGAAAAAAAATCACACATGAGTAACTTCTATGGATTCTAATGTTTTCAACAGGAAGATATTTATATATATATATATATATATATATATATATATATATATATATATATATATATATATATATATATATATATATAGTACACTTTTTTTTGAATATGAAAAATTGGTAATATTTTATACTTTATACGGATGCATGATTTCACCGTTATTATAATTTTTCGAATAATTTCCATTGCTTTAGGGTCTGTAAATTTTTGATTAACCGCTTTTTACATAGCGGCGGACAGGTGTAGGTGGGCTTATTTTTCCGATCAGCATAAAAACAAAAACTGATTGAAAATACTCGCCTGTCTTCAATAGAAATATTAATTATAGGTTACGGAAGAATCTTAACTACTACAATAACCGCATTTATAAATGTGTACCTACGGATTTATACAACGGCTAAAAAAATATCAAAAGTGAGATCACGCTTTTTCGAATGCACGAATCCAATTCGAATTTTTTACGCGGGAATCTTTCGAATTTGTTATAAAATTTTTAGATAGAAAAAATATACGCGTTTATATTATAATATATAGATATACCATATATATAGCGAGTTAAAATTTCGTGACGGATCTCGAACGAGGTCTCTATGTCGAAATTCCTATTCATAATGTCAATAACATTTCGGTTTGACCTCCAAAAGTGGTTCTTGTGCGCTTTTTTTTTTCATTTCGTGTTTTTTAGATCGTGGCGTAATTCAAATCGTTTATTATATATATTGATTTTTTTTTTGGATATAAATTCTCCGAGGCTCAATAAACTCTTATTCAAAAAATCAGCCACCACATTGTCGTAGGTTATAACCCGTTACTCACGTACTGTGCGGTTAAATCGTTATTATCCGGCTAAATAACGACTATGTTTTTAAGAGCATATCTTCTCGCATGAAACCTTTCGATTCGGTAGATTATCGTTATTAACTTTCGGTTTCGTTTCGGCGTTTTGTCTAAAACTAGTTATTCCTCGTACAAACTAATGTTAATGCTATTTGAAGTATACTTTTGTTTTCTATATTATAATGATCGATAATATACGCTGTTTTGTATAAATTGAATTTTAATAATCTTAAAAAAATAAAATTAATTATATAAAAATACGATAATCATTTTATATATGGTATATATAAATATAAATATAATACTCATTTCAAAATAAATAATATATATTAATGATTTGTTAAAATTATTTATTTTATCAAAAATATTATTTAAAAAAATCTAATATAATATATATTTATAGTAAAATGATTTTTGGATAATAGGCGTAAATTATTATTTTTTTAAATCTTATATAAACTATTCTAAGAACATGAAAATTATTAAAAAATATTCAGAAATTAATTAGATTTTTAATTTAATTTCTCATTTATATGAAATCAAATTTTAATCATTTGAAATTGTTATGTTGACTATAATTTTGAATACATGTGTATTATGTAAAGATCAAATGAATGAAATGCATTTTAAATTGAGTAATTCGATTGCGCCAATGTAATGAAAGTGTTCATCTACATATGAATCTGAAATAATTTATTATGTAATGTATGCATGTGCAATATATAATATGCATATATCTTCATTAAAGGGCGGCGATCGTATGCAACCGCAACTTGCATACGATCCGAACTCCGGCCCCATCTACGAGTACAACTTTCATGTCGTTCCAGCAAGCAACCCCACGGTGTAGTTTCTCATTTCCTTTCTCAGTAATCCTGGAACACTTCCTGTGAACCGGGAGCTCGTCTGATTTCAGTTCACGATAAGATGCCAGCGTCTGGAATCGAGAAAGTCGGGGTCGTAACGGAGCGCCCGGGTCATTTCCGACCCTGGCGTTCAGAGGGGGATCATACAATAATGGAAAACTACCCTGTTTATACAAGGCGATTATAAATTGTGTTGAAACTTTCGAACGTGTTGTATCTGAACGATTTCGCTCATTTTCAATTTAAATGTGAAAATCTATGGAGAGCAATACACGTAACACATTTTCTTCGCAAATACATATAAATAAATGCAATGAATTAAATATAATTATGGCTTATATTAAAAATAAAATAATTTTAATTATAAATATTATTATTCGGTTTACGGTTGATGGCGTTGTGATTTTTACGCTTGACAATTTTAAATTAAACGAAAGATTTTATAGCGATATCAACGTTGAAAATTACATGGAGAACAAAGACTTGGAAAATTTATTTAAAACTTTTGCGAATCATGCAAAGTGATTTCGTCGAACAAAATAAAACGCATTTTCGTATACAATAAAATTAGATAATTTCGAACAAAATAAAACGCGTAAAAAGTGGTTTTTAAACGTTTAATTTCTTTGTTTATTTAATACTCTTGTGACATTCGCGATAAATTATTATTTCAATGTAAATACTTTAGAAAATGAAAATACTTCTTATTTTTGTTATATTTTATTTTTTTGTCGTGTTTTGTAAATTATTTAAAAATATATTATATATCTAGTAGATTAAATAAAATTACAGAAATTGATATAAAATTTATATATTTTTATCCTAAAATCAAATTGAATATAAAATTCTTAATTACAAAGAAATATTCTATAAATTATAAATTTTATAATGTAAAATATATTATAAAAATATAATATGTTAGAAATAAAATAAATCTTATTAGATTGAGCATTATTATTTTTTTATTTAGAATCTATATACTCATCTAGGTTTCGTCATTCAAACAATATTTCCTCAAATATATACAAGTAGAATACTTGTCGGTTTTCTTTATCTCATACTGGTTTTTTTTCAATTCTATAAATTACTAAAACTAAAAAAAAAAATTGACGGACATGCATGTTGTTCGTTATGCGTCAGATGCGACTTCTAATTACACGAGTTTCAATCAGATACGGGACCAGTAAATGTTCGGGTTCGGGTGCCGCAGACGTGAAATTACTGGAATCAGACGGGTCGTTGACAATTTACAGGCACACACCATTTTACCAGACACGCAACAATCACAATTGTAACATACACGAATAAATAAAAAACATACACACACACACACATATGCACATTAAAAATACGTACATTTGTATATATATCGACGCGTTTCGAAACAATGGATTCGGTAGTGAAGTAATAATTCATGTACGACTTCAACCCGATGCTACGTGAATACTTTTTTTTTTTGGGAACGTTGTTTTATTTATTTATTTATTTTTTTTTGTAAAACGTTTGTCGCATTTACGATTTTTCGTATTCAATAAGCGTTTAATTGTCGATTTTCGACGTTTTATACGGTGTTCGTTAAATGAAGATTAATGCGTTCGACGATATCGTTTTAGCGGCCGAATTCGGAGCTTTTCGGTTTTGCTACGGGTCTCACTAAATTGATATGAAACTCGCCCTCTCGTAAAGTAACACTTGCGCGTATTATTATTTCGTATACAGGGTGGTCCGAACTCGCGATTGTTACCAAATCCAGCACCTAATGTTCCCTTTGGGACGGATACCGTATCCACCGACGTTGTAACGCCGGTAAATATTTCGTTTTTATTTTTATTTTTTTTGCTTTCTCTTTTTTGACTTATCAAAATTTATATAATGAACATCCGATTTATGTTCATTCATTTTATATTTAAAATATAAATATTTGACAATATATTATTATTATTAAATATATTTTCAAAAACAATAGTCTATAAAAATTCATTAACAAAAATAATTTTAGATATATTATAATATATTCCAAACATGTATTATTTATTTATATAATATCAAAAATAGAAACACTATTTATATACTTAATACATTTTTGGAGATATGATTAGCGTATTTTTATTTCGTACAGTGAACCTCGAATCTAAAAACATCACTCATATTATCATATTTTTATTAATAAACAATATTTTTTTTATATATTAATATTTTATAAAAATATTTAACTAAATAAGATATGTTTAATTAAAATATAATTAAATTAATTTTATTTTTATTATTTTCGGACACATAACTAGTGAATTAATGAATATAAAATTTTACAAAATACTAAATTATATCTCATATAAACATATATTTATAATAAAATATTTTTTCAAGAACATAGATATGTATAATATTAATATGTTGAGAACTAGAAAAGATATCTATATTAAATATCAGGTAGACACGCACATCTATATAGAAATTATACGTATACATAGAAATTGGGTGCATCAATGGAGTCCATTTCTGAAATACTGCGATTGGTTAAAGCCCTGACCCTCCCTAAGGGCGTACTCGCTCTCGAGGGGGTTGCGCACACCCTTAACGAAACGCCGCTCTTCAACCCTCGTGAATAACCGTGAAAAATACCCTCATTTTTAATCCTCGCACACAATGCACGGCACAAGATCGTATCTGAGAATCATTGTAAATGCTTCCTAACTACATAACCGAAAAAGATCGTCGTAATTATTTAATTGAACGGTGCGGTCGTTTAGAAAAAAAAAATTAGATACGTATCGATAATTTTACATGCAATTATGTCATTTCGCGCATATATTACTTGTGTGTATGTAATCTGCTAGGCTCTGCGCTATGAGCAAGTTGTCACAATGATTGTGGAACTGTTATACAACGAACGATCATCCAATCAAATTCGTTGACACGTTAATAATACCATTCAACTCGTCACACTGTCCCATTTTCCCCATGAAAAATGACATTCTTATTACTTTGTCGTGTTATTAGTCGTTATTTATTACGGTTCGTATTCGAAGAGCGATTTGCATTCTTGCGTATCGAGGAGTGTTCGAAAAGTCCGCGCCTTTAGCGATTCAACAAAAAAAAATCCCTATTTGCCAACGGGGATAAAGTAAAAATTATTATTTCACTCTATTTTTTTTTATCCCGATAATAAAAGTTTAGATGGACGTAAACATTCATGAATACCATATTTAAATCTGTATTATTTTTGTATACGTATTTTTTTTTCATATGTTAAAATATTTACTGTTTATAAATGGATGTTATTTTTGTGTTTTTAGACCAATATGCTACATAAATATATTTTAAAAGTTTGAGTTCGTGCTGCACATGTGAAAATAATTCTTTGTAGCTCATCTCTAGTGTAACGTTGTCGTGTTTTTGTATCTGGTCTACAAAATGCACGCCATACACAATCATATCTAGAATAAAATATTGATAATATATTTTTATTTCATAACTTCTAATTTGACTAAAACTGGAAACAATATTTTTTAAATGAAATATTATTAAGTATTTCTACTGTAAAATATTCATTTTAATATATATTTTTAATTGATTCTGCGCCAAGACATGTTAGTAGTTTAAAAAAAAAACTTTTGTACATTATCAAAAAATATCTTTACATTTTTATAGATACTAATTAATATATTTAAATAAATCTATAAATTTAAAATATTTAATTTTTAAATATAACATATAATAAATGTAATGATAATAATTATAATTATTAAAAAAAATATTGTGCATAAGTTCTAAATAAATATATTTATGTAAAAATATAGAAATTTTATATTGGATAAAAATTTAGATTTTTGTACCAAAACAAACCAGAAAAAAAATAAATCGAAACATTTCAAAAAAACGTTCAAATCGTCACCACTTCGTCTATATCGCAGTCTGTGCGAATATATATATATATATATATATATATATATATATATATATATATATATATTTATCAAACAATACAATAGAGAAAAATTCGTTGTTATAAAACGAGCACGTGTATGGCGGGATCAACCGTGAATTTGGTATCCTTTGGCGAAACGAGAGCGAGCGAGACGGACGCTATCGTGATAGGTACGACACGCTTGCGCTAGAGCGAGACAGAGAATACCTAGGAGCGGCGGGGTGGGGGCACCGAACTGATGTTTGAAACATGGGACAGGCGGAGCTTGGCTACAAATCACTCAATGTCACGTTTTGACGTTTGAGATATTAGGTCGTTTTTTTCCCCACCCCTCCGGCTATTCCCCTCCTTTTTATACTCACGCTGCGGGCTATGCGCGTCCCTTTCACGTTTTTTTTCTCCTCTTCTTCTTCTTCTTCTTTTTCTTCTTTCACACAACTATAATACCTAAGCGTGTGTATGCGCGAGTATGTATTTTTGGGTGCGATGTGCTCATGCAATTTTTTTTCTTCGCCACGTTTGTCGTCTTCCATGCTGCGTGTGTTTTTTTTCTTCTCTTTGTATACATGTATATACTGTATATATATATATATATATATATATATATATATATGTGTGTATGTGTGCGCGTAGAAGAATATGGCGAAGTGAATGCTGACGTGCGCGCGCACCACACTTTGAGAAACGTGTCGTCGCGCTGAAATGTCTCAATTCTGTGTGTACGTTCATGAAAATCAACGAATTTCATAAAGGTCGAACGTGATCGTAAATCATTGCAGGACATAAATGAAAATTCAATCATGTATAATCAAATTCAATTACATATGAATAAAATTATAAAACAAATCATATGTCACCCCAAATTCGAAAAAAAAAAAAGTTTATTATATATATATATATATATATATATATATATATATATATATATATATATATATATTCAACTATTCATTTTTTTTTGTACTATAATGAATTGTCTTATTATTTTAAAAATATTTTAATTTTTTTTTGATGAAACAAAAATGCATTTTTATCCTATATATAAATATATTTATTATGTATCATTTTATATTAAAAAAAAATAATATAATAGAATATTATGTAAAACAGTGTAAACTATTGAGTATAATATTTTTCGTGTGAATTTGATAATATATATTATATAAAAAAAAATATTATATTTTTACACGCAAAGCGTTAATTCAAAATTATACGTTAAATTTAATAAAATCGTAATAAGTCGTTGTTAATATAAAATAAATTACATATATAAATCTATAATATATTTATGAACAGACGAGATGCAATCAAACACAACATAATTTCAAATCAAAAAAAAAAAATCAATACTGAACACCAAAAATTAATCCAAATCATTTAAACGAGACGCTAATAAAATTTCATATATGCACATACTTTATTGAAATAAATAATAATACATAATTATATCTTAAAAGATTGTGAAAAAAAATGCATAATATAAAAGTTACACGGGCAAAACGACGGTTCTGTCAAAATTTAAAATTCATATTAAGCAAGTGACTCGATATAAATCGTGTTTTTTTTTATACCTGTCTATTATAGATTGTAAAGATTGAACTAGTTTTAATATAATGTAAACCACCTCCCTACGAAAACACGATTACAATCACTGATATTTATATTTTAAAATAAATATGCATATATATATTTTTTTCAAATATATCATCGTAAACTATATAAGTATATTGTTTTTATATTTATTTATTTTTTGTATTAAGTATATACCATAAATTACATAATATACATATTTAATTTTACGCTATTCATAAATAATTTTTAAATAGTTATTTAATCATTCTATTGACAGAGTTTCTCAATCTTTTTCTTTACAATATTAAGAACATATTTTATATTATAATAAACATTGTTAACCATTTTTTCTTAGAATATTTTTTGTCACATTATAATTTTTCATATATATATATATATATATATATATATATATATATATATATATATATATATATATATATATATATTAAGCTTTATTGACGTCACAAATTTTCTATCACCTATATATACTGGTTTGATTGAAGTCAATAACGGTTTATTTAATTTTTAATGAGCGATTTCATTGAGCTGAGAGTAACCAGTCGCGGTTAACTTATTAAAAACACATGTTCGCATAGTAATGTAATAGTAATAATAACCCGAACCGGGGGCACAAACGACCTGCCTCTATATAATAATATACACACCGCGATCCACTATCTTTCCAACAACTGCGTGTTTAACCCGCAAGAATAACTAAATTTAACCACTTTATAATTGGTATGTAAATGAGTCCTTAACTTTGCGCGATTAAACCGACCGGGGGCGGTGTCGGTGTTACCCGTGTTTCTTCCCCCTGATTTCAACCCGCGGTAAACAAATACTTCAGGGTCCGTATAAATATGAAATTTTTAAACGAAACGACGCCCGGCGGAACGTTTTCCGACATTTTTTCTTTTGAACGTGAAAAAAAATTTTTTTTCATTGTTGTTGCTTTTTTTTTATTTTAATTTAAAGTCTGACGTACGGGGGGCACGTGAATTGAACGTGAACCCGTACGTACTTGCTTGACATAATTATTTTTTTATCTACGATCTCTTAAACATTTTCGGAACAGCGTCGACCCGTAGATCGATCTAAACATATAACTCTGCTCGCATAATAATATAAGTTTTTTTCTGCGTTGCTTGTTTACAACGTTCAGTTTTAATAATTGTTTTTTTTTGTATTTATATACCTATATAATATTATAGAAACCGTTTTGTATTTAAATACACCATAAATAATATACGCGATGTACGTTAATTATTATTATTAAAACATATTATTTTATGAAAGGGTGTATCGCATGGCGGATCCTTTTTTAAACGGTGATCGGTTGAGATGAATCGTCTTACGAATATGATTTATGATGTTTTTTGAGATTGATCCCGTCGATTTTATATGAAACAAGATTTTGGCCGAAGCAACAAATACTTTGATCCTAACGTCAATGCATTTTTACATAGAGTTCAATATAACAAAATTGTATTTATATATATTTATATTAATAAAATATTTGAATATCAGTTTTATATTAATTCTATTAATAGTAACTTAACTTTCACAAGTATCTTTAATTATTTTTTTTTCTAAAAGCTACTTTTTTGCCTTCTGTTGATATATGTAATTACTTAAAGTATTAACATAAAAAAATAAAAAAATAGGTATATATATATTATTATATGTAATTTTGTTATCGTGGTCCAAGCACACCCTTATAGACGCGATGAAAACGAGAAAAAAAATTTGATATCTTAACATTTTTCAACGGACGAGGGACGAACCCGTTTTAATAAGATCCTTAGAGATCTCATTGGACACGCTTCGTTCCGATTACGAATCCTAAAAATGCCGCCGCAAAAATAAAAAGTATACGATATGGAAGATTTAACGTATTAATTTTCGCATCGCATCCCTTCCCCTCCCCCCTTGAAAAATACGTATATATATATATATATTTATATAAAAATACGTATATATATATATATATTTAATATTTTCAATTGAGATTTACCTTTTGACCGTAACAAACCGCCGAGTCAACGTCCGTTGCTTTAGACCGCGGCGTTGGCTTTTGCGAGTTTAGCATAAATCATAATTCAAACTTGATCAAATAAACCTGCCCACCGATAATATGGTCGACCTTTTTATTATCATATAAATAATTTAGTGCTCAATCATTCAACCCCGCCGCGGTCGACACAAATTTCCACAACCCCCGTGTTCTTACATATATAAAGGTGAAAGCTTTAAATCACGGGCATACTACGATTTGCGTGCAACAACACGGCACGGCCTTAATAAATTGCTCCATTTTTTTTTTTACTCCATATGCGTTATTATATATTTCATGACATACTTTTATCAAAAGGCTAATTTGTGAGATTGTGCGTCTTGGCCTATTATTCGTGGTTATTCTAAATGCAACTGTATGATAAAATATTTTGAGAGAAGCTTCATGAAAATATTTTTAGTATATCTATACATTTTTTTAATAAAACATGCAATGTGACTATTTTATTATTTTATTTTTAGTACAGATTCAATATATCTTTTTTACAACACAATGTTTTTGGTAAACTTTTATTTGAAGTGCTTTTAATTCGAATAGCGAATTTAATGATATTTTATTAAAAAAAATATACTTTAATTATATACTATTATTTAATTCTAAAGTTATAAGATTGAAACTGTTCTATGTATATTTTTTATTTGTACTCTGATTTAATTTTTAATTGTTTTATATAACATTAATTCTAATAATATTATCATATTTATAGACATATAGGTTTAAAATGATGTTAAGTAAATATAATTTTTAAATAGCATAAGGACTATTTTGAAAAAAATGACCTAAGGATTCACCATGAATATATAGTACAAAGTATAATATTACATAATATATAGAAAAATTGTATGCTTTTGTATTATATACCATATAATTATGAATATTTTTGACCCTTAAAAATTTTAAACATCATCTTGAATATTTTTTTCCTTTACTTTGTTAAATGACAATTATCGAGCACGCATACAATTTGTAAAGACGAGAACGAAGAATGGAACTCAATTTGTAAAACGACCATAAAAACCGACGTTACACAAAATAATGGGTCAATTACCGTTACATATGATTTACAGTTAGGCATGTGTCCTTTGTTCTATTATATAAAAGCGGAGGCATTCTTCTATTAGGAACCAGGGAAAGTTTCTATTTATTCATTTTGGTTTTCGCGTACGACTCGGATACGTATAAACATTTTTTTCTGTCGTCGTCGTTTCTATTTTTTTTTCTTTATTCTTATGCGGAAACGCAATAAATATTTTGCGGTGACAACACACTGTGAATTCTAACGGTTTTTATGTATTTTCTATAGAAGACGTTCTTGCACAACATGAACGTAATGCGAGAATTACCACTTTATACTGTGTCTTCTAAGAATCTATTGCATTTTAACACTCAAAATGGTTACTATGTGTGCGACTATATTATTTCTATGTAAAATAATACTTATATATATATATTTTTATCATATTCTAGATGTAACAAAGAAACGTGTTCTTGATTTGTACAAGCTTCAAAAGAATCTGTCATGAAACGAATGAAACGACCACTTTAAACACTCAAATTGAGAGGAATATCCTAATTGAAAAATATTTCATAACCATGATTCCCAATCTTTTCAAATTTTTTATCTTTAATAATACAACTATTTTATTAATTAATTTTAATAGACCAAATCTATTAAAAAATTATTTAAAAAATCATGTACCAAATTTATTATAATTCACTCGTTATATTATTTTTTAAAAATTAAATTTCTAAACATCAGATTTAACGTTAAATAAATATATTTAATATGCATTTTTCCTTCTCATTTTGTACACTTTTTCTTAGTGATATTTAATTAATATATTTCATATAACAGTGCAGAAAAGCTTGGAGTGAGAGAAAGAGCAAAAAAAAATAAGCTCGCTTTAGAAGTGACAGCATCGCCTTTACCGTTGATAAATGTACGCGGATTAAATGCGAAGAAGGGTGACTTGTGGGGCATCAGCGGGGGTTGAAGGGAGTGATTTCAACCCCATTCGCCCTGCGATAGCGCGCTAAGCTTTTCTCTTACGTCAATCGCGCGAGATGAGAAGACAAAAACTGATTTATGTAAGAACGCGGTTCGTTTTAATTAAATATCAATTTTATTCGGCGACTTCTCCAGATCGGTCTCTTTTGTTCGGCATTTTTATCGTATATTTTCTCATTTTAATTTTGTACGTTTTTCCGTTTTTCAAAGACACCGCTCAATTTGAGAAAAAAAAATGTGACGATTTGTAATATAATTTACGGTTATTGCATTTTATAATAATATTATAAAATTAAATTAAAATTCTATATATTTTTTTAAAAATTAAAATATTTTTATGTAATTTATTCTAAAAATAAATATAATATTTTCTTGGTATTTTTATTTGCAATTAATGTTTTATAATATAACAGCATATTTAGATATATTGAAATATTAAGTCAAAATTTAAATTTAGATAAATTTAATTTGGCTTAATCATTTCAATTATTTTAATAATTCAATATTAAAGTAATTAAAAAATATTTGAACTATAATAAAAAAAACATTAAATTCTTATTCACAATATTTTCAAATTTTCTTGGGTTTGCACAAATTTTAATATGACTTTATTGAACTTCTAGAAAAATCAAATTAGAAATACTTCGAAGGTCGCTAATATATTTTTAAGCTTTCTATCAGAATTAATATTTTAGATCAATAATATTCGACATAATTTATTAACTGCTAGCCGCAATTGGTCTTATAATAATTAGTGTATTAATTAATATAATAAATAAACTTTTAAATACTTATTCATTCTCAAATTAAACATCGCAGCCTTTTCAATTTATAAGTTAAAAACCACTGATTAAAAACAGTTAATTAATTCGTTTGCGGTTTTATAACGATTCATTAGATTTTTATTAAAAATAAAATGTATTTTTTATATATTGGAAAAAAATTGCAGTCATTATCTATTTTTACTAATGACATGAAAAGTATAATTTTATTGTTGAAAAATCCGTATTTTTAAATTAATGTTACTTTTATGAATAATTTAATTTTATAAAATTATTGGCGGCAATCTTTTGATATCAAAATATAAATTTTTAAGCAAAATAATAATAAAATATAATACTTTACCTTGAAACATGCAAACAAATGACAAATTAAATATTGAACGCATTAATGAATCATAGATATAATGTTATTTCATAGGTCATATTAAAAAAAAATCTAAATTTTCAAATTGTTTGGCAAACATGTATTTAGTGTGGTTTTCATCGAATATTTCGTATAAACAAAAGAGCCAAGATCGTTTTTCGAACGTCTCTCGTGTAAAATCAATAGTTGGTGGTGTTGCGGCGATAAAATATACTTGTGTGTATGTACACAAAAGCGCTCGACCAATATAAAAGGGCAATCATAATAATTCAACAACAGCTTTCGAGTAAAACGGTCATCCACACCTAAATCTTATTTCCATACAAACAGATATAAAATACTTATATATCACGTTCAACGATCAATATTTATACGAATTTAATATTTAGTCTACCATATACATAATTGAATTGAAATTTATTATATTAACAATTGTCATTTTTCAAGTAATAATTTGATTTAAAAGCGGTTAAAATATATTATATATATTTACAGTATTTTTTTTTCAATATTGTATTCTTATGATTGATTATTTTCTGTAATAATTATGATTATTAATTAGATTTTTTTGTATATTGTAAATTAATTTCAAAATATTCAGAGGTGAATTAAATCCTGAGTTTTTAAATTCTCATCACAAGGATTGCATTTGATACTATTGACGAACGGGATGTTGTCGAATGCGATTTTGATTTATGTTAAATTTTTGCAGACGGAAACCCTCGCATAAATCGAATATTGGTTTAAGTACGTATATACATGACCATATCTAAAGCGAGACTAGTAAACTTAACCCCGTATCCGGGATTATTTCTTCGGAGCGATGGAGCCTGAAACCGCGCCCTGGAGAAGGAGAGCCTTTCCCATCTCTTTGAAGTACTTGTCACACGGCACCGGCATAGGAGACAGAAAGATCGATGTTGTGCTCGGCTTGCTACCCAACCCTCTGACAACCAACCCCCAAACCACCCCCAACTCACCAGCCTTGGACCTGACGGGTGACTCTAGGGGGTGGGTTCTCTGTGGGTCCTCATACTCTGGATAGCTGAACCACCCCTAAGCCTTCTTGCCAGCGACAACCCACGGTTGCCCTCGTATACCAACCGTCTCTCTCTGGAGTATAAGCATACACATGATTTTACCCAAATCATCTCGTTCCACCCGGTGGCCTTCTCTCTCCCCGGCGGATTGGGATGAAATTCCGAATGACATTTTAGCCTGCCTAAGTATTCCGAGACAGCCTTGTGAAAATTCAGCGTATTTGTTGAAGCGGCTGAAATCGTTTTATAAATAAAGGCGAGATGCGAGAAAGCGCTCCCTCGTTTATTTATTGCCGATTGTTATGACTACAGAATTTGCAACGATGCTATTGCCTTCATATATGAATTATCCTAATTTATTTCAACTTAATTGATAACTATAATAATGCATAAAATAGTTATTAAATTTAATAAATAACAATATTAACATACCAAAATTTTTATATCATATATGTCCTGAATAATCCATTATATCATTTATAAATTAAAATAATGTATGTACATTGGATAATATAGATTTATTAATAGTAAATATAAAATAATATAGTATATTAAATTAAGAATATAAATAGGAAAAAAGCGTAGGTATTTTTATAATTAAGTTGGCGGTTTTTTTTTTAATAATAATATACTCGTATATTTTCTTTCAAATAAATCTAGTGAGCATAGCTCTCTATATATTTTGAAATTTGTTTTTCATAACACCTATATATAATATCTTTACAAACAGTATTTTTAGTACATTAGTGCGCCTATTTATACGGTTTACGTTTAGATATATGTATACACTATGTGCTTAAATAAAAGATGACTCACATTCTAAGAACGACGTTGGAAAAATCGAAAAACTTTGAATCATAGTTTTCTTCGAAATAATTTGAAAGCCAACAACGTTCACCGTGAACATGTAATGCGAAAGTTCAAAAAAAAAATCTTTTTTTTTCTTCTATAATCTTTACTTATATTTTTTTCATACACGTACAGATTTCTAAATATATTTATTTCATATATTATATATATTTTTTAATAATATTAGACTCAAATTCATATATATAATACATTATTGATTTAATTTTGAAAAATTCAATGTAATATTTATATTTATTATATGACTATGTAAATAATATATAAAAATCTCAATTATATTAATTAATAAAAAAAAATATTATATAAAATTTCATATTTATTACACGAATGGCGACGACGAATCTCAGTCTAGAAAACAAGTCAAAGTGCTTAAAGCAACGTCAGGCACCCCGGTGTTCAGCGTCGGCAAACTTTTATGAATGGACCCCTAAAATCACTTATAAACTGACTCATATCGCGTATAATATTCACACCATCCTGTATATATATATATATAATGTCGCTTTCCAAAGTGCTTCCTCTTTCAGACCTTCCGCAAGGTTTTATATGGAACATAGCGCGTTTTCTTCTTCTATTTCCGAGTGTATTACATCAAAATATGAGTTCAAAAGTCGATTTTTCAACATGTCCAACCCTCTCGGGCATTTCTAGTGCGCGCATAAATAAGTATGCGTGTGTATTTATTCTAAGTTGTTTGTGGCCGGTGTATTTATAGCGCGAGTTCGACAAGGTTTGTCCCAGAGACATTTTCACAGCCAAATATTGAATGTTGTAAAAGGGAACAACGTAAAACGCAAAGGTTGTTTTATCTCTCACTCTTCTCAAACAGTATTTATAAACAGGCAATAAATTGTCGCCTTAACAAGATTTCATTCTCGCTGCGTAATTCAATAAAACGTTTTTCCGCTCTGAATTCTAAACACACACACACACATTAATACATATATATACACACGAACAAACGTCAACGGAAGATATCGATGCTTCTGTTTTTTTTTCTCTTCTTCATATTACATATTATATATGAAAAACGGTATGTGTGTACATCCAAATCCGAAAAGTGTTACAAATACTTCTCTCTCTCGAATTGAGCTGAATCAATAATTCGTCTTTGTATGTATATTTATATATATATATATATATATATACGAGTGTATATGTGCGAATTCTTGTACTTTTTCCAGATAAAATCTCGAAATAACGGCATTCTTCGATTTCAACCCATATTAGAACGCTTGCCATGTTATTACAATGGTGTACGTCCCATATTGATTTTATCTCGAATTATAGATGTGTTTAAATCTAATTTAATATTTATATTATTAATGTGGTCTATTAATATTATAGTAGAAAAAAATATAAGACGTATTATATTTTTAATTTAATTTTATATTTAGATATGTATATTGTATATTGAAAATATAAGTCATAATATGAATAATATTAAATATATAGCTTGTTATGGATTTGAATGTTTTTGAACATTTAAAATATTATTGAAAAAATAATAATTTCATACCTATAAATACTGTTGATTTTTTCAGATAAAAGAAATATTATAGTGAATCATAAACATCAAAATTTATACAACTTTCATTGATAAAAATAATATTTCCGTGAAATTTTTCAACATTCAATAATGAATGACTAATTTACAATGATATAATATACTTACAATTAGCTCGTTCTAAACCGCATTTACCAAATGCAGTTATCGGATTTTCCATGAAAATCTTCGCGGTTAAAATCGGATATTCCAAGAATTTCCAATTCGCATCGGCTAGCGTTCTCGCACATGTTCGTGCACACGTGCAAATTTACATGTGCATTCGAACGAGGTGATGCTCCTAACATTCCGACACGGTTGCCAGGTTAATGCCGGCGGTTATAACGAATGTCTTAACTTTAACCGTTCGGTAAATGCGAATAAACGCCGGATAACTAACTTTATTTGTTCGTGAACGAGCGAAGTGTGCGAATTTCCTCGAAATTAATACACACGTGTGTAATAGTCTTTCGATATGTATTTTTTTTTTTTTTTTGGTTTTCAACGTGTAATATATGTGTTCGAATTACTTTTTCATCCCCTTTTCGAACGGTTGACTGTTCAAGCGAAAAATTGAAGCGTTCAATTGGTACCATAATTGGAAAAACCTATTAACATTCTCCGCGTTTTGAATTATCGCATCGAGGGTTTGTTCATCATTTTTAGTAATACTATATATCTTGTAAAATTACTACTCAAAAGTAATTGAATATATTACATTATATAAAAATATAAAAATATCATATGTTCTTTTTATAAATAATAACTTTTTCTATAACCATATTTTTTTGTACAAGAAATACTACAAATATATTTTATTTTATTTTTAATATTATTAATTTTAATTTCTTTCGTGCATAAAAATAATAAAAGTTAATTAATATCGTATTCCGATGGGATTAATTTGTTAAATTAAACACGAAATATTGCGTCAAATTTTGTACTACATTTGGATTGTGTGTCAATTTTGAAAATTAGTCATCATAGATTTAGATCAATTAATAACAAAAATGTTAATTAAAACGGACACATGAAAATATATATTTTTATATTTTTTTTTTCAGTTACTACAATAATAAATTTTATAAGGTGAACGTCTTATTTGAATCGTTTTTTGAATAAAAATCCATTAGCTTCTAAAAAAAAAACATATTTTTCTATATGTGAATATGATATATTTAATATATATATATATATATATATATATATATATATATATATATATATATATATATATATTTTGCTTCACTTTAAATCGTTTTTTCGACGTTAAACCGCTTAACGACCGCGTTAATGCGAAACTCGGACAAAACGGGGAGTTTCGAACGGCGCGTCGATGACGATACGCCATCGAAAATGTAAAACGTGAAACGTTAACGTTAACGCATCCCGGTAACGTTAACGTAAGCGCCATTTCTATAAATATGGCGCTTAAGGTTATATCGTTATACGGTATACAGTATAGTAATACATAGCGCCACGTTCGTTTTCGCCGCGCGTTATTTATGTGCTTTCTAACGGGAGCTATGATTTATCTGCCCGACGGCGGTTTTTTCTGGCGGACGTCGGTTCCTTTCACCGAAAACCGGGCGAAATACCGGTTGCGGGAATAAAACGGTATGAGGAGAAAACGGGAGGGTCTGTGAGTATATATAAATATATATGTTAATACAGTCAGGTTGAGAAATCTGCGAACACGGTTATCATCTTCGAAGTAATCGAAGTCTATCAACATTTTTAATATAATAAACGATGATCAAGTTTAATTAATAAGTCAAAATGAAAAATATTTTTGACCAATTATTATTATTTTTTATAATATCTATAATAATTATAAGTATTTCAAATATACTCTTGTATTTTTTTTATTATTTATAATAGAATTATATAATGAAAATTTATTCTCAGATTCCACAAATTTTAATATTATTTATTTTTACATTTTATTCATTAATAATTATTATTTTTACATACTGTTAGCAAATATTTAATTCGTCGATAAGAAAACTACACTTGCGGAAATGTGAAAAAAACGGACGCGCGCTTTTCATTTCGACTGTATATGGGCCGAGTTTCGTTTCCACCGAGAAAATTCATCCGGTTTTTTTTTTCAGCATTCTGGTGCCGCCGGTTTTTACCGTCGTCGTTGTGTGTTGTTGTTGTTGTTGTTGTTATTGTGGCGGGTTTCGTTTATTTTGGCCCGCTCTTGTGCTAGCGCTGTCCGGAAATGGATTACGGGTGTAAGCGATGTTACATTTTTTTTGCCGCTGTCATATTCTGAACGTTTTTTCGTTTATTATTTAACGATTTTTCTTCTATTTTCTCCTTAGAAATCATTATTATTATTATTAATATAGTAATCATTTTCTCGTATCGGATTCAATAAGTGCATATACATGTCGAGCCGGATCGAAATATAAATATTGCCCTAGGCACGTGCACATGCGTTGAGTTTGGAACAAGGGAGTCCCGCTAAATCCACAGGAAGAGCACACAGTTGGCTTTCAAAAGAGATACAACCAACCGATGTTTACCAACATTTGGATCTGTCCTGCTCTTTCCTGTTTTCGCCGCTCTTTCATCTCCTCCTCTCGATTTCACCCTCCCTCGTGATGCAACACTTCCTTCCGGTCTAGCTGTAAGAGAAGGGATAATACCTTTTGTTGTTATTTCGACTTGCATTATCCTACCATATAACGTATGGCGTTAAAAGCCGTAATTCTCAATCATGTTGACATTGATAAAAATAATCATTAAAATTCATATTGTAATTAAATAGGTCAAGATTCTCAAAATAATGTTATGTCAATGACAAAAAATAAATATTTTTGATCAAAAACTTATTTATATTTTATAATAGGATAATAAAATAATTTTAAAATGTACGCCGCAAAAATTGTACAAATAATAATTATAATAATAATAATGCAAATTTACATATTCTAACGTACCAGATATTAAAAATTTCTTTAAAAATAATAATATGGACATTTTTATGTATAACTGAATATTAGAAAAATGAATTTATATACATATTTATGAGTGACATACATAATATTTTCTCAAAAATATATAAAAATTACCTGTTAGTGACATCATCCAATATAATTTTGCTAGTTAGAAAAATAAAATTAAATAAATAATATAAAAATATTGCAAAAACAAGATTTATTAAATTTAAATAAAATTTCCTTATTAACTCTCAATATATTAATTGAATACATATAAATATATTTTCCTCTTATTAACTAGAAAACATATTGATAATTATTATTTTTTATATATTTATTAGATAGAGCATTAACAATATTTTATAAATCCTTAATAAATGTATTGTTTATAATACAAATTTTTATATGATATTCCTAGAATATTTTATCATGTTATTGCCTTCCTGTGATTTAAAAAATATGTATAATTGATTTGATTATATTGAAATAATATTTTTAATTCAGAATTATATATATATATATATATATATATATATATATATATATATATATATATATAATATAATATGCATATTATTCAACGGTTTCTCGAGAAAAAAAATCGAATTAATAATACTAGATCGAGTGATTTGTCGATTTAATAATATATATATATGAAGAATTAACGTTATTTACATTCGTTAACTCGTTAAACGGCGGTGCGTTGTCATGTACGCAATTTGTTCGAGTCGCATTGCTAACGTTCGTCCGAATGATAAACGGATCGAGTTTAATTGAATAATACATATTAAATATAAACCGATCGAATTAATTCAATACATCCGCGGTTTTCGTTTTTTTATTATTATTATTACTTTTTTTTTCAATCGACATCGACCAGAAACCGCGTTCCGATAAAATCAAATTAAATACCTATATATATATATATATATATATATATATATATATATATATATATATATATATATATATATATATATATATATATATATATATATATATATATATATATATATACCATATATAATTCGTGTAGGGAAAAAAAATCGAAACGAATCGGCTTTTAATATATTGACGGAATCCATTGACAATATGGTTGCCGTATATGAATATTATTGATGTGATATATTTTTAAATAATAACGGTTACATTAAATTGATAATAATCGGGCGACGGTTGATTTATGGTTTGGGGAAGTATCGTTTTTTGAATGCGCAACGTCGAATTAATACACCGGTGAATATTCATGTAGTCATTGTCGAAGTTGAACGTGTAGATGCGCCGTTGTCAGTCGAGTGCAATCTAAAAATCGCAGTCCGAAAATGGACTAGCTATAAAAACGTATAAACGCGGTTCAATATTAAATAAATATATATATCTGATCGAAAAATAGTTTTCAATGCGCTATTTTAAAATCGAAAATTTAATTGTGTAACTGATGTACGTTTAATAATGTTTTGTTTTTATATTTCGTACGAGGCACATAAAAAAAAATTATATATAATAAGCAAAAAACTTATAATTTATTACTCTTGAGATATGATAAATTATAAATAACGATTCTTAAAATTAGATGATGCAATAAAATATTACAAAACATTTTATAATGCATCCACACTAAATTATTTTAAGACAAAAAGTTCACTGTTGAATTTCTAATATCAAAACGAATAAAAACGTCCTCATTCAAAGTTTATGGAGATGGAAAAGAATAATGCTTAAATATTTTTTTCCTTCTACAATAAAAACAACATTACTTCCTTATTTATTATATTTACTAGTGCTCTTAATTTTTAAAATCATTTTCATCAAAAAATGAGAATAAAATTAAATTTACATAAATCACGTCTGACTTAAATGTTTTATTATAATGTTAATCCACAAATTATTATAATACCGTCCAATTTTAAATCGTACAATAAATTGTATATCTTAATTGGATAAATTACTCATTTTATTAAATATTTCGTTCTAAATGAAATAATTCAATTTACACCAATTAAAAAAATATGTAAAATATATATATATATATATATATATATATATATATATATATATGAATATTATGAAGCATGGAAATATATGTTGCATATATCTGCCTATATATTATTATATTATATTAGCAAATTGAACTTTTGATACAGTACCCATACAAAATTAACCGTATTCATTCGCAGTATTAAATTTAAATATTTTCACGGTACGTAAACTTTCGAAAATCGATCGATTTCAGATATAAATATAATATAAAATAATAGTTTTTTATAAACATATATATATATATATATATATATATATATATGTTTTCACTTATTTAGGCATTCCGTTACGAATCATCTGTCGCGTAATTTATGTGCTCTTTCACCCTCCTGGTTAGAATAATATTGAACGTTTATATATGTAATATTTCATATGATGCCACACTTCTTCAACGTGTTCTATTATCTATAAAATACAATATAATAATACAAGAGTGGAGACATTTTCTAACTATGCCTCCCCCTCTTCAGCACTCCCCGTGTAATTTTTTAATCACACGTGTCAGACTCGGGGCAATGCTAAAATATAATAAAAAACGAATATATATATATATACATATATATATATTCCATCGACATTGAACGTAATATGTCGATTTTCAATAGAAATTTTGATTTACGTCCTCGGCACCGTGCGCAATAAATTACGAGCGTTGTCCAAAAAAAAAGTTACAATACGGAAAAAAAATGGTTCGTTATCTGTTTACGGTTCGCGGATGCTGCGTCGCTATTATGCCGTTTTTATTTAACAGTCTTGATCTCGTTTTATTGATTTCATTGTGTTTTAGTGTTATATATATATATTTTTTTTTTATTAATTGGGACGCCTCGCGTCTATTTTGTATTGTTTTATCGGTGTTTTATTTATTTATTTATTTTTTTTGTTCTGGCTTCTTGCCACTATCGAATCTTGTGAGACAATCAATAAAATTAGTAGACGTGTACGACACGTGCGATTACTTTCTATTTCCGATGTCGTTTTGTTTGTTTGTATGCTTTTGGCCAAACGGTTTCAGTAGAACAATTTATGTTGTCGATAGATTAGTTTTATATTCTCCGTTAAACATTTTACATTATAACTTTTTTTCTGTCTATTATTGTTAACACTTCTTTTTAGAATCAAAATTTTCCATTATAAAAAACTAGTAATTTTTTTATCGGGTTAAGTCTTTAGTTTTAATACATAATATTATATTTATATTTTTAACAGTTTATATATGTTTATCTATAGCAATTTTTAAATAAAAAAAAAATATATTTCAATATTTTATTATGTAAAATATAATATAATACAAGATATTCGTGAATAATAAAGGGATTTTGACTTTTTACATAAATTAATTATAAATTTTAAACATTTTATATAAAATTAAATTTATATATATAATTTCTTTATTAACAAACTCTTTTTTTATAATTCCGAAGTATATTGTTTATATATAGATTGCAAAGATAACAAAACGGTATTGATCTTTTATTTAATTAATAGTCTTTGAGATACGCACATATATATTTAATATACATATATATTAAAAAGTAGAAGTGTTTAGGGTGGTCTCTATCGTGCAGTTTGCATCCCTGTTTAGCCTCATCCGGCGTCTGCTAGGGTAATAAATCAAGTGACACGAGACACGGGCGCGTCTCGAAGCGTCGCGGCGCCCAAGAGAGGGTTAACAATGTGTATACACACACACAAACACATAATATATATATATATATATATATATATATATATATATATATATATAATATTGTGTATCTAAGTGTGTTCTAGTTTAAACGTATACGTGTAATATTAACGGACGTTAAGGTGTTAGTAGATGTTCACACGAGACGCTATCAACCGCAAAATTTAGAAGTGATCTATTAGGGACTAGGTTGACGACCTTAGCACTTGCGAATTTTTCTTTAATATTTTTTTTATATCGATTAAAATTTAGTTTTCGATTATCTGGAAAATTTTGTTTTGATATACCATATATATCATAATATAATATTTTGAAAATGATATGCTAAATTGTTCAATTTTGCTATATATTACATATATAAATATGTATATTTTAATATAAATCTACGTTTATTATAAACACTTTCGGCATTCTGTTGGGGTTTTTGCTGAAGTTCCAACACTAGTTTGGAAAAGTGTTATAAAACTAGACAGCAACACTATAACGCCATCTATTGTTAATATAAATTGTAGAAATCGTAACAAACATAATCAGATTGAATTTCAGTGTGATTTTAATTAAATTTCAACACTGTTCTTACAGAATCCGATTCTAAAGTTCCATTCAATGTTGCTAACAAATTCATATAGATATTTTATAGCTATATATATTAGTATATAGGTTTATTATCCATCTAACATTAGTTTCTAAAGTTTGTAATTCACAAGAACGGCGTATGTGCTCAGTGAACGCAACTTTAAACACCGCCATAGTGAATGCGACGTATAAAAGAAAACTTTTCAGACGATGGATTCTAACAATTTTCATTAAAGAAAATGTGCATATTTCAAACTTTCATACAATTCGGTGAATCCTTTGTTAAATCGAGACTTAGACGTCTCGTCTTACTTATTAGCACCTAAACGTTGGAACCAAAATACGGTTTAATTAAAAAGTCTTTTGAACCAAAAAACGTTACGTCTGAAAAGTAAAAACTTCAATATATGATCTACAGAATAAATTCTAAATTTAGAACTAATTTCAATTTTTTTCTGCTAACGAACATTTAAGAAATTGGATTGGATTTTGATTAAAAATATTATTATTATATTTGAAATTTCCATAATATTAAAGTAAATCTTCCGTTTATCGTTTGGTTTAATATTGATATAAGAAAAAAAAACAATACTCACAGCAATATATTTACAACGACGGATACGTACCGAACTAAAATATTCTGAACGCGATCGTCGGACATTATTCAAAGGACGAAGCCTGTAAGAGAGAGGGTCAAATAGTGAAATTGTCCCTAAGGTTTGCATTATTTTTACAGCGGCGTAAGCTCCCTTTGTTGTTTGCGGTCACGTCTAAATATCAGTTAGGTGTAAGCTTTTAGCGCCCGAGAGCTTTCGTTCGCTTTCGTTCTGTACGACTACCCGTTTCATTCCAACATTTACGCCAATTTTGCGTATATTTGTGCATTAATATTCAAGCGGCACAAGTCGCGTCAAAGGGCTTAATGTCGCCATGGCGGCCCAGATTTTCCCTTAGCGACAGAACAGAACCTAACGTTTCCTCTACCCTTCGTTTCACTCTTTGGCGCGTTTCATTTATCCGACTACCCTTTTTCTTCATTAAAACTATCAGCAAATAAATGATTTTTATAAATATATATAAAATTTCTTATTAACAAAATATATTCTATAATACTCACTATTTTTTAAACAAATATAGTTAAATATTAACGTCAAATAATTATTGTATTGTATCAACAGACCTTGTTTATATATATATATATATATATATATATATATATATATATATTACAAGCGAAATTAATTTATTATCAGATTATTCGGTAATAATATAGTATCGACCATAAATCATCTTTAAATATTGTATCTAATCAATAGAGTGATATAGTCGTTTTCGTACATCCCACACATTTTCGATATTTTAATTATAAAATAATATTAAAACGGAACGTTTCGAAATTCTCTCTCTTTCCATCGTAATTTATTGGATTTTTTTTTATAAGTTAATAAATCTGCAGCTGACATATCACAGTGATAGATTTCTCAGCGTGAAAAATTAAAATATAAGAAAATTTTCGATTCATTTTTCTTTATAAAAATTATTCCCGACCATCCGACAGATGCGTCTTTTTTATATTTTATTTTATAATATTGAAAATTTTGATGAACTTAGCTGTTTTTTAATGAATACAAGTTAAAAAAAGCAGGCAATATATAAAAATGAATTATATGTATAATTATATAACAAATATCACAAAAATAATTCAATTTACATTGAAATATATAACTTATTGTCTTATGTAAATATTTTGAAGATTTTTAAAATATTACTAAAAATAAATATCAGAATGATATTATTGCTTTCTTAATTTTTTGAATACCTCGTTTTTTCTTAAATATCTTTTCATAGTTAAGTATCTATTATTTATCATTTTATAGTGATTTTTAAACTTTTCATAACATATATAACGTACATTTGTTTTATAGTTGAAACGTTCAAAATTATAAAATTATTTAGATAAAAAGGAATATGTAAATTTTTCAGGTATCAGCAATTTAATAAAGTTCATAGCTCGCTTAACACTATAATGAAAATTTTCTACGCAAAACTTTTTAATGAATTTTATTGCAAAATTTTCATAAATCTCTCTTAAAATTTTTATATCTCATGAATATTTATAATGTATAGTAAATTTCAACTATATTAACGCATTTTTAATTTTTGTTCCAGGTAATTTCACTTATCGTCATACAAAATCGAAATCTATCAGAAGGATATTTAAAATGTCTAATGGAAGTGTGAAAAGTGAGTAGTGTGCAAAATAGAGAAAAAAATTAAGCAATATATTCTTACGAAACGCGATTCTAATTAATTCGAATAGAAGAGAAAAAAAACATATTTATGTGAGAGTTTCTCTCGTATAAATCTTTTTTCATCGCAGAAAATTGTCGCAGAAGTGTTAAAAGATAAATATAAACGATGCGAAAAACTCAAAAATTTATGTGACACTACGTTCTTTTCGAAAATGTTCTAATTCGTATTTATTTTATTTCGTAGATAAGCATATTTTTTTATTATTATAATTACGATATATTCGTGTAATCGAAATCGCTGTTTGATATACGTTTATTTTATCGATTTTTCGGTGTCGATGTTTAATAATTAAATTTTACGCCTTAGAAAAGCGCCCTTAGAAAACGGGGCTGCTTTTTCGTTTACCCTATGGACAAAATATATGGAGTACCAATTGCCAAGTTAAGCCCATGTTGGCAGACGGCTGTCTTAAAATATCACAAAGCTTCCGAACTTTCTCGTCGGCATATTTTATTTCAACTGTACCTAATGCAGAAATTGAAAACCTTTCTCACCCCGGTATGTAAAAATCTTTGAAACAGTTGGAAACGTTCTCGTCTTAAATAAAATATTTTGAGACAAGGCATAGTTAGATATCATTTGCATATTTTCACTTTTAACTATATATTCAATGAATAAAATCTGACTATTCCAATTCATATGTTTTATGAACGAAATAAAATATTAAACAATCTTTTGACATAAAGAAGATCCAAAAATCATATGTGACGGTAAACGCAATGAGATTTGTCGTGATCGAAATACAAAATGGCACCCTGTACAAACTAATTCTGTACGGAAATCTCAGTTGAAAATATTAAAATCAGTCATAAATCAGATTAAAAATAAAAATTCGACCAAAAAATCCACGTTCACTTCATAATGAAGCGTTCACGAACATGTTGTCGATGTCGCCTCGTCTCACAAATCATTCGCGCGTTTCAGTGTCGTCTACGTATATAAATAAACCCCTTTTCCGAACAACTTTCATCTTCCTCTCGGCTTGCTTCCAAACGTTTTAAAATATAAGACGGTAGAAAAAAATCGTTATAATATTTATAAAATAACGCAATAATATAAATAATCGCCTTCGTCTCCTGCGCCCCCGTATGCCGTTTTTTTCCGCGGCGAATATCAATCTATCTAAATTTTCCACAGCTTTACAAATTGGTCGTCGTTGATTTAAAATATTTATATACACAAAACGAGAGAGTAAGAAATAATAAAAAAAAAACGTTACATAAATATACGTGCGCGAGTGGCTTTTCCGTCGGAAAATCTCGGTCGAACGACCGTTTTTCTGATCTTTCAGAATTCCATCGGCCACAATAGCTGTCCACCTTCTGATGTCAAAGAGCAACTATAAATTTATCCAAACAACCGTGCTGCCTGCTTATCCGTGAAAATTTATTATGTTAAACAATTTCGGTTTTCTAAAATAAAAACCTCCACCGTCATCGGACGGCCGAAAAATGTCTTGTGAAAACGTTTGACGTTATCAAAAAAAAAAAATTTTTTTCTCTTTGATGAAATCAGTTATTGCGCAATTACGTCCATCGAATACCAATTCTTTCTTTTATAAACAACTTGAATTATTATATTTTAAATCATAACTATAAACAAAATTACTTATTATATTTTAAATTTATTACGATATTGTCAAATTAAAAAAAATGTATTAAATTATAAATTGTCAACTTTTTTCTCATATATTTGAAATCTATATTTTATTTTATTCCTATATAATTAAATATATTATTTTTAAATTAAAATATAAACAGTATTATATTTTTAATAACAAAATTTTTTTAAAAGATTTTGTTCTCAGAATCGACAATTTTTATATTTATAAGTATATATAAATATAACAAATAAAAATTAATGAATGCAATAAAATAAAATACGTTAAAATATCAATAAATTTTGTGTAACTTATATTCCAAAATTTCATCATTTAAATCGATAGATGTGTCTTATATCTCTATATTTCTAACGTTTCAAATTCACCATAAATGTGTAAAAAAATAAAAAAAATATACAAAAACATATTTTTAACATTTCTTTTCTTCATGACGCTTTGAAATCACTTTGAGTTTCTTGAAAACCTCTCGACTCTGTCTAACACTCGTAAATTTTCCCGTAATTTATTGCACCGCCGTGGTTCTGATTTCTCTGCTACAGCGAGCGTAAATAATTTACTACATATTCTTTTGGATTTATTTTAAAACTGGCGCGCTTTTTCACTCTCTTGTTGTTCGTATTGTTCGTGTGTATGTGTATATAGCAGTTCATTTTATGTCGCTTTCAGTGGCACGTCAATAACGCGGTACGAATGCACTTAATCTTTTTCTCGAATACGATCCGAAATCATATAAATTATACCGACACGTATCTAGGTATATATTTGATAGCGTTATTTAGGCATTATATAAAATAACCGATTCACTACAAATAACGAGTTTTATTATTTTTAATTTATAAAATTCCGTTGAATAAAGTTTGACTGTAAAAATATTATTTTTACGACTGTTTACCATATTTTAGTTTTTATCTAGAAAATAAAAAATTTTGTTACTATAATTAATTTATTTATTGATATAACATACCTAAATATCATTGTTTTACATTTTAAAATTTTATCATAAAATCTTTGATCTTAGAACTTATTTTATTACTATTTCAAATATTTACTTAAAAAATTAAATTCGATTGAAGAAACTCTGAATTTATAAAATAATTTTAAAAATGAAATAAACAATAATTTAAAATTATATTAATTATATACATTCGAAAAAAATATATAATTAACGCAATTTTAATAA
Organism: Leptonema lineaticorne; assembly: GCA_024500535.1. Taxonomy (NCBI): domain Eukaryota; kingdom Metazoa; phylum Arthropoda; class Insecta; order Trichoptera; family Hydropsychidae; genus Leptonema; species Leptonema lineaticorne. The sequence goes on along the minus strand of JANIJI010000004.1, from coordinate 10,200,259 downwards.
CTTAATATAACGAACGCACAACTGAAACTACGTATATAATTAATCGTTCTATTAACGTTTAACCCTCAGTGAGATTTAAACGAAATTAAGTCGTTCAACGGCTCATAATTTCTTGATGGATTTCTTTGATTCGACCTCGCCATTACTCCGTTTCACTTCTCTTTCGCACTCGTTAATTCAACGTATGCCGCGCGCGAAAGGGACAGTTCACGCTTGGGGTAGGTTAACGAAATGAACTTTTAATGACACTACGGGTGGTTGTAAAACACACTCCGTAACGACTTGGGCGTTTCCGTGGCTCGTTTTCGGGTTTTTATTGTTAATAAATATATTATAACTTGTTTAAACAAACGTGGCGCGTGGGATGTTTTATGTGAACTTTTAACGGCGTGTAAATTTGTTTGTCGATCTTACATTAATAGGCCGTAAAGCATTTCGAACCGAGAATGAAACGAAGGAGCCGACAAAATTCTTAATTTTTATGTATTATTTTATTACGCTGTGTAAACCGTTTTTTTTTTCTTATTTAACGTAATAATTTAAGTAGAGGCGATGTTAATTAATGGACGTGTGTAACGTAAACAATGAATAAATTTTTATTAAAACATTGTGTGATACGGTTTTTTTATTCGTTGTTATATTTTGGAACTGGAATAATTAATTGCTTTTCTAAACTGTGTAATATATTTTCTTTTATTTTCAATGTTAACTTGTATTTTGACAACTGTCTCAAATAATATACCAGTAAATTTTATCGGATAAAATATAATATATTCAAAGTTAAAATATTACTGTGAAATAACTTTGTATTATATGTTGAAAATTAATTGATTTCACTCATCTGAAAATTTATTAAATCCATATCATAAAATGATATCTATTTTCAAGTAGATTTATAAAAATTGCCATTTTTTATTTATTATCGATTCTGGAAATTTCATTTAATATATTGAACTTCAAAAATTTTTATCTACATATATATTCAATTTCATATGTAATTATAATAAATAAATATTTTTGAAAACATTTTTTTTATATTTTAAAAATATAAAAAAATAGTTCAGTATTTAATATATGAAATAAAATAATATTTTCAAATTTGTTGCATTCTTCATAGTAAATTTTTATACATTTAATTATTATATTTGTAATTATTCAATATATATGTTAAAAATATAAAATACGAGTATTGAAGTTTGAAAAATATACAATATTATTTGAAATATAAATTTTGCACCCTTTGCAACCTTCAAAATTGAAGGTACAAACTGGTATGCTGTTATTCTATGTATGATATATAATATATTATATACACGTGTGACCTTTTAGAAAATTCTTTTTGTAACATACGTAAGAAATCGTTACCTGTTCCATCGTCAGACACCTTTGTACTACCTTCAAAAAAAAATGAAAGGAAGAAAAAAAACGAGAGCGATTTTGAAAACGAGCAGTCTCCGCCGTTGAATTGTGGCAAGCTGTTATTTTTTTGACGCAAACTGATTGGCCAATTTCCGCGGGGTGCGAAAGGAAAAAAATCCCCCTCCCCCCCTACAACCTGGCATTTACAAGGCAACAAAGGAAACTGGCCATCTTATTATATTTTGCTCCCTTTTTTGTATTTTTCACGACGACAATTTCTCAGCGGCGTCTATCTCAACCCCTGCTCGAATCATCCCTCTGTCTACGAAAAGTCGGCAATTTTTTTTACCGACGATATATACCTTTATTATTATTATTTTAAATCAGTATTGATATTTTATATTTCTGTGTATTTAAAAAATTCTTAAAATATTTATTATAAATAAATTTATTCACCATTTGTATATATTAAAAAAATATATAAATTATATTAAAGAAAATTTAATTTATAATTATTTAGTCAGTAATATATTAATTTTCATATATCTGAATATAATTTGAATATTTTTATTTTTCAAATAAAATAAATAATACAAAATGTTAATGATTAAAAGAAGTGCAATGAAATACATCAAACGCTTTAGTAAAAATAAACATAAAAAAAAAGTATTGTTAAAGTCGATGATTTGACTTTGAAAATAAATTTAAAATATTAAAAAAAATGTAGTATAATTTTTCTATTTTATAAAATATAAAAAAGAAAATAATTAAAATATTCAATATTGATGTTTGAGAACAATATTTTGTTATATAAATTTAAATTTGTGTTAGAGCGTAGATGTGTTCGAGACGATCTCGCAAAAAGTTAACCGTATTATTTCCACATTCGTGAATTCTAATTGAAAAGTCATCGCAGTTGAAATAATTGATTTTCTCATACCAACCCCCTTCACGTTTCCAGTACGTCCCTCTTCTCTCTCTCTTATCCAAAATGTCCCTTCTCGATTCTGTTTGAAAAGCTCATTTCCTCCTGTCGACTGCAAGAAGACGTGAATCTTTGCTTAAGTACAAAATTATCTAATTGTGTATATGTATGAAAAATTATTATTATTATTCAAATATATTATTATTATTATTAACAAAACTCTATTCGATATTAAAATTCGATATGCCTCGGTTTAAATATGACGCGATACACATTATATAAATATACGCGAGGAGGGTTTAACATATGATTTTTTTGTGGGTCGTACAAAAAAAGGACCTCCTTCGGAAACATTTTAATTATTTCTAATTATTATGTTACCTTCAGAAAAAAACAATAAATTTTCAGTCGTCATCAGCGTTCCGACATTTTTCACGTCGTAAATATAACTTTTCTTCTTTGTTACATCACCGATCCCTTTTTGTGTCGATCTTGGTTTGAATTTTTACCTATTTCTATATGTGTACACTTACATTTTTGGTCAAGGGGAAAAAATTACACATATAAAGATATTCCGTCGACGTCTCTTTAGAAGTTATACCTGAGTTTGATTATTAATATACACACAAGTATATTTGTTATTATTATTATTATTAATTTCAGTCCGCACGGTATACATTTTAATTTCGATAGAACAATCATTTTTTTTACGTCAAACCCGTGGAAGTTTTTTTACAGGTCTTGTTGCGGTTATACCTTTGTTTCGGAATTGTATGTAATTTGTGAGAATGGTCGTGTTTAGTAATATCATCGAATATGAATTTCTTAATATATATATATATAATAATATATAAGTCAAATCTAACAATCCTTTAATATGACAAAAAATTGCAACATTTAATTATTATCTTCGTTATAATTTTGTGCAAAAAATATGTGTGAATATTTGCAAAATTTTGATGCAATTATTAAAAAAAAATATATAAGAATTTAATTTAATTATATTTTATAATTTAAATATATGTATAAAACTATCAGTAAGGTAAATAAAATTGAAAATTATGTGTAATTGAGAATCATTGGTCTATGTAACGATTTTCTTTCATAAAAAGCGAATAAAGCAAATTTTCTGTAACATATATACATTTTAATTGAGTTGTTTCAATGTGCGCATGTGAATTATATGATAAAGGAGTGGTTTAACATTGTTGTGATTTGGTTACGCTTGAGTAAAATTATATATAAAACAATATTCAAATACGGCTGATCTTTTAGTATGCTATGTGTATATTTCGTCTTTTACATTCAGAGCGGCGTTTCACCCTTTTTGAAGAGGGATGAATTTCGCCACGGTTCAACCCTTCCATTTGATAATCGAGTTTCGCTCGAGAAAAATGTCAGTATTTTCAAAACGTTCCCAAGACGTTTACATCGTAACAAATCGGACAAAATTGAACGTAATTTTTCATTCGATCGGAAATAAAAAAAAAGATGTATATATATATATATATATATATATATATATATATATATATATATATATATATATATATATATATATATATATATATATATATATGGACGTTTAAGAAGACGAAGAAGTGCACGTAAACGATCTGGATATAAATGATGCACGTTTAACGTCGGCCATTTTAAACAATTATGATCGATGCGTTCGAATTGTAATAAAGCAAAAGGGGGAGAGCGGAAAAAGGGAAAAGTTTTGGAATCGCCAACAGCACGACGCACATAAATAACTGCAGGGCTCTATTATAATCATCATCATAATAGCCCTTCATTTTAATATTCATTGTATGCACGCGTATGATTCATTTTCGTCTGGCAAAGTGGAAACTCTGACACGGAAATATGCACTTAATGCCCCCCTTCGATAAATGCCAAGGTCTAGTGAAAAATTATTTTTAATAATGCAATTTGTTGTATCGAGCGAGGGATATGCCGAGCGCACACGATGGAACAAAAACGCCACTCGGCCTCTTGTGCATATTAAACAGTACATTTTAATTTTTAACATTGGATAAGGGTTAAGACCATTGAACAGTGGCGTAGTTCTCTCTATTTTTGACCCCCCCCCTTCCATCTCCAATTGACGGATAATCACAACAACTAAAAATTTACATGTACTTTTTCTGCCAAGCCTTCTAAAGACTCAATGCTGTAATCTAAAGTCTAATGCATTAATTAAGTCATTTTATTTAAGTGAAAAGATTTGATAATAAATAATTTTTAATTTAGTCTTTGATAATTAAACTGTTGTATGAAACTGAAATATTTTAAATTATACAAGTGATCTTCGATAAATTTCGTTCAAAAAAATAAAATAAAATAAACAATAACTACACCCATGTTTTCAATAACAATCTTGTATACGTCACAAAAAATACATAATGCAACATATAAAAAAATATATATTATTAAAATTCTACGCTTTCATATAACGGTATATATGTTTAGAACTGTGCTTGCACAATGGGTGCTAATTAAAAAAATCCGAACAAAAGGTCGTGTCATGCAAAAACGAAGTACGGCGATAAGGGGGGCGGAGGTTAAAGGGAGAAGGGCGACCGTAAGGGAAAACGGTTTGAGAAACTCGGTTTGAAACAGTCCACATGGCACGATTGGATGTTTTGAAATATAACTTACTGGACAACATCACGTCACAATAATGTAGCGTGATCTATTTCGATCGCATTGCAAGATTGTTGACTTCGATACGAATATAATATATATATATATATATATATATATATATATATATATATATATATATATATATAAATATCTCGTGTCTTCTTTTGTAACTTTGCGATTTCGAAATATTATACTACGTCCGGTCTGCTAAACAACAACAAAAAAATATATATATTTATTACAAAAATTATAATTGCATAAAATAGATGAAAATCTAGTAGCTATTTCCCGTTGAACGTGCCGAAGTTCGTTCATTTTTTTTTTATTAAACATATAAATTATTTCTTCTCTAATGTTGATTTGCATTTTTGTAACAAAGTATGTCTAATTTTCATATATGGTAAACACGATGAATTTTACGGTGCATTATTTTTAAAATTGATTAATCTTGTCAGTTTTTGCGTGTTCGCCATTTTTTTTTCACTATACGATTTCAGCGATAATGACGTGCATTTTTTAAAATTACAAATCGCGGTCTGGTCATATCAAAAAATTTGTTTCCTTTTTTTTCACGGTGAAAAATATTTACAATATTATTATGTAAATTTAATTCGTAAGTGATTCGCTTTTATAGTCTTACACTGAAAATAGTAATAAATTATATTTTGTTGTTATAGTTTGACGAAAATCTATTTAAATATATGGTAAATGATGTAATAAAATCTAATAATACGATGAATATTTATAACATTTTTTCCCGTCATACATTTTGATTTATTAATATGACATCTTAATTCATTAACAATAAATCTAATTTCTATTTAATTTATAAATTGTCAAGTATATTAAAATTTTTCTCGTCAAACTAAATCTTTATGCTTACACACTATATATTATAAAAAAAAATATATAAGATATCTTACATAATGAAAAATTTAATTAGTGATGGCACTTTGGGACAGATTCAAATCGGAGATTCGCAGCGTAACGATCTGATATAAAAAAAAACTCTACTGTTATTATTAATGCGTATAATTACAGCATATTTATGTAGCATAGTTTCGAAAAAATAAAAATTAAAAACGTTTCCTCTATTATCTTCTATAAATATATAAATTATATACCTATTTTTTTCCGGTGAGACATTTTGTTATTATAATAGACAAAATATATTAATAAAAGATGATTAAAATTCAAAGAATAATGTATCAATGATTTGTATTATATTATAATAATTGTCAAAATTTGAGATTATAGTTATATTATTATACAACACGCACATGCGTTTGCGCACATAAGCAAGCACATTTGTGCACATGGCTGCACATGCACAAATATGTATATATATATATATATATATATATATATATATATATATATATATATACGTGTAATCCGCACGTGCATTCATATGTATGTATGCACATGTTTATGTATATATGTGTGTGTATGGATGTGTGTGTGTGTGTGTGTGTGTGTGTGTGTGTGTATGCGTCCGTGTCTAAAATAGCCGCAGTAATGGTGGCGGCGGCAGGCGATTGGCTGAGTTTCTGATTGGCGTTCGCGGAGAGATGACGGCCGCACGCACGGCCTCACCGCTTCCGCAAGTGTGTTGCGCGCGCGAACAATAATAATAACAACCCGGGGCCCCGACCACGTGACCTGTCAAATTCGCGTTAATAAAATGGTGTCGACGATTCACGTCAGGAAAAAAGTGAACGATCGTTTCGATATTTTGTGTTGTATCGCCGCTCGTCACCGTCATAATAATCAGCGCGTTTGTTTTTGTTGCTATTGTTATTCTTGTTGTTGTTGTTGTTGTTGTTGTCGTCATTGTGGCAGTACTAATTGTTTTTATCGTCGATGCTGACGGCGACGACGACGACGACGACGATGGAGATTGTCATAAACGAACTCGTAAGTCGAATGTGTGATTTATTCATTTTTGCAAGCTTCTATTTTACATTTAAATTGTTAAGACGAAGTTTTCTAGCGATTTTCAGTAATTGAAATAAATTCTCATTTTTTATAGTCGTTAAAGATTTTTTTTAATATTTTTTTTAATTTAAATTTTATGAAATATTATTAATTAGATATGTTCACAAATCTGTAATTATATAAGATTAACATTTCATTAGAATTTTCTTTATGCATGTGTTGTATTTTAATTAAATAATAATAAACTAGAAATTATATGAAAAATTAAATTCGTAATTCGTGAAATAAATATTTAATTTAAAGATATACTTTTAAATCTTAACAATTATATGTTTGTTTAATTTTGATAAAAATTCAATTGTACACATAATCGAAAGCTAATTAACTTAAATTTAAATAAACGAAAACAAACATATTATAATATAAAATCATTTTTAATTAATTGTATTAATATAATCGAGAAATCTTTTACCAAAAATGTCATAATTCTTTGTTGTTTGATAAATTACTATAATTAATTATGTAAGTCAATACGTTGACTCATATCATGCACGATAATAAATTTTATGCCTCAAAATTTCAATTATTGAATTATGTGAGAAAATTTAAAAAAAACGATGATATATTAGATTGACATTGTGTCAATGCACGTCTACATATAAAAATCGTCTAAAACAGATGTTTATTTTGTAATTGACGCGAACACTATTTATTCATTATATTTTTACCTTGCATTAAAAAAAATCCGTCGAAAATTAAATACAAACAGATGGAGCGAAATTGACACTTGTCAATTTGTAAGCATTAACGCACCGCCGTTTAAAATATATGAGCTTGTTCTATAACGAACGATTGACTTTTCGAACCTTATTTCGATATGTAAACGAAGTGAAATTGAACAAAAATATGCCTTTTAAATATCGCTCCATCAAAATTAGTACAATAAATAAAATGCTGATTTGGCAACGCGTTGTAGAAAGTTCTATACATAATGTATACAAGAGAGTGGAAATTTGGATACTTTTTATTTTAAAAATATTCTATTAATTTTTGTCAAATTGTGTTATATTAAAAAATGTACATTTAAAAGCATTTTTTTTAAATTCTATTATATCCTGAATATGATGATTAAAATTTCTTAAAATTATTATATATTTATGTATAAATAAAAAATATTATAATCTTTAAAGTTTGACATGCGCAGCCTTAACTAAATAATTTATCGTCCGTGAAATTATTTATAATCGGCAATAAAAGTATCATTAAAAATAAAAAAAAACGCATTATAAATGAGTTAAACATAGTAAAAATTGTCATAACACTCGATTATCATTATGTCAGTGTTATCGATGAAAACTCGCGTAAATGTCTTCATTATGACGTCGAATTATTTATATTCATTGCACGTATTCCATATTCAAAACCGATATCTTGAGATGACACAACCCATGCCAGCTTTGTATATTTTATCGACACAAGAAAAAAAATTCTTTTCACATCACAATCGAAAAAAAAACCCTAAAACGACCGCAACATTTTGACGCTTTAATAACGAACGTACCGGGAAAACGTCGCGTGTGGCAAATGGCAACCGAGGAATGTCCGAACAAATTTATTCATTCACAATGTATATATTTATTTATATACGTATATATTTAAAAGTATGTTTGACAAAAACCGTTACTAATTGGAATTAAAATGCATTTCCCTACAGATTTTGAGACATCTATATCGCGCAAAGGACACCCCATTCGAAACGATTTAACCCTTTCTATGATGGCAGGTGAAATCTGTCGCGTGCATCCACAAATCGATTCCTTTAATTTATTAACATTCTACATACTACATTATATAAATGTATATTTTCGGGTATAACAACCGGACCTTTTTATACCTTATTACAATATAAATATATCCACATTATTATTCTATGATTAATCTATTTATTTTTTAACAAAATTCAAAATATAGCTTTATATTTATATTATAATATATATATATATATATATATATATATATATATATATATATATATATATATATATATACCTACTGTAAATTTTTTATGCAATAAGAAAAAAATGTCGCATACATTTATATCCTTGACCGATATTTGACTCCCTCCTATATTTATAATTTTTCAAATGAATCATCAACGATATTAAGATTTATACATACAAAGAAACAGGAAACGCTCATTATGCGCGTCTATTAATAAAAAATTTTATTCGGTCGATATGAGAAGAGCGATTTTTCGTAAGAATAATAAAAAAAAAAACGAGCATACGTGGGCGAAATTTGTGGGGATATAATTATTGTGTTGTGCGAAAAATCCGAAGCGTATAAAAAAGGATGTCGAACCGTAAATCACATTCAGCTAATTCAAATTGCGAACATGGTCGCCTGAATCGCTAATTTTTTAATTGTGTATAATAAATATTTCGTCAATTCGTCCGAAATGTTATAATACGAAATTGTTCAAAAAATAAATAAATAATTAAATAAAAACAATAAATAATTACGCGTGTCGGTCCTAAACGGGTTATTGCGTCCAGTGAATGTAAACTTGCGTACGATCCGCGTATACACTTCGTCGTTAACAGCTGATGTGCGCGGGCGGCTCGTGAGAAAATAAACAAATTTTTATTTTTTTATTTTGATCCGAATTCGCATCGATAAATATTTTATTACGCATCGTATAGCGAAAATATACAAATCATTGATGAATTAAAATGGATCTCATATATTTTAATATAGATTGAATCTTATATATTATTAACATAAAAAATGTTAATTTTTTTTTCAATTCAAAAAAAAATATAATGCGTATAAAAGTATAACGAAATATGGAAAAAGGACAATTCATAGAAATTCAAAATGATTTTTTTTCAGATATAATCGCTTAATAATTAAATTTTAATATATACGTCCAAACGTTTCCGGTTAAAAATACGCAATAAACGCTTTCATACGGCGAAAAGTTTTGATACTTTACTACCTTATCGCGATACTTAAAATTGATATATTATTTTAACCTTCAATTTTAAAGTGTCTATATATCCTGTAACAATTTAAAAATGTTCTTTTTTTTATATATAAAACAATTATATCTGTTAAATAAACAATTATTTAAATTTCGCATTTTTAAATACCATATGTATATAATTATTTTAACATATTCATGATTTTATGATAAAATTTTATTTTTATTACAAAATTCAATTGAAAAAAATATTAACATATGTTGACATTGTACGTCACTATACTTATATACAAAATATTAAATATTAACGACTACAACATTTTCAAAATTGTCAACTAAAATTTAAATTTAACTAAACTATTATTAGTATATGTTAATTCTTCATGATTTTGAAAGATAAATAAAATACAATAAATAGCTACTAAATCAATTACTATATATTTAATTTTAAAATATTAATGCTGTTCTTGTACTATTGATATGATATATAATATTATAAATAAAATATTATTGTCCTAAATTAGGTCGAAAATCAATTGATCGATCGACCTTTGATTCCGTCTACGAGAAAAAAAAAGCTCTCTCGAACAATTCGACACATTTTCGTCGGATTTGCATATTTCGGTACGCGGAGCGGCAATATCAAAAAAATTCAAATTTCGATTCCGCTATGTGAAAATTTCGAGTTATTCAACGTCGATAGCATCGATTACTGTTCGTATATATATATATATATTTTTTTTTTCTACTTTGGTATTTTTTTATACGTTTATAGGGAATTTTTATGCGGACCGTTTCGAAATGTGAATAGTTTTCCTCGATTTTAATTAATATATTGCGATTCTTTTTATTTTTTGTTATAATTTTTTTTTTTGGGACATACGTTCAATTTTTATTTAATTTAATCGTTGTAGTGTTTTTTTTTGTGTATATGTACGAGTATAAAAAAATATGATGAAATCGCTGTTGAAAAAATATGATTAATTTAATGGATCGGCGAATTATGGAAAAATTTTTCGATAAAATTCATTATTTTCATCGATGATTTATATTACAAAATATTACAGTAGCTGTGAACCTTTCTTAATATTTTTTGTTAAATACATTGTCAATAAAATTAACTGTAAATATACTAAGATGTAAATAATTTAATTTTTCACAGTATTTTATGAATTATTAAGTCGGATAGTCGATTCTAAAATCATAAATCTCCATTTGTATTATTAATTCAATTTAATATATGTGCAAATTATAATATATCACCACTCTTTTTTATTATAAAAATGTGTATTGATTGTAAATTGTTAGCGTATTAACAATTTCTATTACTACGTGTTTACCATCACTGAAATAGCATATGCGAATATAGAATAAAAAAATAATAACATCAGAGCGCACAACAGACAGTTTTTTTTCTAATAGAACCTTAATTCTCGATTACCGAGAATCGATTATGAACATCCATACATCTTCTCTGTATTATTTATGGCTTATCTTTAATCTCGAATAGGAGTGTTCGCCGACAAACACCATCGGCGAATATTTCCTGACGTATCACGGATCGGGTCCAAATACGTTTTTCGGAGTCCCAAAACGTTTTCGGCCACCTTTGTGTGGTCCGATTTTTTGGTCCTCGAAGGCATTACGTGGGTAGACACTTCTTCGTACCGGTCACTCGGTGAGATTGGTGAATCGAGATTAATAAGAACAAAAAGAACCAGAAATGATACATATATAATATGTATGTCTTGACAGAGAAATATAAAAAAAAACATAGGTATCACGAGTCGTTTGTTTCCATCGAACTAGTTTACATTTGTTTATTACGTGTACAAATTATTTTAGCACAATCTGTTTTAAAAGCGATTTATTTACTACGTAAGAATGACTGGTTATATATACCCTTGTAAATTGATAAAAAATATATATATAATATTATTCACAAGGTTTTCCTCAAACTTTAGATTTCGATTGAAATACAAAAAATATTTTACGTATAATAAAAAAATAAATTAACCTTCATGGTTTCAATATCACATGTTATGAAATCATAAAACGTATTTAACTTATTTCTGATAATTATATTTTCATAAAATTAAACTAAGAATTTAACTATTTTAAATTTATATTTATCAGCGGTTTAAAAACATTATTTTATTGAATGACTACATGGAATAATTTTGATTAATTCCAATAATACAAAAATAGCAAATTATATTTACTCTTGTAAACATAATAAATAAAATTTAAATTTATTTTTATTTAAAAAAAAACGTTTTATTTTATTTATTTGATCTGCGTTCAATAAATAATATATTAAATTAAAGTAAAATATAAAAATTTTCGAAAAATTTACCTATTATTTGTAATTAAATCATATAAAGTTATTTTATACATATGTACTTATATCAATGTTAAAAAAATATATTTTTGGGGTTTTAAATATATTAATATGCATATGCATATTTATATACATTTATGTGCGCACATACGCACGTGTATTTTTTTATAATTACTGTAAGTATTTAATAAATGATTCACGTACTGATTGTATAAACGGCTTCTATCAAAGAAACTTTAACGTGGTTCAAAAAACTCTAAAATTCCCATTTTATCAATTATAATATAAAAATTATAATTCTAAAATTATTATATTATATTTTTTTTTGATAGAAACGATAAATAAATTTATAGTTTATTTAATGATCAAATATAATAAACGAAATCTATCATTTATATATATTTTTTATAATAAAAATATATTGACTTGATAGTAAATATAGATAGTATTTTACCTGTATTTGTAGTGATTTAAAACTCACTGCTTTAATAAGGAAACAGGTTCTCGTTTTAATATAATATATTAAAATAAAACATACGTGACACATTTTTTATTCAACGAATTATCTAATCTAAAACAAATATACCAGCTCGTACAATTTGTATTTAGAATTTATAAAAGATTGCCACAATTAAACGGACAATTTATGTTGAAACATTCAATTTATTACGGGCTCAAGACATTTCATGTCCGACATTGAGCCTTTAAAAAAAACTGCACTTATAAACTAATTACACGTAGCCGAGAAAAAAATGATAACCGATTCCTTATCATGAGTAAAAATCAGTTTTTTTTATGTTAGCAAAATGTCGTTATTATTAATTGTAGGATACGTGGAAAAATATAGGCCATTAGAGTGATCCGTGTTCAGTTTTTTTTCCTACATCCATATCTCACTCAACCGGGGCATTTATTAAACGGTTTTTTTTCCACGTTGTAAGCATAGTATATTTTCGTACAGTTATAAATTTGCGTCAAAGGGAATTTTGTTGTTAATAACGCAATAGTTTGGTGAACAATATCGTGCGAGTTTTTAACAGTGGTCCGGTTCAAGGTAAAAAAAGGCAATAATTAATATGAACCGTTGAAATATTATCAGCTACAAGACAAACGACACGAATAAATTAGACTATTTTGATTCGGGCTGCACAAACTCGTACAACATATATAAATATGTGTATAAATTTATAAAAGGCAAGTTGAAAAATAAAAATTAACTGACTCAATTTGTTATATACTCGTTCTTTCACTCATCGTGTTTTGTATAAGTAGACAGGTTTCGTTTTAATTGGATTTTTTTTATGACGTAGTTAGTAATTAATTTTGCGACTGTATTCGAATTAATTCGAAAATATTGTTCGAAAAATAAATTTCCAATGTTAACATTAATTAATTTGATTTAGGCATATCTAAATTCGTTTAAAATATATAATTAGCAATATTTATCAAATCGTTGATAATTATCTCTAAATATTCATGTTACTATAGTGAAAATATTTTAAATCAAATATTTATATATTTTTTATGTATAATTAAATGGAACTGATATTGAAATTGCCAATGTAATATTCATATACTATAATAAAAAAATATTTTATTATGAAACGATTCTCATTTTAAATTTTAACTTTCTGATTATTCACATATATTTTTATTTATATATAAAAAAAAATATTCAAAATGTATTCAAACCACATAAAATAAATAAATATTAGATTTTATCAGTAAATTAGATGTAAAATGAAAAAAAAATTTGACGGTCCGTAGCAAAAGAAATGCCCGACATCCTCCACTTGAACTCAAAAATAAAAGTAAAAAGATTCGATCATTTCCTTCGAATGCAAATTAACCATCGTGTGAATTGCGAAACCCGTTCCGCTGAATATATTAATTTGTCCCCGATAAATACGCCGAATAAATTATTCTTTATTTTTACAAATTATTATCACTTTTTTTTCTTGGTTAATGGCGCACGCGGATGAAAAAAAAAATCATCCTGCACATCGAAAATACGCAAATAAATCGCGAATAAAAAATGGCGGACGAAAAAGTTGCACTTGCAAATCAGAAACGTTTCCATGTCCGACGCCGTCGACTGTTTTTATTTATAAATTTATTTATTTATTTTTCAGTTTTTTTTTTATTCGCAAAACGTAATAAATTAAGTGTGGACGCGCGAGGTGTCAGTTTTGCGTCACTTTGTCGGTTTCGTTGCATTCGTGAGATTTTTCGCGATGTTCGCAATTAATTAACGTCTTATGCCGCTTTTAAATAAATAATATAAAAGAGTCCATTTATTCATTCTACAATATATATATATATATATATATATATATATATATATATATATATATATATATATTTTAAACAAAATTTAATTTAATTTACATTATTTATATACTAGTATATTGTTCGTAAAATTAGTATGACATTTATATTTCGATCGCAGCATTGAGTATATGCTTTAATTTAAATACGTAATTGATTTAATACACATATCTTAGTCAATTTTTTAGTGAAATATTTATACGAACAGTGTTAAAAGTTTTTTCAAAATAATATTTTTTTTTCTAAATCATCTAATTATATTTAAAATATATTATTTAAATATTAAGTATTTACTTATTTTTTACAATTAAAATTTATTTTTTTGCCAATAAGATTAAAATTTGCATATTTTAATTTCAAATTGATTTATGATTATGAAAATTACATTTTTTATAATATTTTTTGAACCATAACAAAATATGATCAATTGGTAATCACGACAAACATATATTATACACTACATTTGTACTGTCAAATTTTAATTTATGATTGACAGATGAAATCAGTACTTTCACGATTCAATTCATTTCTTGCTACATATACAAATATATAAACATAACATAAACATTAGTAATTGTTTCAATATGAAAACAGAAGGCTTCGTTTTACAAAATGATAACGCTATTTTCACGGTAAATAGCAAACGACAAGGTCAGACTATTACAATTTCAGACTAATTTCGATGTTTGTTCTCATTGAGTCTGTTCTAAAAGAACACATGTTCCTCTCAAATAATATATGTCGACAAACAATATGCTACAATAGATGAATTTGGACAATTATTGAAATTTTTACATATTAATAATTGAAATACATAAAAAATAATATCGATAGACTTTAATATTTTTGATATTAAATTGGTTCAATTATTTTTTAAATAATCGATAAATAAAAATAGAGGTTGAAGTCGTTAATTTATAAATATATAAATTATACTATATCTTTATAATCATTTTTATTCATATACTTTATCATAAATTAAACAAAAATAATACACCAACGTTATAGAAATAATATGCATTCGTCAAACGACCAGCTCATTGACCCTGTACTAATTATACTTTCAAAAAAAATCGATCGACTACCGTTTTTCACGGTGCGGCGATATTTTTTTTATTATTAATATTTTCATTTTATTATATATATATATATATATATATATATATATATATATAATATATATATTTTTTCGCCGTACAGAGTTATTGTCATGTCACGACACTGAACGTTTCATTATTCATATTTTTTTTTATTCACCTGACGTATAAAATGCGGTCGAATTAAACGTACCACCATAATAATAGGTAAATTTTAAAATTGCCAATTTGTACCTAGTTTATATATATATATATATATATATATATATATATATATATATATATACATACTATTATTTAGATTAAAAATTAGCCACTTAAAAACGATAGTTATCTGTTTATTTATATATATAATTTTTAACACTGGAATTGCAGCATTCCACTGTGTACAGTAATTAATTTTTTTCATAATACTAAAAATATTTTAATATAAAAATAACTTAACAATTTTTAATAAACAATAATATAAATTATCATACGATCGTTGTATTCTAAATTAAGTACATTCGGTAATATTTAATGCCGTAGTTTTAATGTTTGTTTTATTTAACGTCCGTACTAGTAACTTGGTAATTAAAATTTCAACGTTGAACCAGAGTTTCTCCAACGTTGAAATTGCGAATCTTGCGCAACAAACCGAAAAGTACGGTTAAAAGTCGCGCCCTTGACACTGTTAACTCTCGTTTTTTTTTATTGAGTTTTTTTTCGGTATATTTTTTTTATGGTTCTCAACTCTGCCTCGGTTTGTTAACATTGTTAGGACAAAAGCATAAAGTGTATGAACAGCTGTTGCCCGAACATTTGTTTAGTTTTTCGAAATGGCGCACGTTACCGATTCAACTTTTTATTTCGGAGAAGGCCTTGGTCACAGTGATTAAGTATTAATGTAATCGATTCCATCTACTTTTAAAGTTCAAAGAACTTATTTGAATATCTAAAATATTACTCATATAAAATAATAGATCACATAGTCAGTCATATTTAAAAATTAATCAATAAATTTAATAATAAATGTTTGAGAATGATTGACAATTTATCCGTTAACCGATATTTTTTAATTACAGTACTTATTTTACTTTTGATAATGATTCGTAATCATATCAAAAAAAAATTTCTTTGTATTGGTATACAAGTAATTTATAACAATTGTATACATGAAATGAAATAATGAAAAAAATGTATAATAAAAAAGCGTGCACGCGTTTGTTCGTTCATAACAAACAATCGACCTTATGCAATATATACCGTCTTCCATGTTTGTTTATTATCGTTTTTGTGATTGTCGATGTATGTTTTTTTTTCTTACAATTCGTGTTCTCTTATTTTGCTATTTCTTTTTTCTCTTATGTGTTTTTCGATAGCTTTAGACGAAAAAAAAAATAGAAAAGCGTCGACATCGAAAAAGATTGATCGCGTATTGTCTTCTTCTCGTGTGCGATAGTGCACGACTTAAAAAAAAATGGAATGGTGCTGATAAGAAAGTTTTCGAATCGAAGAACCTTTCACCTTTCCCTCTTGTCGTTCTTTTTTATTTTTTGTATTTTCCGATACGATACAAATGTGAATTCGATCAATTGTATGAATAAGAATATTTTTTATATATTTAAATAAATTATTAATTACTTATTATTTTTTTCCCATATTCATATATTTAATATTTATTTTAAAAATATTTTATATTTTTTACTTCAATTTAAATCTTCTATAATATATGAAAATTTGATTTAATTTGAAAAGTTAAATTTGATATGTATATTTCTATAATGTATAATTAAGATTAAATTTTGTTGTTGTGATTAAAATATGAAAACATATACATTTTTATATTTTATAATTAATAATAGATTCTGAATATATTGTACAATATTATCAATTAATTGAATTTCTTTCATATTAACATAAATATTTCAAACAACTTTTACAAAAAAAATTTTTTTACTCTTCAATATAAATAACTCCACCATATAATTAATAAAATTATCCACTAATCGATAAAAACCAATAATTGCGCAACAAAATTAATGCTTTCTGATATTTTTCACCGACGGTAAATAGTCGACTATTTGAAAACGTACATCTCTAACGAAAACGATAGTTGCATTTTAGTTCTCATTTTCAACATTTATTATTATTATTATTATTATTATTACAAAACGCTTAGTATATGTGGTCGAAATTGACAAATATACCGGCATTATCGCTCTCTTTGTAAAACCTCTAATGTTATAACGGTTTCAATTAATTAAAAGCCGCCTCGTATTCCGAAAAGAGATGAAGAAAAAAAAAAGAAATTACGCGCTCGCCGAAATATCGTCTTTCTTTATATCTTTATCGTTCGAATAAATTAACCGGCATATAAATGTATATATTTTATATTCAGTTAGTTGTCTTCGCCATACAATAAAATTGTATAATAAATAAAAATACACGATTTTGATTAATACGACACGCATCTAAAGTTTATCGGTCAATTTAACGTCGACATTTTTCTCAAACGGATTTCTCGTAATGATGACTTTATCTCGAACGACACGTACCATAATACGCTTTTTTTTTATAATGTCGTTGTTCCTCGATCTTTATTATTATTATTATTTTCTTGCGTTTATATGATAAAATCTCGATCGAAGTGTTCACAGCATCTTTATACCATATAAAAATGAAATATTTTCATTGCGACCTTAAATGAACGCATTGAATTGATTGGATACTTGAACGTGCCGTTTATACGCAGTTTTTATAGAATCTTCTACATATGGAGAATTTAAAGATTCTTCAAGAATAACCACTCAATTGATGATATAGAATTATATATTTTTTTTAATAATAAAAATAAGATGAGTATATCAACTTTTTATAATAATATTATAGTTGAATATAATCATAATAAAATATGTTTACATTCTTACTTTCAACTGATAATTATTAATTTATTCTACGAATAATTTTTATATCGAAGTTAAGCAATGTTATGTATTAAAATTGCATTTGATAACAACTTCGAATAATATCTAGAGATGGCACCTTTTTTGCATCCAATTGTACATTTTTATTATCTTTTCTAAATAATTCAATAACCTTTTTCCTTTTGTTAATATTAAATTATAAATATTTCGTTTGTATATATAATAATAATATATTATAAGATTAAAAAATATATATAGCAATCTATATATGTATATAATTAATAAATAAACTATCGTATTCTGACATTTTTATGAATGAGAATTAATGAAAATAATATTGTAATTAATTTATATTAATATAAAAATTCGTGAGCATCTATCTACACGTATTTAAAATATCAACCCACGTAGCCAATTGTTTCACACAAAATATTCTTCAAGGCAATTCGGTTATTTTTTTTTTACCATTATATTTTGTATTTTTTATACACATCTGAAACGTCAATTTGTCATATTTCATATACTATATACGATATATATCTTATATATACGACCTGGAAACAAAAAAGGATTTTATTTTCAATCTAATCTATGCTCGCGCGTTTTTCGGGATCGACTTAATTCGACGTTCATTTATTTAACAGAATACTTGTATATTAAAAATATTATATGAGACCTCTGATACGGTCGACTAATGCATACATGTCGAAAAAGGGTAATTTGAAATTAATAGTGATCATTTATCATTTAGTAATCGAATGGGAAGGGAAAATATCGAGCTCGTGAGATTGACCGATCAGTCGCTCCCCATACGTGGATTCTTTGTTATTTATATACGAGGACCAAATTCACGATCAGTGTTTCCCAATTCGATCGTCTAATGTCAAAGGTTGGTTCGAGAGTGCATTCGCTTGACATTTGATATGCCCTTATTTATTAAATGTTATTTTTTTCAAATATTATATACCGATACATCGATTAGTATTAGAAACATTTTACTCGTATATTTTTATAAATTATTTATATGAATGGTAAAAATAATGACTTCATAAGTTCCAATTATGGTTGTTGTCATTTTTCATCATTGGCGCCATGATCATATAGAATTCGTATCCTGTCAACAATACAAAACGGCAATATGAATATAAATCGAGTCACGTGCAGATTTATTGGCCGCACCTTGCTAATCGTTTTTTGCTAGTTTATAAATTTCAACGATGCTAGAAAAAAGATAAATAAATATAATAAATAATTCTTTTCGTTTTCACACGACTCAATCGACACTTCTTCGATCGTCGTAAAAATGGTTCGAATACGTGACAGTTTTGCGTCATTTTTTTTTTCATTTCCTTTATGCACGTCAACCATTCTTGAAAGTAAAACTGTTTCGATATTGTAAATCACGGTTTTGTCTTCTACCGTCAGGTTTTTCTCGTTTTATAGCATGGGAAATATTTTCTAAGCATTTTAAAATCGTATCGAATACGTCAATAAAAGTGAAAATGTTTTATTTTTTTTTTTTTTGGCTTTATTTATTTCAATTTTATGCAAAGTATCTCGATTTCGACATCATAAAACGATAAACCCACGAGTTCAATTCATAAATCATATATTTGCAGTTAGTTACATTTCGAATAATTAATTTATTTATATATTAGATGAAATACGTTTTAATGTGGGAGATATTAAAAAAAACTTATTGAGAATCAATGAAACACGAACGAAGGAGGGTATTATTATTATTATTATTTATTTATTTTGGAATGACGTATTCTTGCTTATATTTATATTTTTTGTAAATAATTTTAAAAATTAGCGAATGCGATGACAGTTGAGAAGAATGTGTACGTTTTGACCTTTAATCTAGCATTTTTTATATTTCATTTAATTGAATGCCAAAATTAAACAATTTTTCACATATGTATAGATAAAAAAAAATGTTAAATATATGTTTCTATTTTTTATATATCTTATTTTTACAATATTTTTTGAGACAATATAAAAAAGATAGTATTATAGTTTATTTTAATATTTCTACAATAAAATTTATATAAAAAGCGTTCATTATTCAAATTTTTTTCATTTATATTTAATTTTTCTATATATAATAATTATATACATTTTATATTAAGTTTTTAAAAAAACTAAATATTGAAAGGTATTTTTAATATTAAAAAAAATATATTGAATAATAAAATTCCTCATTGTAATGCTAAATTTAATCGATTAAAAAAGCAAAAAAAAAACATAAATTGACTTTACAAAAATATCTGGACAATTTTATAAATATAAATTAAAATATTTATGAAAAAAAAAACGGGGACTCGATCAACTTTTCCATGTCTCGATCGCCAGCCGTTCTATGCAGACGGAATTTTCGAACGGTCCGTTGCGAAAATAACGTAAATGTGTCGAATTTCAATATGTATTATACAAAATATTTTTATAATGCAACGTCTAGACGATATCTCGTATAAATTCAATTAAATTCCACTCCACGTCCCCGCGATGATATATCGACGAAATGACAGCTGCAGGCCTGAATAAAAAATATAGGGTCCTTTTCGATAATAACACACGACCAAGAGAGCCAATAATTTCGAACGAGAACAAAAAAAAAAAAAATATATATATATATAACGTTTAATTGCCGCATTTAATATTATGTTTCGTATGAACTTTTACGTATAAGCGTGTGTATGTAGAATAATGCTGCGGTCACAATATATCCATTAATATCATATTTTTATTTTCATTATGATTAATACGATTCTAGAGTTATATATCGTTATTTATTTGAGAATTTTTATTCTAAATCTGAAATAAAAATTAATGTCAATTATTTTCATATAATAATAATTATTTTTTATACTGATTTATTGGTTAAATATAATATATCTTTATTAATTAATTGATTATTATTCATATATATATATATATATATATATATATATATATATATATATATATATATATATATATATATATATATATATATATATATATATATATATATATATATATATATATATATATATATATTGAATAAAGACTCAAACTGTACAAATATAAACGTCAATTTTATCGCAACAGCATTACATTATATATACAGCTGGACGTTATAATATTGTTTATGGTCAATTCTCGAGATGATTGACTCGAAAGTGAGTTATTATTTATTCCGTTGATAAAACACGAATTACTCCTACTCAACGTCATTGAAGCCGGTCTTGCATCCTCGTGTGTCCGTCAATGGACGACAATG
Source organism: Leptonema lineaticorne (assembly GCA_024500535.1). Classification (NCBI taxonomy): domain Eukaryota; kingdom Metazoa; phylum Arthropoda; class Insecta; order Trichoptera; family Hydropsychidae; genus Leptonema; species Leptonema lineaticorne. The sequence continues at coordinate 10,178,465 of JANIJI010000004.1, read as the reverse complement.
ACGATGACGACGTCCGACATAAAAATAAAAACAACAACAATTATAAAACGAAAAAACGAAAGCGGGATGTTTTATAAAAACTAAAACAAAAAAAAAAATAAACGACCAGTACAACCATGCTTTTGATTGACGCTCGACACGAGTTTCGTCCTGGGAATATGATATATATAATATATATATATATATATATATATATATATATATATATATATATATATATATATATATATATATATATATATATATATATATATATATATATATCTGAAAAAAAATGTGATCGATAGTCAATTAAGCCGTAATCGTAAAGGCGAACTTTTTAAAGTGACCGTCGTAACGATTCGATTATATTTTATACGTAATTAAGTGATCGATTCCATAAATTACGATCGTTCACTATGCGGACAAATAAACAATTAATAAATCGAGATAATATAAAATATATTATATTTCAAAAAAGAAAAAAAAAAGCAATTTTGCTGCCGTATTTTGCGATCGTTTTAAATTTATCGTTTTTATAATATTATGCAATTTGTTTATAAAACCGGTCTTTTTTTTATCTTACGTTATTAATTTATTTATCTCTTCTAAAATCAGTATAATTATATATATTTTTTTAATAATTGATATAAAATAAATCTTTCAAAAAAAAATTTAGATTCAAAACACGAATTTAAATCGATTAAAAAAATAATTTGAAAATGAGAACCGTTTTAAAAATATTTATTTACACAAATATTTACATTTAACAGTCGCGATTGAATCACTCTGTACGTGAAAAAATAATTAATATTACTTCATTAATTTTATAAATAATTTATTTTTTAATTATTAAAAAAAAATTGATATGACACAATTTAACAATTAAAAATTATATTTATTCACATCGTCGAATGCCCACTGAATTTATGAGTAATATAATTATGTAAATCGATCGCAGTGACGCGTAGGGGTAGAGTGAGCATACACGAGCAAAAATTGAAAATTAACCGTATATGCATGCGCTCATTATTTATTATTATTATATTATAGTAACAAGTACACATTTTTTTACACGTCGTGTGTGTATAATCAGAACATCGGAGTGTGTTAATTTTCACCGCTTTCGCTCCCTTCTTGGCATTTCGAATTGCGTCGTAAAAAAAAAACGTAATTATCCCCGCATTTACGACAATTTAGCGAACCGATAATATCTCCGATTGCAACGCTCGATCTTTATTTATAAGCAACAATTGATTAATTACATGTAAATTGAACGCGTAGGCTGAATATGTCGAGAGTTTTCAACGATGTTAAATTGTGCTATATTCGAGCATATCTCGTTTTCTATTATTATACTATTGTCTGACGTTTTAATTATTATTGAGATATCAAATTCATAATTTGGAAGATGTAATATTTTTTTTTCGATGTCGCTTATTAATCGCGTATTTTTTTTTAATTTAAAGATGGTATTATGTTACGCGAGTTTATCGATTGAAATGAAAATGTTTTTTTTTATTATTATTTACGTATTATATATTGCACGAAAAAATCCTTGAATTTACAACGTTTTGTAATCAATGCGTGAGTGTCTTGTAATTTTTAAATAATGATGTATTTAATAGTAAACAATATTATTACTTAATTTAGAAATTAATAATTATATTCTAGTTTTTATATATTTTTCAATAAATGTTTTGATATATGGTACTTGAAGTAGTTTTAGTGTGTAATTAATTTCAAGTTTTGGTATTTTTTAGTCTTTTACAAAACATCAATATTCTGGAAATAGAAAGTCTCATATTTTATATATAATATGAAAGTACTATCAATTTATTTATATTTAAATTTATTATAAATTTCGATTTTTCCGAAAATATTTAATGATAACATATTTTTTTATTGAATTCAATCATAAAATATATGATATATAAGACTACTTTAATTTAAGGTCCGTTTTTCTAAGAAAAATGTCCTTCTAAGAAAAACGGTCGAACACTTGCAAAGATAATTGCACGAAATTATATAAAAAAATTCACGATACCCTTTTAACACAATAAAATGCAACGAATGAAAAACGTCGAAAAAACAAACACTTTAAAGAGCCTTTGTCGTTTTTGTTCTTCTTCTCCTATTTGTTTTTTTTTTTTTGTTATTATTATTCTTCAACGAGACAACCTTTTAGGCAAAGGGTTATCCGTCGTCTCGAAAATAATTACGCGAATTTATTCCGAAAACGGGGTGAACTCGTACACTTTTCCGAAGTAAATTGAATATAAATTAGAATTTTGTGATTAATAGCCGCCAAGCGAGCTCGGCCTATTCGACAAATAAATTAAAATTGAAATAACCGGGCGTTTTGGACGCGAGTTAACCATTTAAATTTATTATGTACAAGACTGTGTATAAAACGCGAAAAATGGACAGGGAATTTCATATAATGACGACATATTAAGGAAAAAATATATAAAAAAAATTTTCCAAATAATAAAAGCGGGTGCCGTGTGAAAAATTGCGTGATCGCATGTTTTTCCGTCCAATTTTTTTTTTTATTATGCGGATGAAAAGTCTGGACTCTCTTTTTGTTTATGCAAGTTGTGTGTCGAATACAGGTTTAAAATTAACAATTTTTATTCATAACCCATTATTATATTTTAATTTTTATAATGAAATAATTATTAGATAATTAATATTTCTTTTTAATAAAGTATTTTTATACGTGTATTTTAAACGAACCCTAAAATTTATAATTTTATGGAAATTTTAAAGTGATTCTATATATTTAATTATTGTTACACGTTAATTATGAATCGTACAAATTTCAGTTTTAATATCTATAGTAATTTAATTAATTCGTTTAATTATGTTCTTAATACATATTAATAAAGTAAATTTTTAAAAATAATTTTAATGATATTAATTTTGAATATTAATCACTGATTTAATAATACATAAAAATGTTTAAAAAAATATAAAATTAATTTTTTATTTGTATAAATAATTGAAAATACAATTATGATTTTCCTTGTATGCATTCACGTATTAAAAATATAAAATCTTTACCATATATAAAGTATAATTGACGAAGTCCGTCGCGTTTATTCATAATAATTATTTTAAGTAATTAATTAGGTATTAAATCGAATTAATACATCTCGGATACTTTTTTTTTCATTGGTGGCTCGTTTTCACTGCGTCGTCTGATTGCCTTGTAAAGGCGGTTCTCTCAACATAATAGCAGTTTTCCATTAACTTTCACATAAATCAACCTCGACACAAATTTAATTTAAAAAAATAATCCTTCATTAATTTTATCTAATTAAGGATCGATACATCACATATGGATGTATGCTCACCTATTATCAGACCGTTCATACATCTTTGATTTATTGTTCTTTTCGTTTCAAATATAAATTGAAAGGCTATATAGTTTGGATATATTTAATTTATTTATTTTGATATAGATATTTTTATAAATATAATATGTTTAGAAAGTGCAGTTAAATTATTAACATTATAAAAAGTTATTTTTGCAAGATTTATTACAAATTTCAGACATTTCACTATTTTTTTTAAATATTTTTTCTTATTATACACACATTTATAAATTTGATAAATATATTGAATATAGGTGTTTAGATTAAATATTAAAAAAATAAATTAGATAAATTTATATTATATAAAATTTTTAAGTGATAAAAAGTTGATTCGATGGATAATTTATAAAGAGGTGGATTAAGATATAACATCTTTAAATATAATAGATTTTTTTTATTTTTCTAAAATTCATAATCCAATAATGTACATGATATATTTCATTTAATAAAATCTATATTTTAAAAATAAAAATAATAACATTCTTTATAAACTTTTCAATTGATTAGATTTATAATATCATTAATTAAATTTGAAAATAGTAGATATCAAAACTTTTATATATATATATATATATATATATATATATATATATATATATATATATATATTCCACTTAGATGTAATTAAAATAATGAACGCTTATAAACACATAAAAATAATAATCGATATCAACCATTAAAAATTGCCGTATTTAATATCGGCAACGTAATAATTAGTCAGTAAATGTGATTCGTTTTAATTTTATACGTTATCGTATGTATATATATATATATATATATATATATATATATATATATATATATATATATATATATATATATATATATATATATATATATATATATGATATCGAAGCAAAAGTTACTATACTATGGGTGCGGTTCAAGTTTGCATGTCTGGAAGCAGTTAGTTCAATGGTAATGTGTACTGACACCGCGTGCCAGTTCCCGACCGGGATAAACTGCCGCTGATTACCGACCAGCTGCCGGGTTTTCTGGTTTTCTGGTCTTCCGTGTCTGTGATGCAGCAGCAGCAGCAGCAGAAGGCCCCTCTTCGATCGCACCACTCGAAAATTGCACATGCATCTATATACTAAGCGGAATTCGAACTTTGTGTTTCGACTCATCGCAAACGCTTTTAATATTATCGACGATACTTATGAAAACTAGTATAGTAATTAATAAAACTAATAATATAGTTCTTATTCTATTTTCGTGATATAGTTGAGTGTTTATATATATTTTTTAAATTTATATTTAATCATAATTTGCTCATAAAATTATATTTTTTTTAAATTTAAAAATTTCAACAAACATCATCATAATTTATAATTTATTTTTTTATTCATTTTTATACGTAAATTACATTGAAAATAATGATATAATTAGAAATAAATATCAATAAAAACAACCATAAAATATTTTTAATACTTTCTTCTTTACTTATATTTTTTTTTTACTTATAACGATCATTATTATTACCATTCTATTTTTAAATAATTAAATATTCTACATTTTTAATTCGGCAATCTTTGGTATTTTTATTATATACTAATAAATAGAAGAATAATTATTTAATCAACTGGATTATTGAACATATAAATCAAGTCACCAATCTGGATATTTGCGCATTTTTACAATAGACACAAATTCACCGGTAAAAATCACTACAACAACCGTAACATGTAAATTTTTCATATAAAGTAGGTCGTTCAAAAAAAAAAAAAAATAGACCCCACACGAAGTATAAATATTTTTTTTTTACAAACAATCACTATCGACATTCGACAAAGAATCATTTAAAATTTCATTACGTACTTCTTACTGTCAATTGTGGCGTTTCGGTTAATTTTAACCACGTTTATCCGGTTAATAATATTTAAACGCGTATAAAAAACGTGTGCATTTTATCATTTGATCGTTGCGTGATTACATTTTTTTTTTTTTTTAGTTATTGATCGAAGTTTTTAACGGCTGTCGTAAAAAATATTGTATAATGAATCAAAATCAACGCGCTCCATTTAATTTAGAAAACGAAACGAAAGTGAACATACACATATCGCAGTTGTCGAAATCGCTAATGCACGCCGCAAATCCGATTAATACCTATATCTAATATAATAATAGAAATATAAGTATTATTCTATATATCGCACCTTTGCTATTAATATCGTAATTTATTGCTTCTATCGTTTATTGCTACACGTGTGTGTGTGTGTATGTTATTATATATAAATTTTTAAAATTAATGAGTATATGAACGTTTTTATGACAGTTCGTTCTTGAACAGTACAATGAGAAATAGAACGATATTAAATTAATAACTTAATTATTATGCGTATATTTCATTATATTATATATTGTTAAATTTAATAAATTATGGATAAAGAAATATGTAGGTTTATTTTTATTTTGTATATATAAATTATATAGTTTATAAGACTGAAAAAAAATTATAAAAGTAATAAGATACTCATTAATAATTAAAATATGAAGTTAAATTAACTATACTTAATACAAATCGCCGTTCCTTTTTTATATATTGATATTTTTATAAAATTTAATATATAATATTATTTTTATTTATATTTTAATTTTATATACTACAAATAATTCCATACATTCATTTTTATATATTATAATTCTGCATACATATTATATATATCAACATTTAAGGTTAATTTTTTTCGATATTTTTATGCACACACACACACACACACACACATATCAATTGGATTTTAATGATACGATATTTATTTGAACGCTTCTCTTACGACATGTACACGAAACGTACACCACATACCGAAATAAATTGCCCGTTGATTATAGTAATTTTCATAAACTCATATTCAATCATAATCGTTTATTCACACCGTGATCGTATAATTTTGCGCTTAATGAGAATGTACGCATACACAAAAAAAAAATAATATTATTATTTCTCACATATTTTTTTTCGTTTGAGAAGAGGGGGGGGGGGCAAAATAATAAATCATCCAAAAGTTAATAGACGATCGTCTAAGGTTCTGTGTGCTTTTTTTTCCCCCACTTCGTTTTCGTTCTCGTTCTCGTTCGATATCGTTATGCAAATGACGTTTTTTTTTATAAAATAAAAAAATATTTTCATTTTTCGCGCCAAAAAAAAAAACGTATACGAAGCGTTGTTCTAGGCGTCGGTTTAATAATTTATACTGCGGCGGCCGATTTTTGTGTACATTTAAATGAAAAATGCGGTAAATATTGTCGCCGTGTCAACATTTTAAAATTGTTCAGTTGCACCTATAGTAATTCAAAAAAAGAGAGCCGTTTTCAAAAAATAAAAAAAAATAAAACAATTGTACAAATATATCGTTACGGGTAATTAATGCATTTCGCATACAAATATTTTTCTAAACATGTTTTTTTTTTGTTATTAGTTGAATATTAAATTTTAATCTCATAATAATCGTTTTCTACGCAACATTTTTTTCATATATTAAATTTATATATCAATTTTAATTATATTCTCTATGCATATATGATAGACTTTAAAATGAAACTTGACAATAATAAATATGCAATAATTATATAGGAAAAAAGTCTTATTTTATATATTAAATTATGTTTATTTATTTTTTCAGATTTTTTTGTTGTTGAAAATTTTAAGAATATTTTTAAATCATTGGTGTATTATGTGAAAATCAGAAAATAATTATTACATTTTAATAATTTTGTATTCAGATAAAAATAATATTATAATTATATTAAAAATATTATCCATATTATTTAACTTGTTTGAAATGCAAACGAATAATATTAAATAATAATAATAATAATTAGTTTTATATAATTTATGCAGTGTTGTTTGAAAAAATATCTGTTTCGCCTGTTTACCTGTCCGTCTCGTTATCGTAGACATTTACAAATGCACGTAATGAATGTCACATCGATTGATTTTTTTATTCTATTTAATATGTAAAATGGTCTGTTAGTGCACAAAAGCAGACTTTGCGGTATTTGATATTGAATTATTTATTACAGCACATTACTCATTGCCTGCGCTCGAAAAAATATTTATTTAATACATATATATATAAAAACTATTGTGCTTTCAAAATAATAATTTATATTAAATTAAGTATTTCGTTATTAATTGTCGACAAATTAAATAATGATTATAAAATTATTTATTTATATATCGGAATAAAATTATGTAGTGTTTCTATTTTGAATATGTCGTTTGATTTTTCGGTTTCATTGCACGTAGATATCATCTTTTAAATAAACGTTCTAAATTTTACAAATTACGAATTCTACTGGTACCAGCAGATGGAATAATTTCTTTCCAAAAATTTACCCACGTTCACCGAAGGGACAACGCTTTTTTTCTATCATCTATGATAATTTTAGTTGTGAAACGTTACAAATTTAGCACATTTACTTGATAAAAATATTTTACTAATATTTATTATATATAATTGTAATGATAATAATATGTATATCATATATAATAAGGAATTAAACATTTCTTTAATAACTGATAGAAGAAAAATATTTTCTTTAATTTGCCGTCGGATAGATATTTCATATATTTTTTATTTTAACATTTAGACTAAAAAAATAATAATAGACAAATTGGTATAATATTTTAAAACGTCCATCACATTATTTCCATATATTACGCAATATATATATATATATATATATATATATATATATATATATATATATATTGTATAATAAAATGAAAAAAATAAATAATCGCTACTTTTACGCGTACTTAATTTATAATTATCGTTCGTCATTTATCTTTGTTTGTTGTTGTTTATAATTAAGACATAAAAGTGAATTAGTACGATAATGAACGGCATCTTTTATTATCGTTTGTAACGTTTTTGATATTTTCGAGGGGTTCATTATTAGCGATTTTACGGCCATTTAGAGCAATAACCGTCGTAACATATCAATTATATGTACCATATATGTATATATATATATATATATATATATATATATATATATATATATATATATATATATATATATATATATATATATACCATATATATAATACATACGAAAAGTCACACAACCACCATACGACTATAAATTACAATTTTTACGTATGTTTATATATTAAATAGTATATATATATATATAAATATATAAATTGCGATTTGTCAATGTTCAATATTAATTTAAGTTTATTTACACGTGGACGCGTGTGCCAGTTTATTAATTTTTCGTGCAGTGTAAACTCGCACGTTACACGCTTAAAAATATGTTTTCGACGTATAAATTATTACCCTATTTTATTCAAGATGGAGAATGTCAATTATATTCGCATAATTCGTAATTCGATCAATATGTAAACATTTAACACATTTTGACCAAAATGTGTAATTTATGATGTTTGAAAACGACACATAACCGCGTCTGTAATTGATTTGTCTATTTGTCAAACATTGCAATTAATATAAAATATATATTTATACCGGACCGGTATAAATTTTTTTTTTTGAAAAAATTAAATTTATAAAAAAAAATAATTATGAAATTGGTAATGTTGAAAAAAATAATATTCTAACATAAATACATTATATTATTGTGCAATAATAAATCATAACCAGTTATATTAAATCAATTTTTTATTAATTTTTAAACCAGTATTTGCCGCATTTAATACGACATATTTTTTATTTGATTATTATAAAAAAATATGCAAGTTTTATAGTTATGTCTCATAATAACATAATATTTTAAACCATTTATCATTATTATTTAAAAAAATATTAATCGTTATATATTTTTATATAAATTATTATCTATGATTATGAAAAGTTTTTAAAATAATTTAATGTTATAATTTTGATTTACTTTATTTTAATTATAAATTAAAATCGATATAATATTTTACTTCATGCAAATACAAAAATAAAATACACATGTTTAAAACATCATTTCAAATACAATTTTAATGTCGATTAATTGAAATATATTGTTTTACACATTTATACATTTTTTTTAAGCTGATCATAAATTAAAAATCATTACAAAAAATATTACACAATTTTTATGAGACGATCAATAATAAATTTACGCTTTCCATTTAATTACATCAATATTTATCATAATACAAAAAAAAACATACATCAATTTTATTATACACTTTTATTAATATACCGTATAATTAACACAAAGCAAAAAATATATATATATATATATATATATATCTGATATGAAACTTATAATTTAAAATACATATATTAACGTTCACCAATCGAAATCGTGCGATTTCGACGAGCACAAATTGAATTACGAGCGGTTAAGAAAAATCATCAACCGAATGACGTTTAGGTATAAAAAAATGCACCATATTTAAAAGCGAAGCAATAGCAAAAGAACCTAAGCGTGACGTATTGGCTTCAAGACGCGCGTGTGTTTGTTACAAATTTATCATGTGTGTTTGTGTATATATATATATATATATATATATATATATATATATATATTTATATATGTGTATGTGTGTGCGTGTGTGTGTGAGTGACAGCGTGTGACAGCCGCAACAGCTGAGGGCGGCCATAGTGCGCGCGCGGCCACTCCTATCTCTCAATCGCGCCCTCACCTGCACGCGCCCCACCCCCAAATCGAGCATAACCTACGTTAAACTTGTTGCAAACGCGTCAACATTTTTCTTTTCTTTTTTTTACTTTATTATTATTATATATTTATGATGAATATTGATTTTTTTTCAATAATTTAAAAAATATTTAATTTTATATACAATATCATAATATGTATACGATTATATACGAAATCAATATTGAATAATTATTTTTATATATGTAGATTTGAATCATTAGATATAATTTATAATTGAAATATATTACAATATAACAATAAAATTAATTTAAATTCAATTATTTAATATAAAAAAACGTACTTTTATATTGTATTAGTGGTTTTTTTTTATTTTACAAATAATAACAATCACACAATTGTATAAATTTATCGATAAATGCACCGTTATATAATTAATAATGCAATAATATTATTGTATTATTTATTGTTCAATCACTTTATCGTACTATTTTCGTTATGTTTTTTTTTTATCGCCACTTATTTTGTATATACGTTAATTGATAAACATCGGAAAGTGCTTGAAAAATCGGTTACTAGATTTCATCCAGACAAACAGACGAGTGAAACTTATATAAAAGTGTGTAAAGAAAAATAAAATAATATAATAATTCTGATAAGAGAAAACTCTTATAAGAATACTATAAGACAATAACTGTTACTTTGCATGGTAAAGCATTTTTAAATAATAGGAATCACAGAAATCCAATTACATTCTGATGTTTGTCTCCTTAGTTTTCGTTAAACGTTCTTGTTTACTTGTAGTTACACGAAATTGTATTTTATTCTTTCATATTTAAAAATTTTATAAATATAATTAAAAATTGATTTCCATACTTTAAGATAAAATTTTTAAAGCGTAACATATACATAATATGAAATTTGTATATATAAGAAAAAATGTATTACCAAACATCCATTTTTTATGTAATAATATATTAAGCATATAATACATATTTGATGACAATCTATTGAATCAATTATTTACATATAATAAATATATCTATACGCAATAATATGTACATTGTCACAATATCACCGTAAAAACAATGGATTCAATATATCACAATCACAAATAAATATACAAAACGACACTTGTTGAATGCGAAACAGCAATTATTACGCAACAAATACTAAACGCGACGTGTTTGACATAACGATTTTTTTGTACTTCAAAATCGACTTCGATTATAAAACATATTTGTTAATTATTACAACTTTACAATTAAAATTAAAAATAAAATGTTTATTAAATATTATGACGTGAATTGCAACGCATTATCGTCAACAAAAGTGTAAACAACGCTCGTCGTGCCATCTGTCAATGAGTAGTATGAAAGACCGCTTTAAAAAAATAATACTTACTCGATAGTTGCATACGAGAGGTCTCTGTTAACGAAAACGAAAATTATTAAGACCATTGACCTCCTGCAACTATATGCATTTAGTTTGAACTCATGCATATAGATGGTACTCAAAAATTTTTAAATAAATAAATATATATTTTTATCGACTGAAATATATATATCATGAATATTTAAGTACTTTCTCTATATATATAAAATTTGAACTAAATTTTACTTAAATGTTATGCAATTATTAATATATGATGTATATATTTATAAGCGTTGAATTTGTTCGATGATTGTATCATCAAAATGTATCAATTTATATAGAACTGACGATAATTTTGACACTGCATAATGAATATATGTTTTATCAAAATTCGTACAACCCGTTCGTTTCGAATGTAATCTAGGGGTTGCTATTTCGCGTAAACGCTCTATCACTACGGAATTGATATTGATTTTTGTTGGTCGTACGTGATTTATGCTTTACCCATTGCATAGCAATGAGTTTGCTCTTTTCTCTTGTCGCCTAATTTTTATTTATTTATTTAGTTTCTCGTCGTTCGATTCGATTATACTAAAAAGTTAACTTATTTTTTTTTAGGTTTTATTTATTTTATCAATACAGAATTGATTGTATTATATTTTTTTAATGTATTTTGTAATATAGTTATCTATCAAGTTTTTTATTATTCAAATAATTTATTTAAAATTTTATTAATATATATATATATATATATATATATATATATATATATATATATATATATATATATATTTATATGATTCTAAGTGATGAAAATAATATTAATTTATATATTAAAAATATTTATAGAATATGTATTATATATATTACATATTTGTTCTTTACTAATTATTATTAGTCATAAAATTATTGGGAAATAAACCATCATCAAAAGATTTGAATAATATTTTTATAGTAATTGAAAATTAGTAGTTTTTTAAGGATTAATAAATTACAATACTTATGAAGAATATATATTCAAATACCCGTTGATTTAAAATATTGGACTATATTTGAAGTTAGCATTTTGAAACTTTTTCATTTTTATTAATATATATTTTACAAATGATTCATAATTTTAAAGGCATAAGAAAAATATTAATATTGATTCAGAACAATTGTGTTAGAAAATTTTTAAATATTATTTTAATATAATAAAATTTCATTCAAACTTATCTTTATGCATCGTCGTTTTATATATTGTTATTATACATATTCGTAAGTTACGATTTAAAAAAGGGTATGAAAAATAAAATTCAATTACATCGAACGAACGACACGAATCGTCGTTTTTATATCGCATACCAAAAAAAAAAGGAAAACACGTATGCAAAACATGAACGATTTTCGCTTGAATCGATTCTATTTTCAATTCGAAACAAATGCGAACGCGAAAAACGCAGCGAAGAGGCCATATATATATATATATATATATATATATATTACACATAAATCGAGCGGTTGGAGTTGAATTGGGTGGGGGGTAAAATCGAAAAGCGAAAACGTAAAAAAATGGTATACACATTGAAACAAAACAATTAATTTGCCGTAACCACGCCATAAATTGTCGGTTTGCGCTGTGAAAGACTGAAAACGAGCATAGGAACGGGGCGCGGGAATAAAAGAGAAAGGGGGGGGGAGGAAAAGCGAACGGGAGGTCCGAGTGGGTGGTAAATCGGCCGGGAAGAGAGGAATGTAACGGTCGATTCTGTGAAAAAAAGCCCGGAAAAGCTCGGCGATAGCGGGTCGGCTTTTCCGGTGAAAGCTCCGGTTGACGAGCGTCAACCGGAAACTGAGCCGTATCGAAAACCGACCGCGTTCGATGGCTCCTGCTGAAACGATTTTTTTCATTATATTGTGCACACACATCGGACACTGAAAACGCGAACGATATATACGAATATAATGTGTTATAGGAAAAATAAAATTTTAGCTTTACTTTTCTAAAAAAATATATCCATACATATTTTTTAATATATATAGAAAATATACATTCAAACCTTGTTTGTATCTTTTCTATGCGATTTCAGAGTTATATCGTTTAAATTTTAAATTTATTTTTCTTAATTTTTTTACGGATTTTGAAGCACTTTGAGCATTTTTATATTTCTTTAGATCATCAAATCGGCGAAGAAGGCTTTAATATATTCAATGTTGATAATAGTTTAATATGAATTGCTTCGAAATAATGTCATTTCTTAGTACTGAAAAGTGGTAATAATCAAACTTAATGCGATTTTCGAAATATTTTTTTTAATTCATAGTTATGCGATCTGATAAGACGAAACGTATCCTCTATTTTTAATAGGTAAATCGAAGCTTTTTATGCGATTTGCTCTAAAACGTTTCTACCGCATAAAATGAGATTTGAATATAAAATATCATTTATTTTTCTTCATAATATACTAAATAATTGTATTATCGTTTTTTTGAATGAAAAATGTGAAAATTTTAAAAAGTTTAAAAATTAAATAATATTTTGAATAAACGATGTTAAACAACAATCAAATTACATATTTTTTTCCTTCATATTTCACCTATATTTAGACTTATAATTTTCTTTTTATTTTATTAAATTATTAAATTTTTATCACGATCGGTTTTTAATTTAAATATGAATACACATTTCGTCGAAATTAATGCGAAATACAATTGACGATTTGCGTTATAATCACGTATGAGCTTTTTCAATTTCAGTATGCCATCGATGCGGCGGCACTTTTCATTATTTGTCACCGCCGTCGCGTCGTCCATAATTATTATTATCGACGCTATATGCAATTGAACATTTTCTAAACGATTTAATTGCGAAACGCACACCCGACCGTAAATCAACGATTGCATTTCGACCGACGGGGGGTGCTCCGCAAAAACGAACTATGACTGCCAGAGTCACGACAGGAGGGGAGCAGGGAGGGGTGGGGGGACGAGGGAGTGCCAAAAAAGGGGATGACGGGTGATTTTGGGGTGAAAACAGGAAGTTCCGGCAGCTCGCATGGCCGCACCTCGAAATATTTAATTTCGTACGTGAATAAATTTCGACGATCCGTCTGCGGCCGCGTCAATTTTTACCGAACGGCAATTTAACTATTCGCAATTAAACTTTTTGAAATTCTCTCATATATATATATATATATATATATATATATATATATATATATATATATATATATAAATTTATTTTTAGATATATTTCGAAAATTGATTATATTTTCCATGTCATTTTTTTCTTATATTCCTTATACATTGTTCGATGAATATAATTGAAACGTATATATAATAATAGATATGGATTTCTGAAATTCAATATGTTTGTTAAGAATATTATAGAAATCAATATATAAATCAAATAAATATTAATCTGAAGAATAAAATATTACCAATTTAATTAATTCAAAAATATGATATCGATTTTTTTTTCTAAATTATTAGAGTATAAAAATAATTTATTATATATATTGAATTTATATAGAATATTATTAATTTAAAATTTCGCGCGCAGAATTAAAATTGATATTGATATTCGCGGCCTTATACGACATCAAATATTGATAAAAATTTCAAAAAGTGCGAAACGACGAAGCACTCCCGCGAAATCTAGCATCATAAATCAAGCGAAGGACGCGCAGTCAAACGCGATTTTTCCTCCGCGAAAGGAGGAAAAAAAAAAGTAGATTTCAAATTCAAAAAGAAAATCGTCCCCGAAAGAAAACCCTCGCTAGACGGGTGGAGAGTTTTCGTGAGGGTATACTAGGAGATCGGGTGGTGAAATTCAAACGGCTACGCTCCTTCGTGTCCTTTTTTTTATATATATATATATATATTTTCGGGCACGTACCGTGTATACGTATATTTATATATATATATATATATATATATATATATATATATATCGAGTAATATGTATACGTATATCGAGTAACCTCTCCGGTGAAAAATAGATTTATAGGCTTTTGATATCGTGGCGGAACGTATGAAAATGGATATCGGCCAGTTCGCCATTGAAATATTCGAGTTTCGAATGCATTCGCACGTATGCATCGTATGTTTATTGTCGAAAGTCGTTTATCATAACGGCGAACGTATTTTAAATCGTTCGCGTGTGAAAGCAAAATATAAAATAATAATAATAATAATAAAATAGAAATATTAAATAAAAATGGTTATGATGAAAAAAAAATCATATATCAGTGACTGTCGTCGGATATGCGTTGTGTTTTTTTATTTGTTTCGTTCGATTTTCACACTATATTTTTTCGATTCGATCGTTTTTCATCATTGTAATCTATTGTCGTGTTGTCAATTGATTTTATTACGAGATTTTTATTTAAATATTACAAAATAAATTATGATTATTTAATAAATTTAATGTAATAATAATAATATATAGCCGATCTTACAAAGTTACATTTATAATATAAAATAATAATTTGTTAAACTTTAAAGAGTATTATATATTTATAAGTAGTATTCATTTGCTTAATTATTTAATTTATAATACATACATATTTTTTTTATATTTTCAAAAAAAAAATGGATTTATATTAAATTTTTATACTTAAATATAACACTGAATATTGAAATAAAATATAGAATTATGTAAAAAATATCGAACCATCTCATATTAAATTCGCTGAAAAAAAAAACTCGATTTTCATAACAAAAACAAAATAATAATATATTATTGATATTGAGTATATGCTCAAATCAGTGACATTGAGAAGGGTACTCGAAAGAATGAGAGGGATGGGATTTAATGGATATTGAAAAAAAAATGTACGTGGATTAAAATAGTTGGTTTAAACTGTCGGCATTTCCAATCATCGAAGAATTCGACGCAGTCGAAGCATAGATCATGATCGGGGCTTTCCCTCGAGTTTAATGTAACATGATGAAAACAATAGATCAATGTTGGCCCCGTTGGTATGGGGTATGTTCGAAACCGATGGTTTCAGCCATATCGAAGGGTGGGTCGTACCCACACCCACACGGTGCATAACCAACATTTTGGAATCGGCGAGAGGGTGTTAGGATTCCTTTTATTCGAAAATTTCAATGTATTCGCTCAGTCGAATCATATTAAACGTATTATAATATTTAATAAATAATCTTATTATATTTTAAAAAAAAAATAAATTAGATATGTGGCCTGATATCATTCTTTGTAGCCCTATGGGACATCAGTGTCGAATCTCATATCTGACCACAGATCGGACCCTCACAAACAAATTGTGGCACGCTCGAATTGAAAAGGGCGATCCGCCCCTGTATTGTGTGTGAGTGGGCGGAATGGGTGGGCGTTGAGCCTCTATCAATCTCGTTGCCCCCATTTTATAACCCCCCCCTCCATCCCCTCCCCTCCCCGAAACCCCACTGTCTGCAAAATTATTTAACGGGCTGTACGCACAAAGCTGTGGACGGAATTTTAATCGAGCGGTAGGTAAAACAATCTGCGACCTCCCCCAGGAACCACTTTCACCCATACCATTTGAATGTTTCAGTTTCCTTCCGGTGTTTCCGATTCGGCGTCGGGTGAAAATCCACCCCTCATCCTCGGGGATCCGTTCTCATATACATTCTGTTATTATGGTTTCTCTATTGCCTGTATCGTATCGACTGTTGTTTTATCTCCAAAGTTCACTTTCAATATACTTAATTTTACGTACACGGCCACATAAATTATCGACGATCGATGAAATAACGGAAATTTTTACTTTTAATACATAAATAGACATTGACAGTTAATTTATTGTATTATTTCGTCAAAAATTAATTTTGAAATAATCAGGATTTATACTAAAGCTTTACAATAATATAAGTCAAATGATATTGAGATAGATATATAAAATTTTTCATTAACAAATAATTATTATAAATTAATAAACAATAATATATATAATTAATTTTATCATTAAAATAGATATATTAAATTTTTGATTATTTACAATTTTTAAAAATCATTAATCGAAATTTAAAACTTGCATATTTATATTAAATGAAATATGAATTCGATTTTTATATATTTTACCATATAACTTCCAAACTGAAATCGCAAAAATTCTATTGTTGCGAGCGTATTTTTTTCTATATATATATATATATATATATATATATATATATATATATATATATATATATATATATATATATATATATATATATATATATATATATATATATATATATATATATATATTTTAGAATTTGAATCGCTATCCGGAGACGTCTTTTTGATTTATGCAAATAAATAAAAATCGGTTCGCGTGAAAAATGTCGCTTTTTTCGTCGACGCAAAAGAAAAATGTATTCGAGCCACTAGTGCCACGTGTAATCAAATGAAAAATACGCAGACGCCTATTGTGTAACGACATATCGATTTCGCACCAGAAAAACCGACCTTCGCAAAAAAAAAATATTTATATACAATAGATATACATGTTTTACTTCAAATGAAAATCACTGCAATATTGTGATGAAGAAAATATTTAATTAATTGAAAAAAAAAACGATTTTTATATATAATTTAAACATTAGAAGCATTTATATAATCTCTATAAAAATCTTTCAGAATATATTTTCATATATATATATATATATATATATATATATATATATATATATATATATATATATATATATATATATATATATATATGAAGATATATTCTTATATATTTTCTATGTATATATATATATATATATATATATATATATATATTTTTTTTTCTGGAATTAAATATGATTATAAATAATTGAAAAAAATATTTTTAACTGATGATTGAATTTATTAACAAATAATTACAATATCAATTCGTTTAATTTAAATTATAAAAATTGATATTATTATCATTTTATTTTTGCATTTTATTAATTCGTCAACGATTATATAGAAGTGCATTGTTTAACGGCGTTGTTAACGCTACGTCACGGTTTTGTGTTTTTGCGCGTGCACGCGATTTACATATTGAGAATCCGTGTGCAAATTTCAGCACCGACCATATAATGTCGCGTAAATATCTGAAATAGGGGAGGGGGGGGGCGCGCTTTTACCCACCCTGCTATATCGTCGGTGTGTCAGCGCTATTATGGCGCTCGGGCGCCAATTATTTGGCGACCGCTGACGGGCCGCATAGCTAGCCGGCTCGGGCCAATTACAAAGGTGTTGGTAGATTAATGCACCAATAAATCAGTTGCCGAGCGATATAACAATTAGCCGGTATCGCTGCAATGTTAATTAAACGACTATAAAGCGGCCACGGGGAAGAACCGGTATCGAACCGCATTTCGGACCGCGCGGACATCCGCAAAAGTCGTTCTAAACTATTGCTAAATTTTCACCATATATCCGTACATACACACGTAATGATAAAAATTTTCCCATATTCAAATCGTAAATATAATATTTAATTTTAATATATATTTTTTTAATGCTTTTTTTTTATAACGGCATATTAAGTATTTTTTTTTTATTTATATTTAAATTATTATTAAATATGATGGAAAAGAACCGTTTATTATCTATATAAAAATATTCTAATGTAATTTAAAATTATATATATTAACTAAAAATTATTAAATTGTTCTACGTATATAAATATTTTTTTATCAAGATTATTAAAAAAAAGCAGTTCATATTTTAAAATAATATATCGATTATTAATAATTATCCAAATTTCACATTGATCTTTAAATGTACAATTTAGCTGATAATATTCAAAATATATATAGATATTAATAAAAAAAAATAATATTATGGAATTCAATAAGATTATTAGAAAATTAGTAAAAAGTTTTTTGATATATTTATTATAATATTCTACAGCTATAATTTAATAAAAAAAAAATATTGATTTTTTATAATCACGAGATACCGATTGAGAATTGTACAATATTTATAATAAATAATATTGAAACGTCATCAATCTAAACACGAATTATATGTAACAATATCGAATTACCGAAGCCGTTACAATGTTCTGAATTATGTCCAGTTCGTACTACAAAAGTTGCACGTCGCACTGACGTGAATAATGCTATCGGTAGCCGGCTATTGTTTAATTAAATTATCGAATTGTGCAATGCGTCAAACGGGGTGGTTAGGTTTGCATTGCGAATAATGCTACCGATGCACGTTCAGCACAATGCATGTCACCGTTGATCTTTGAATAGTTCGACCGTGCTCAAAGGCATTCCTTTGTCCGTCCGAATATACCTATACCTAATTCATATATACATACGAATTTCGATTCACAACAACGTCGTGCATTCGACATTTCACCACGGCGACACAACGTCATGTGTATATTTCGACAAACAATCAATGCGTTGTTATATATATATATATATATATATATATATATATATATATATATATACAAAACATATTTTTAATATATTTAATATTATATTAAATTGATAGCTTCAAGTTGAGAAAGTTTCAGCGTACCACAAAAATATATACATATAAATATATGTGAAGAAGGATGTCGTTTCTCATTCCATAAATAATGGGTGATTCTGAAAAGGGATTGTTGGGTGGAAAAGGGGAGACCGGGGGGGGGGTGTAATGCTAAAAATGCGTCGGCGCTGTTAAACTTGGTTGATTAAATTAAAAAGTTGGCTCCCCGCGGTGACATGATAACGGCGGTTACACTGTTACCTACTTTGGAGCTTTTCACCCCTTTTCCTAAAACCAAACTTTTCTATGGACGAATATGTTAGTTTACGCGATCCCGGCCATATTTTCCAACCACCATTTTCTCCCCCATTCACCCCCCCCCCGCTCTCATTTTATATATGCATACGTATGTAAATGTGCCAAATATAATTTCAAATTTATATACATATGAATGAATATATCTATTACAATATTATGATTTGATTTTATACATATATATATTTAAATTTTGGACTCAATTATATATAATTTCTGAGTATTATTTTATTTTTATAAATATTCAGAATAATTTAAAAAAATGCATATCGAAAATTATGACGTGCAAATAATATTTATTAGCATTTATGTTATAAAAACTATATATATGACACGCATTAGTAATTCATCATAAGGCGGCAAACAAAATTGCAAATTTGGCACGTCGGTGTTATTTAAATCAGAATAGAATTTTCAACGGGCACAAAGTGTTGTACTATAAATTATTTATAGATAACATCTAGGTGAGAAGCCAAATAATAATTATTTATGCTCCCAGAAACTTGTTCCGTTGTGAATGATGAATTTTATCAACGATTTTATCGTCTTCTTAAATGCTATTCATTTTGAATAAATCGTATATAATTGATATTTTGTATCTGATATTATTTTTTTTAAACGATATATTGAATTTTATCGTATGATATTAGCATAAAAGCTAATAGAAAGTCAGCCGTTGGCGTAGAAAGAAAAATGCCCTTTGCACCTTTTTCTGCATTAAATTGATATAAATATCGTTGACACGTATTAAATGGAAAAACGCGGAAGCCGTCAAATAAACGTCGGACGCTTTTCATTAAAATATTATGAAAATTAATTACAACATACGGCGAATAGACGGCAAAAATACTAGCAGTTTATATTTATTAGCAGCTGACGCGATGTTAACGCCGGCCCAATATACGATACATACGTGTCGTTTTATCGTACAAATTATTTTTTTTTATTACTATATTTACTATGCAAATGTACTATATTTATTTATTTAAAATAATTTTATAATAATTAAAATTATATTTCAGCAAAAAAAAAAATCAAATTTTGTATTAGAAATAAGCAGAAAACCGAATGAGAATCTTGTAAGAGAGCTAATAAAATTCCGTGAAATTGGTGATAAGAATGTTTTCACATATTTATATCTCGATTTTTCTTTTTTATTTTCACCTTTAGGAAAGCGTGTATTGTGTGTTTTTTTTTCCATTTACGAGAGCACCGCAAGAAGATGAAAGAAAAATTAATATCTTTCGCCTACTGTATTTCGATTTGACTAATGTTTGCGAGTGCGCTTTGCCCTTTGTGTCAGACCCAAAAAATATATGTATGTAAGAAAAAATGTGTTCTCATTTATTATTCTCCGTACGGATTATAGATTACACTCATAAGAAATGTTTTTTGAATATTAAAAAAATGTGTACGAAGCCGCATGTGCGTCTCAGCAGTCTCGTTTATGGTTTTCGCATACATTTTTCTTCAGATTAAAAAATTCGCTCCATATTTGTTGTATATATTTTACATCAGATATTATATTCATTTTGTTTTGATTAATATGAAGTTAACATTTAATAATTATTTAATTTTAAAATCGTCGAATAGTGATAAAAATAAAAATTTACAAACTTATTTTTGTAAATAAAAGACTTTTATATTACTGCGATAATTCGTACATTCAGTAAGACGAGTTAAATCTTTAAATATAATTAATTTTTATTGAAAATTTGAACATAATGATACATTTCAGATCATTTTTCAAATGAAAAAATGCCTTTCATAAAGAAATATTAAAAATGAGATACGATATAATAGAACTCGAATTCGACTTCACAATACAAAAGTATATATTAATTAAATGAAATAATTGTAATAATAATAAATGTTTAAAATCCAAATCACAAAATTTAATTGTATTATTTTTTGTAAAGTATATATATATATATATATATATATATATATATATATATATATATATATATATATATATACATATATACGAAATATAACAGCAAATATTCTGTTCATTTCGTGACACTGAAATATATGAATGTTGCTTCCCAGACGCTCATTAACTAAATCTAATGAAGCTTAAACTTATGGCGTCTAAAGCGTTCTTATTAAAAAGGGATCGACCTATACACAGTTAAATTCTCTACATTTTTTCCTCTGTTTCAAATATTTAAAATATATATATATTAATAATAATATTTATGAAAACGAATGCGAAACCACACACGTTCATAAAATATTCCAAAATTCGTATACATTTTTCTAAAGTATATAACATTGTAAATACGTTAAAATATTTTTAAATTGTTTATAAATATATTAACAGTAAAATTTATACATATTTCTTGATTTATAAAATAGTATTTGGTTTTAAAATGATTTATTTATATGAAAGATAAGTGTGACATTTCAGATTTTTGCAAATAGTTGATCTAATATTGGAAATTTTTTTCATCATTCAACGTTATGTTTAAGCGATGAGTCAAAGTTTATTTGACAAATAGAAACCGACATATCTTTCCTGTTAAAAAATAAAATAACAAACGTTTCAAGTTGGCGGTGTCGACGTTGTCGCTCACGCATCATCAACTGTTGCGTTTTGTAAGGGAAATAACTCCTCTTCGGGCAATATGACGAACCACGTGCTTTTAATTGCAACACTAGCATATTGTTTTCATCCCCTTCTGTCGAACGATCCTTCAACGATCGGAAACGAGACAAAATATCATAAATTTGTCTGAAAATTTACGAAAAATCGACCACCGTTCTCGTGTCGCAGGTTATGCCCGTATAAATGCACGTTTGTTTGTTCAATTTTGAAGATTTTCCTCAGTGTCATACAAACCATGTAGCCGATATGTGACATGTGTCATGTGTCGATTCATGGTATTTTTGATTCAGAATATTTATTTTCGTATTAACATCGTAAATTAATTTTTTTGTCTTGTTTGTTTCAGGAGTACCCTTAAGAAGTTGGATATATTGCAGTGAAGAGCTTTTTTGTGATAAGTGAATCTTTTTTATAATATGTATATGTAAAATAATAAGTGAAGAAGCTTTCTAAGGTGCATTTTTTGCAATCATATATAATAAATTAAATCAGTGATCCAAAGAAGACTTTTAATTTTGAAGTGCACGCGTTTTAATGGCTCTACCGTGCCGATCGCTACAGTCCTAGAGTGAGATTTCGTATTTATTAATATAATAATATTAATTAAGTACAAGTTTTATATATAAATATATATTCATATAAAATATAGTTAGGGAATAAATTAAAGATGAGTGCGAACAATTGTGACAGCATGTCATCTTACTTTGCCAACTCGTACATGCCGGACATGCGACACGAGCATCCTCAACAATATGGAGGGGTGGCACAGGCTGGTGGAGAGATTCCAGAAGGTGGTTGTGATCCAGCAGCACTCCGCCCTGCAGCCCCCCACCATTATGGACCACCAGCTCAACCTGCCCAGGGCGTCCCGTACCCGAGGTTTCCACCATACGATCGCATGGATATCAGGAACACTCCGTACTACAACCAGCAAATGGACCAGAATGGCGGTTACAGACCGGACAGTCCTAGTCAGATGGGTCACATGGGTCAAAAGGCAGATGCTTACGGACCTCCGAATGGCCACCAAGCACCTGTCGTATATGCCAGTTGCAAATTACAAGCAGCAGCAGCGGCGCACGGGGGTGTCTTGTCCGGTAGTCCACCTCTGGATCAGAGTCAGCAGGCATCTATGGGAAACCATCACATGGCGCACCAGGGACATCCAGGTCACCAAGGACACCAAGGACATCCTGGACACCAAGGACATCCCGGACACCAAGGGCATCAAGGACAGGTGTCGCACCACATGGGCGGTATGCCACCCCATCAGATGCAACACCAACAGCACATGATGTACGGTGGTGCTGAAGAGTTAAGTCCTCAACAGCAAACACAAATGCCCCTGCATCAAGGATCGCTGCATCAAGCACCAGCACCTCCCGCAGCGGCGGCTTCTTTACCAAGTCCGCTTTACCCCTGGATGAGAAGCCAATTTGGTGAGTTACATATTTTTTTTCATACAAAAATTCTAAACAACTACACGCTAAATAATCTACTTTTTACCCATAAATCACTTTAAAATTATCGGTTTCTTTCAATTTTATATAATAAGAACGAGTTTTTGATGATAAAAATAAAAGTAATTTGATACTAGAATCCGCTGTATGGTATGTTAGATACACTAACCATATGACTAATTTACTAAAAATATAATAGAAAATATTTTTGTAAAGTCTACAACTGCATAAATTTGTTTTTATTAAATATATAAAAATATCAAAATATCGTTTAAAAAAAATTTTTTTTTGATATATTAAATGTAAACATTAGTGGCTGGTTTTCTGTCAATTTTTTTTTGTAATATATGACAAATAGCATTACAAAATTCAAAATCAATTCTATTAGTTTTGTATGTTTTCATAGAAAATAAGAAATACTATATCCATCAATTCATTTCAAAACTCTCACGGTGTCTCAGCCATAAATTTGTCAATAGGACATCGTCAGACTTCCGGGGGATTTTGCAACTTTGTATCCATTGTTTACCATTAGACAAATATTTTCGCATTGAAAGCGAAATCTCAGAAGTTATGCAAAAATTTAAGCTTTTTATGAAAGAATACTCTTTCATACAGCGGAGACAATGCAGTTTCACCTTCTGTTTGGTTTTTCTTTTATTTTCGCATAGAAAGGGAAACGAAGCGCGACTAATTTTCAAAACTAACAATCGGACAAAAGCACTTTTACACACTATTGTTATTATTATCCTGGATACCTGTACATTATTTCGGACAAATTCTTCAATATGCAAAAATTCATCTTTTCTACCACAAAATATATCAGTGAGCATTCGACTACCGTAATACGCGTTTCTGCATCAGTGCCTTTTTAAAATTCAACTAAATTTATTTATAATTTATTTTTTTTAATATATATATATATAATACATAATATACTCGTAAATCATTTCGATAAGATCTTGATAGTTTATTTACATTTTTTTTTCTTAGTATATAATATAATGATAGTGTTCAAAGTGTGTTTCAGTTGATAGATAGTTCATCGTACGTTTATTGCAAATTTATTAACTTTTTGCTGAAAATCGAGCTAATTTAAATAAAATAGAAAAAAGTTTATTCGTGTATATGTGTCATTATTACGGCTTTATATTCGGCTGTACTTAGCACGAGAAGCCAACGACCATAAATTCAGAATCAACAAGTGCACACAAAAGGGGCGAAAGAGCCGAGAAGGTAGAAACAAACGACCCTGAACCATATATATATATATTATTATTATTATCATCATCATCTATGTATACTTACTTGTATTTCAGAAATGTTCATTGTTTTATATTTTTAAAATGTTCGCGCATTTCGGGAGAGCGCTCTCTTTTTGCCTCTTTCTCCATTTTTAATCGACCCCGGAAAAATTTGCATTTAAAAAATCCGGAGATAATTATTCGCTAATTAACCTCATTACGCTATGAATATTTTTATATATTACTTGGTATTTTTTTTTTTTTTGAAAATTTGACGTATTTATAAAATATTTTTCGCGATATTTAAATAATGAGTAAATAAATATAATCTCCATTTTTCATCTTATTTTTTTTAAAGAATATTATATATTTTTTGTTTAATGTATTTAAAAAAAATACGTATAAAAAACAAAATGAAATATTTGTATGATGAATAATATGGTTTATAATAATTACTAATAATAATTTTTAAAATGTCTTTGAAATATTAAAAATAACAATTTATTTAAAAGAGTAATATAAATATTACTTGAAGCCAATTTATTCTAAATATAAGTTTTATTTAGAAATCTAAAATATCATTATTCTAATAAAAATTTAATTCAAACTTTACTGTACAACGAAAAATATATAATAATGCATCTAACTTATATAACTATAAAAGTTCTCGTATTATTATTTTTTTAAATAATGCATTTAAATATATAGAATATAAATCATTAAAACATGTATAATTTCAACAAAGCATAATAATATAACCCGAGGGGTTCTGTGCGATTTTTTTTACTGTTACAAAAACGCGATGAACGAAAGATAAAAAATAAAATAAAATAAAAATAAATAAAGGAGACATAATGAAAACGTTACGACTAAAGACTAGGTATGCACTTTTATATATATATATATATATATATATATATATATATATATATATATATATATATATATATATATATATATATATATATAGGTAATACATATTGTATGCAAGAAAAACGAAGAGAAACCATCTTTTAGCGTATATTTCGATAAATAATGAAAATTGCACGCCATCATCTCGCAAGTGATCGTTACGTAATTTACGTAGTTTACGACGTTAACGTCGTTTTATGCGATTTTAATACCATTATAATAATCGGAAACGAATCAAAAAATTACGTACACAGTCGGTACCGATCAAAAATGCCAATGGCGAATTCTCTTTATTATTATTATTATTAAATTATTAACCGTTATTTACATTTTTTTTAAATCTTTCCATATTTTATTAGTATTATATTTTTCGTTTTTATTTATAATTTTAAATCATAATAAATTGGTAATTATAATTTTTAATTTTTATTTAATTTAAATCATTGGCTTGTGGATGCTTTAAAAGAATTGAAACTTATTATTTAAGATACAAAAGGCTGATATTTTTTCTTTGACACATCAATATATGTAAATGAATTTACCTCATTCACGTGTCTATTAAACGCCTATGAATAACTAATATATTACTGTATTAAACGTCATCATATATAATCACATCAAATAAATCAAATTTCAGATTCACGTTATGATAACAAATTGTCACACGTCTGTCGCATGAATATCTTATCACAACCTAAACCAAACATCATAGCTACATATACTATTAAATATAACACAATTTATATTGAAAAATTAAATTAAAAAATCGTTTATTCTCGTGACACACGTTCCTAATTATATTTACATTCATATTTTGCTCGTTCGTCTTTCACCTATCCATCTATCGATGTGCATCTATTTTTTTTTTCTCAACTCTCGCATAAAGCTAGTTGCTTTTCTTCATTTTTATTCCTATCCGCCTCATATTATACACACATATATATATTTTTTTAATTCTCAAAAAGACATGTTATTTATTCAGTTGTGTCGTGAGCACGAACGCGGTTCTATTACAAAGCATCTCGGCACGAAGATAACGATCGCAACAACGGTTTTATCCATTAATCATGCAGTCGATTCGACTCGGTCTACGGGTTACTCGCGCTTTAAAATTATACCGTATTTATGATGCCCGAATTAGGTGTACAATGTGCACATACGTGTATATGCCGATGACGATATTAATAGTTAATTAATCAAGTGAAAAATTAGAGAAAATTTCATTTCAATTAAAAAAAAAATGAAAATTTTCCATCACACAAAAAGTCAAATTTCATATATATATATATATATATATATATATATATATATATATATATATATAATTTATTTTAAATATTTTTAAATTCATAATTAAGATAGTAACAATATAAATTAATTCAATATTTATACAAACGGACTAAAAAAAAAATACATACATATATATTACATAATGAACGTCAACATTTTATACAAAATACACGTATTACAAATGATTTATCGTTATATTATTTAAACATATAATTTTATATAATCAAAAATTAAATAAAACATATCAAAAATTATGAAATCATAATTTATCTAATAGCAATGTGATTTTGTTTTTATTGAAGAAAAAAAATGTAGTAAATTGAAAAATCAGATTTTAGTCGCCGCATGAAAGGCATTCAATTTTAATGGGTTTTATTCGTTTTGTTCGTAACGAATAATTTTCGATTCTCACGATTTGCATAAATAACCGTTAATTTTCGTAGTTTTTGTATTATTATTTAATTTAGAATCGAATATCTCAATAAATATCACTTATCGCGATATATAATTATAACGTAATAGACAATCTTTCATTTGCTATATATATATATATATATATATATATATATATTGACTTGACCTACGGCAATGCGAATTAAGTTATTGTCTATTTTAATAACAATCAATTATTATCAACCGTCGAATTAAATATTTTGATATACGAAATTTACGTTCGTTATTATTGTTCTACATTTGGATCGATTTATATTGATTTTAAATATATTTATAGTCATTAATTATTTCTATATATATTATATATAATTTATGAAATATGGTATATCGTTCAATATTTTTTTAACATGATTAATTTTAATATAAAATTAATCATTTTAAAAATAATACAAGTTAATATTCGAATGAATTTATGTTTACTTTTATTTTTTTCTAAAATAAAAATTTATTTGAAAATTATATAGAAATGTATTTAATTATAGTTTAGAGTAGATTATATATAGAAGTCCATCGATTCCACAAGACGACAACACAAATGAGTACCTTTATTATATATATATATATATATATATATATTTTTTTTTTTTTTCTACCATTTTATTTCTCTTATTCATTTCGAAAGTTGCGAAAGGAGATAAAGTCGAAGCACAAGTCGGTCAGACGTCTGAGACATACCCACACTTCGGGAATCTCAGTCCCTGGATTCGGCCCCGGGAGTCATCAGCGATCATTAATCATCCGGGACATCAGCAGACAAGAGGCACCGCCTTGAGTGGCTCCAACACCACCTCCGAAAGTATACCAGAGTGTAACACTATATAAAACGGGAGAGGAGAGAAAGGAAGCACATGAATAAAAAGAGAGCCACACATAGGCGCAATCTCGAACGCCATTAGGCGTTCTCTTCTCCATCTCCTCCATTACTACTACAGTGGGATCCCTACCTGATAAAGTGTAATATGTTTTAAACTACCAATAGAACGCTAGAAAGTGTCAAAATGTTACTATTTTTCACCAATGCATATATCATTAAATCTGATATTTTTTTCGCTGTTTTCAACTGAATGTTATGTTATACTTTTATATAATTAATATTTGTTTAATTATTAATCGTAAATCGCTATTGATTTATTTTTGGAACAAATAAGAAAATAATAATTGTTCAAATAAGAAACACAATATGAATAAATTTCGAGAGAAAGTGGTATCGTACTGTATTTCTTGCTCACCGTCGGTTTATTCTTGCAACAATGTCCCGGGATATAGAAATGGGAAGCCCAAAAGGGAGGACGGGGCCGTAAAAAATGGATTCCTTAAATCTCTTTCCAAATATCTTCCGCAGGCAGGCGCTCTGTCTTCCCTTTTAACTCACGCGCGCATGAAAAGGGAATAAAAATATGGCGAATGACGGCTCAATCAGCGAAAAACTAAAACCCATTTTCCTTCCCTATTATTTGGTCTGTGGAGCTTTCGGTTTAGATGGAAAGAGAGAAACTGTGGGGGTGGCTCGAGCTCGTCGAGCGATACTTATCGCCGAAACGAAAATGCTCTGAAAGCTCCGAGAATTGAAATGGGTGAAAAAGAGCGAAAAAGCCCGCGCTCAGATAAACCATTGTACGTATGCTTATGGGTGGGCTTGTACTTATGTGTGTATAAGGAACACTGGCACAATGGTTTATTGAGTGGAGGGTATTTAGGTGGCGAATTTGCAGACTGACGGCTTTGTTATTCCAGATAAGTGAAAGCGTTATTCCTTTGTACGCAATCACTCTCCGGTTAATGTGCGTTCAAGTTTGTGCGTGTGTAAGTGTTCATGTTTCCACTCAATTTTGTCCTGAATTTTTTTACAATAAAATATATTATATAAAGATTTTTCTCTAACTATTTAAACGTTCAATCGCATATAAAATCTTCGAAATTTTATATAAAGACGATAATCTGTTTTCAAATTATCATTTGTATATAAAATTAATATCACCTTATTACATATATCATTATTTTAAAAATATTGTTAAATGTTATAAAAATCAAAATAAAAAATAGTGATAATACAATTTTATACATATATATATATATATATTATATTATATTTTCATATACTGTTTCACATATTTGTGACATTGAAAGAAAACGATTATAAATTATAACCGATTCTCGGCTTTCAATACGCGAAACTGCGTCGAATAATAGAATATCCAGAATAAAAATATTTTTCACGTTTGAAACTCGAAGGATTGCTCGTGACGTTTTAGTAATGCGAAAACTTTGCGATTTTTCATTTAGTGAAGAATTTCTCTTATGAAAAGCTCCCTCAACTCCCCCATTCCATAAACGAACAACGCTTTCGAGTTTTCTGCAGTGCTTTTGCAAAACGAACACGTATATAGATTCATATATATATATATATATACATACATGTACCCACACACACACACACACACACATATATATATATATATATATATATATATATATATATATATATATACTTATCGTAAGAGAGCTTTGTGTAGAAAGGCTTCCGGTCAGGCTGAAAACTCCTCCATTGTTAGGAAAACTCTATCACATCCGGTAGAAAATGCGAATGCATTTCAACCTTTTGTACCGTTGCACAAACTGCACGTTTATATTCTTCTTTTCTTACGCGACGAATCCCGAAGGAGAACGGTGAAAATTCAACAAAAAGAAATCTATCAGTAAACTCCGCCTTGTTACCGTCGTTTTTTTTTCCTTTTATTTTTACTCGCTCACTTAAATTTCCGTTTCTACTGCAATGCTTTTAATGCTGCTAGAAGTTTTCTACGTACACACACACACACATATATATATATATATATATATATATATATATATATGTATCTATTCGCGGAATTGCGTTCGTTTTAATCGTTCACCTTTGATAAATTACCACGTGTGCCCGATTCGTTAGAGCAACTTTGTCAAATGAGATTCTAGTATCGTCCATATATTTTCTATCTATTTTTTTTTTCGTCTCGTATTTTGCCCCTTTTGTCTCTCTATTTTCATTCAGTTACTGCTTGTGCACCTTCAAATAGTGCCGCTATCAATCCGTGCCAAAGTTACAAAGAGACTGGACGAGTGGTTTGCTCCTATAGCATATTAGAAAAGCGTGTTTTCAATTGCAAAAACGTTTGATCTCGAAAAATCTATTATTAAATAAAATGAAGCGCGTAATGCGTTTTAGCATATTGGATATTGATTATTTTTTTCCATTTTTTATAATACATGTCATCATTATTTTAAGACAAAATTTTAAAATCATTTATATTTACAATTAGTCATCCATTATTATAATAATTATTTACAATTTTTTAAAATAATAATATAATGATTATATATATAAATATGATGTTATTTCAATTTACTTATTCTTTTATATATGAATTTGATATAACATACGTTTTTATTTTGGCAATGACATTTTCATTATTTCTTTCATCGAATATAATTCTCTTTTTTAATTTTATAAAGCAGTGCATCTTAAAATACAATGAAATATTGTAATATTTTTTTCATATATATTATATATAAGTGATATATATGTGAGTTTAAAAATACCTAAAAACTTGAAAATAATATTAAATTGATTTAATTATATTATTATATCAAAATTTCATGATTTGATATAAATAATTATAATTTAAAAAAGGCAATCTTAATATCAATTTAATTTTTAATCGATATATAATTATTAAGTTATTGTTTAAATATCTTTTTTTTTAAGAAACATTGAATTATACTGTACACGACTTTACATTTTTCTAAGTACTCTAATAGACATTCGTGTAGGTTAAAAGTTAAAAATGGTTCCACATCACTCTGTTTCCTGTTGCTTCCCCCTCACTTCTAACCCCTTAACTGTCGACGTTCGATTCTTTCGTCTCTTTCTACGACTATAGCCAACCTTTTCTTGCGCAAAGTTCACAGGTGCGTCGCGCGAATATCTTCGACTAATATATTAATTATATTGTAAAATTTTAAATGATCGCATAATATATACGGTATAATGGAACATAAATTAAATCTAATTTTCTATCGTTTCATTCATCTAGGTCTCTATTTGTTGCTCGTAAAAGTTACTTGTGTAACCAACACGTTTGATCTGTGGCCAACTGTGATCATCAGTTACATATTGCTAATTAATCTTTTGGACGTTATAGTTTATTATTGTACCAATTCCGTTCATGATTCACATGATTTACGCACGTATTTATGTCACAACAATCCAAACAATGCATTGTTATGAAACACGCCATTGATTGGCTCTCATTATTTTATTTAGGAAGCGGCGATATGAAATATGAAATTAAATGTCACATTGTTAAAGTGATATATTCTACATAATAATATTTTAGAGATTTTCGCTCTAATATTTTAATTATGACATTAAATTAATGATAAAATATTAAGCTTATAAATTAATTCATATATCACAAAATGATAATATTATTGATTAAATTTTTATATTTGATATTTCACGAAACGATTCAATATAATTCTGTTATTGTTATTTATAAACTCAATATCAACGATGTTCACATATAAATTTTATACATAAAAATATTACTTTTTAATAAATTGACCTAGTTTTATTTGTGTACAAAATAAATAATAATAACAATATAATGTGTTATTATATAGATCGATAATTATAAAATTACATATTTTAATTTAAATTACGCTGTTATTTTCCATTACTCCACGCCACTGTTCAAACATAACGACCGTATAAAAGTTCACGAGTCAACTCATAGATAGCGCCAAAGTATGGTTTTTCGACAAAATTTTGATATTGATCGTTCTCTTTGATTTCGCAAAATCAAAAGAAGAAAATTTCAAAAATCAAAAAAAAAATGCATTTAAAATTATACGAAATTACCGCACACGGAGAGCAAAAGAAACAAAGCGTGACCATTGTCAAAAGCGTAGAAGAATTTCAAAAATGTCGAATCGAAAACGGCACGAAATGTCGCCGAAATGGAACCACGATTTTTCTAAATTTGCGCGGTCGTTAATCTCCTTCCTATTTTTCCAAAATTTAGAAACGGATAAAACAATATAAAATATAACAACAACAACAGTTATAATTGCATTATTTTCGTGTTCTGCCGCGATGCGAAATATAGTCATTATTTCGACATGATGAAGTCATTATATTTTTATATTGTGTTTTTGTATATATATATATATATATATATATATATATATATATATATATATATATATATATATATATATCGTGATTTTTATTATTATTATTTTGTTTATGGTCGTTGCTGTTGCCCGTTTTAACCAAAATTGCTAGAGCAATTTTCGATGCATAAATCGGTTTCGCTTCGGTAAAGCGAAATTCGATAATCTCCTTCGGATGTGCATCACTTTTTTCTACATTATTTATTTATATTATGTAATTTCATTACTAGATGTCATATTATCTTTAAAAACGACTTATACCAAATAATAAAATTCTAATAATTCAATTTTAAATACATGTTTATATTAGATTTTTTATTTCTTTAATTTATCTACTCTATTCCAATTATACTAACAATTAATTTTACTTCATTGAATGTCTCTTTTGGATTTAAATTAAAAAGTAAGATGTAAATATACTGAATTTTTTACTAGATTTACAAAAATCAATAAAATTTAAATCTAAATATATAGAATTGATTTAAAACTCGAAAGTTAAATCAAATTTTTTACTTTAATAGTACTAATATATATGACTTCCACCAACCAAAAACTATTATATACACAAATTTTTATATTTATTTATAGTATTTTTTTTTTAGAAATATTCAAAGTCTATTATATTAAGCTTTGTACGGTGGTACGCGTAATTTTAATTCGAAAACCGTAAAGGTAAATTATAAAACAATTCCACACAGCGGACCCTACTCAAAATCACGTCATGCTTTGGGCTTAACTTTTCGATGGAAAAAAATCGACCGTTTTAATCTTTTTCTCATTTTTATTTTTTCACTCTGGATCTTTTTATACGACATGAGCTTATACACTAGTACCTATATATAAATGTGTGTGTGTGTGTATGTATGTTATACAATTTTTCCCTCCGTGGTCGGGTACCTTTTAATTTTGACGAACAGACAGGTGAACAAAGTTCCAGTCGCACTGGAAAAAAAAATCGAAGTTGAACCGCTTTCGATGAAATTTATTCGAAAAACTGGACCTTTTCATGTATAATTATGTGAAAATTTTATTATTGCGACGTATTTTTAATTGCGTTAAATTACATATCGATTGCAATTTTTAAACGAGAGATACTCGTCGCTTTTACACGCCTTATCTGTGTAAGACATTTTATTTTAATATAAAAAGTTACGCGATGTAATTGTAATGCTCTTGTATACAAGTTTTCAGTAATATAATATTTTATTAAAATTCTTAATATATATATATATATATATATATATATATATATATATATATATATATATATATATATATAAGGCTTTCTAAAAACATATACGTTTTAACCCAATTCATGAAATATACAAAAAATCATAATTATTTTTGTGATGAACAATTGTGTCATATTCATCAATGCACTTTAGAGTAATATTTATTTTTTTTAATAAGGGAAATTTTCTTATTAAGAAAATCGTTTTCTGATGTTAAAAAATAAATCAAAGTATTAATATAAAGTAATATCCTTCGTTATCCAAGAATATCAACCTTTCACTAAAGTAAATCATGTACTTTTAATTCACATCTGCTTTGTGATTTACTTTGGTGAAAGCTTTCTAACATTTCTCAATATATTACTATAATTTAATATATAAAATTTAAATTCATCTGATATATACCATATATGGAAATTTTAATGCCGAACTCGATAAATATCTAAGAAAGAAAGACTAAAATTTGATTTGTGCTGCTGCTTCATAAGAAAAAGGGATTGCCGAATTCGGCCGACATGAGGAAAATCGACGTCTTAAAATTAAATTATACCAAAAAAAAAAAGGAAAAATAGTACAAAATCGGACAGATGAAAGAGTAAAGATACCAGATGTATTGGGATAAGCGTAATTCCGCCGGTTGCGTCTGAGTAAAACGTTTTTCTCTGAGCCCGTATTCTTCGTAGCCGTTGCCCGGTTTAAGAGATATAATGAGAATATAAACGCCTCATAAATCATTCATCTCTCTTGTACGCTCCGGTTGTTGTTGTTGCCGTTGATTCTCTTCTTTTTTTTTATTATTTTGAGATTTTATGTTTTATTTTTCCACTTCACATTTTAAGTTTTTCGTTTTGTCTTTAAAAAAAATTTTTTTTTTTTGCTTCGTTTTTACGATTCATTTTTATTTATGATTTTCAACTCTGCAAATATACATCTGAACATTGATATATGTATCACAGATTTTACAATTAATTAATTCACGCGTATAAAATATACATCATTATAATGTTAATTAGATATATTTTTAACATTTGTTAAAATATATCTAATTAACTTTAATTGTATAAATTTAAAATATTTTTTTCATGGCATAAAATCGCTACTACTGTAATGTGCATTTATATATTTATACCATTAAATCTATTTAGTTGAAACACTCTAGATCTAGTATAAAATACTATAACCAGAACTCGTTATAATATAAATCGAAATTAATTGACATAAATAACTTCCTTATTATATATAGATCGATATCGAAACACTATCATAAAATAGTAGATTATCAGAGTCGTTTCACTCGAAAAAAAAAGAAAAAGAAAAGACGATCGCTCTTCGCGTCACTTCGCCGTAAAAACGGCACTGGAAATGTTTTTCTTTTTTTTTTGTAGTCTTACAAAAAGTCTAGGATTCGCCGTGTATTTATATAATTTTTCACGTTTACCTACACGCTGTTTGTACCTTTACCATGGGACTTTGAACGTGCTTTTACCGGCCCCGGGGTGTGCGATTATACAACGGGGATATGAATATAACAACTGCGTGTTGCAAGCAAGGAAGGGATTCTATCCGCAAGATTTTCGAACCGAACGCTCGAGCAGAATTTTACTTCTATAATAATAATACACGTGTATTTTGCCCGGATTATGCTTATGCATGTATATGTAGGCACCTCATCCTATCCCCGTCTATCTAACCAAGGGTCGTATCAAAAATACCTATTATATATTTTTTTTTTATTTACACTTATAATATATATACTAAATATATAAAATAAAAATAATACTTTTTTTTTTCATATTTAATAAAATAATTAAATTATTATGGATTTTTAAGTAAAAAGATATATATGAAAACAGTTCATTGTTTTTGCATTTATATATTTGTTTCCTCATGAGGTAGAAAATAAATAATTTTATTTTTTTATGATATTTATATGTTAATCAAGATAATCTTTTCAATATCATTAATTTCTAATATGATTTTTAAAAAATAAATTATTTTATATTCAACAAAATCTATTGATTTTTATTAAATAATAATAATCCATTTAAGTATGAATGAAGTATTATTAAAAAAGTTTAAATTTATAAATAGCGAAGGGTAGTAGATCTTCTAGGAATTTTCAACAAATTTACAAAAATATCTATTTTTAAATATGTTACAGCATTTAAAGTTATAAACAGAATACCCCAAGTATTTTTAACGGAAACAAAAAAAATCTTTCATCTTATACAGTTGAACGTTTTTGTTATATTTATACTACAAAACTATTTTTTATTTTATTTTTAATATTTGCAATAAAATCGCAATTGCGACACCAAAAGTAACATTTCTGATACGACCCTTATTGCCTTCCATGTTTCCATCCGTCTGTCTGTCTGTGTGTGTATCCCAGAGGAGATATGATTGCTCGTTGTAAAACGAAACACGCTTAACGCGAAACGGCCGCCGTTTGCGACGTCACGACGGTGTTATTAAAGCTCGTTGTAAACGATTTTCACGCTTCGAACTCTCATACAAGTCGTTATTTCGTTCTATATATGCCCTTTCCATTTTACGTTCAAAAACGATATTATTCCGTCGCTCTTTTCGTCGATGTTATGCAATGTTTGAAAACTACTCAGACGACGATGAACCGAACTGCGACTTATCAAAGTATCTATCTAACGGGCGTTTCTATAGACAATGATGGCTCAATTGTTATTATTTATTTATTTATTTTTTTGTATTAAAAAATGTATTTTAAATCTTTATAAATCGAATATATCTTAGTAAACTCGATATCGATTAATATTTCATTATAAATTAAAATTAGTTTTTTTTCTAAATATGTAAAAACTGATAAGAATATGCATATGAAAAATTCTAATTTATAAAACGCAAAAACATATGAAAAGTTTAATTAATATTAATTTTCATAAATAAAAAATGTCAGAAATTCTATACAAATGAATCGAAAAAATATGTTTAATTACAAAAATCTTAAAACAGAATGTAATATGAAAATATTTTTTAATTATATAATATAAAAATATCTTAAATATAAAATACTGAAATTATAAAGTTAAAACAAATATTTATGTATCGAAAAGTAGTCGTTTGAAACGTAAGCTATTTCGCATACATTAAAAAAACGGAATGAAAAAAATATGGTAATCATTTCCATTTCCCACTCGAACAGGAAGAGTCTCTACAGGAAAACTTTGTATATTTTTGAATGAAAGTTTGTTTATTTGTTTTCTTTTATGCTGTTCGTGAGTTTTCCGCGAAAAACCGTTTCGGGCATCAAACGAAAACTGGAAAACCCCGGGTAAGAGGGGGGGAGGGCGGCGCGGAAAGTCTTTTCTTTCCGCAACCCCAGTCGAATCAAACAAACCTCAAGACAAAGGCTCCGTTAAACTTTCTTTCATCATCATAAAACAATTCAATATGTAGCGGCGAAAAAGTATTATTTTATCGTCGAAAGTTTACTAACGCGTCGAGAAGTGGGATGAAACTTTTTTGCGACCCCTTCTCGACGAAAAAGTTATTTGCAAAAGTAGAGAACTTTAAAATTTTTAACCCCTTTTTCTTTCAAATAAATTGATTTTGGGGGGAAACGTCATAATGTATTTTTTTAATACATCAAACGAAATGATAGTCTTAGATAAATTTATAAGAATAGTGGTGTCAAAATATATTATATTGTGGTTCATACGAGATTTTAATACGATTTAAATTATTGCTCATATATCAGTATTTGAAATTATATCATATATATATATATATATATATATATATATATATATATATATATATATATATATATATTTATATAATTTTTGAAGGTCTGTTAATGATTTTTAAATTAGTCGCCGACCATTCGTCGATGAGATGGGTTGATATAGAGTGTATGAAAAAAATTTTTTTTCAAAAATAAACGCAAAAAAGACGATTTCCTGAGCACATGTTGGGTTTTTGGAAGATACGAAAGGTTGTTTTGTGCTAGAGGGGAATATCCAGGATCATACCCTCATCAGAAGCGAGTTGGGTAAAACTGACATTGTCCAATCAGCCTTTCTCAGACATTTTCGGATTCTAATCTATACTCAGCAGCCCCCCCACAAAATATATTCTCTTACGCCGCGTTTTTTTTTTGATGATAAACAGACACTTCTACCTTCTCAAATAACTCGACTAAGTATTGTCGAAAAAAAAATTTACGATTTTTTTTTGGGCTACTCCCATGTCTAAATTTGAGACGTA
This sequence comes from Leptonema lineaticorne, assembly GCA_024500535.1. NCBI lineage: Eukaryota > Metazoa > Arthropoda > Insecta > Trichoptera > Hydropsychidae > Leptonema > Leptonema lineaticorne. The sequence continues at coordinate 10,139,740 of JANIJI010000004.1, read as the reverse complement.
TCGCATTTAACGTTCTATAATTACGTGCGGGCCATTAATTCTATTTCAATTACATATAGAATCGCTTTGTTCAACGCTATTTTAATACGTATTTAATAGCTCGAACAATTCACATAATAATACTTCTTTCGGCGTTAAAAAATATATTTAAGAATCATCTTTTTTTATTTTGTTTTTCTATTTTTTTTAATACTATTAAATAACAATACAAAATAAAAACAATTTAAGAACAAACCATTTTAAAAAAATATTCCTAGTTGATCTTCAAAAATAATGAATTACTCAAAAAATCGTCGAATTATTAAATTATTCCATTTATTACATTATTTTTATAAAATAAAATTAATTAGGAAACCTATGTGTCTCTTTTGACTTTCTAAATAATGATTCTAATATCATTTTTCAATCAAAATTCATTAAAAACTTTTAAATACTTCATTTATATGTGGAAAAATATATAAAATTAGAATTTTAAATATAACATTTATAAACATTATCTATAGAAGTTCATTTTTTTATTTTAATAATATACAATTATTTTATCAATAATTGATTATATTGAATTTGCATCTAAAACTAAATTTATCAATAATAATATAATTGAAAATAAGAACTAGATATTTGATATTAAAATAATATTCAAAAATTTCACACTTAAAATATTTAATATTACATGAAAAATAACATTTAAATTATTCGAACTCCATACATGAGCACGTGTGCATTTGATTATTTTCAATTCCGTGTTTATAAATGATGAGTTAGATCCGCTTCGAACACGTTGAAAATTGAATCGTTTCAATTCGATAGTCCGACTGTATTAACAAACATATATTTATATATATATATATATATATATATATATATAATATAAATTATACCGAAAAATAATACAGTGGACCCCCGCCGATTCGATAAGAACAAACACACTCGCCACAACCGCTCACAAACAAACAAACAAACAATAATAATATGCATCGGAATGACAAAGGTAAAAGAGAACCACACATTAACAATCACGCACACATCACATATACCAAACAATAGTTGCGAGTCACGTTATGGCTCATTTTTTAACTTTCATTTTTTTAGGGAAAAGGTTTCAATAAGGAACGCTTTTCTCTAATCTAAAAACGCGTACACGTATACATCTGTGTGTGTGTGTGTGTGTGTGTTCGTGGGTGCGCCCCAAAATTAATGCCCTTTCCCTAATGCAGTTGTACCCAGGGAGTACGATCCCATTTGTTAGTTATTGTTCCCGGGCCGTGTCGGATACAATGCCGGGCAATAAGTCTACGTCGTTTCCACGAGCCCCACTTTGATGTCTTTGTTATGACTTCGTGTTCGTATATGCGTTATGGATCGAACTAAGCTTTGCAAACTTTTTCGTCGATGTCACCCACCCGATAACTCCCGCAACACCACCCCAACAATCATATGTTATATATTATTATCAAAGCTTTCATTCTTTGCTTTAAGAAATCGCTATGTAATCAAAATAATATATCATATATAATATTTTATTCATATTTTTTTTTAATTATATATGTATATAATTTTTTATCAAATTTATAAATTTAGTACACGAAATACATGAATTATTATTATTGGAAAATATTTTTAATCAATACAAAAATATAACTTATATACTAAAAAGGTACTCCTGAAAAAAAAATATAAAGCAAATGCTTATAGCATATTTTTATTAGCAATCATAGCTCACTGTATATTGCTTAGGTTCACATAGCAATTTTTTTTTGCAAAAAAAATGATTAGTAAACTAGTTATAATCAGTCAAAATTCCAATATCTGACAACGACGATATGAACTTTTTACATATTGTTAAAAAATATAAAATATTTTTATATAGAGTAAATAAATCTGATGTAATTTTTAATGGTATTAAAGTTTATCCAAATCAAATATTTATTAATACATAAAAATAAAATCAGTTTTATTCAATTATCGATTAAAATATTTTTTACGAAACTTTTGGAAGTTGTTTTATAAATTTTTTTGAATATAAAATTTTGAAAAGCATCGACACACACGATTTGAACGCAGTCGCAAAGCGGTTCGTTCATGCACTTCGTGCAAGGATACCTCATAGAGGCGTCATTGTTTACAACAGATGTTTTTAATTAAGAGTCCGCGGTCCGGAATGGCGTTCCGTAGTCGCGAAAGAGCACCGTGCGAGATAACGAAACCGCAGCGACGACATGCGATCGTAAAATAATAGTAATAATTTTGAAGAAAAAAAAAATTTCGACGGGAAGTTCAAATAAAATATTTTCATAATATCATAATATATTTTACGATATATTTTTTCCATCGTTCGCTAATGAGGGACGCCCTGTAGATCAAAGTGAAATTGACTTTGATTTAACGAGCGTTTGTAAAATGCCGGTTATGTAGGCGCGCTATAATAGAATCATCTCGTGGCTCTCCTCTTGTAAACTCCTCGGGTTCATTTTGAATAAAAACATTTTTCATCCGAGAGAATGGAAGTTATTCGACGCAATAAATAATTGTCTGATGATGTTGTCTCTATTGTAGTTTTAAAGGGTACAACCGCCATGTTGTATGTGCTCTGTCTTATTTTTTTCCACGATTCTTTTTTCTCTTTTTCGTTCTCTCTAGACATTAAAACGTATTTTCGTGTTCATCGTTATGTCCGTAATATGGATCCACACACACACACACACACACACACACACACACACATATATATATATATTTCGATATTGAACGGCATATCGAATCTAATGCTTATTATTTTTTTTTATCGTGAAAATTTACCGTTAATTTCGTTACACATACATTTCCAGTTTTATACATCCACATATTATTAATATAATACAAGATTAACGAAACTATATCGTATTTATTATTATTGTTATGTGTATATATTTTAAATAATATAATATTTTAACCTAATTTAATATTCAAAACGCTCAAGAACTATGCTAAACGTAATTAACAGCATCGATCATGAGACCGTTATATGAACTTTGACTTCAATTTATTCACTGCGGATAATTTAAATTGCGTAACATATCACGTTATTTAGAGCTTTTAAACTCTATACATTTAAAATAATAATATCGATAATGTCTATATAATTCAATATTAAATCACAACATCTTTTTTAAGCTTCATAATTCTTTTTTTTTTTTTTTTTGTATTATAACCTATATAATTTAAATTACATATACATGAAAAATTTAAACATCTGTACTATAATGATATTAATAATTTCATTAGATAATACGTAAATTTCTATCAATTTTATAAACATCTGATATATTTTATATATAGTGGGATAAGTTTGTATATATATTTATATAAGGGATTTTTCATCTTGATTATGCGTACTGCTAAAAACGAATCCAAGATCGAATGGCACGTTAATGGATAATTTCGATTGGCTGAATTGTGTCGGTTCGTGGGCGATAAGGAGCCGCCATATCGATCAATGGAGTCGGTATGCAGCCAGAGCAGCCACCGGGACAAAATTGATCGGTGCGTACAGTTTTGAGAGACACATAATTATTTTCGGTCCGGACTTGTTCGCCGTTTGATTAATTCCCGCTTTGGTCCAGTGCCGCCGCATCCGCTACGCTCCGCATTAATATATTAATCGTTGGCAATTAACGAAATATACTCGTATCGGAACGTTTTCGAACAATACGGTCTAAAAAAAAAATAATTGTGATTATTATAATGCGCATTTGTAAAACATATTTAAAATATATATATATTTGTTATGAAAATAATATTGTATAAATATCGATAAGTGTGTGATAATAGAATATTGGTGGATTACCATAGCGGAAATTTCTAGACGGGAAATCGTGAGGCGGATGTGAAAGTGTGTATAGTTCGACGTGCGCAACACGTGCTCGCGCTCGAACGTTTTTTCGTTTTGAAAAACCGGCGTCGGTGTCTCCGGTTGAGTTTGAGATAAAATCGCCAACTGGCCCCAAAAAGCGGCCATGGTCGCGACCGTTTGATTTACGACCGGGCTGACACACTCACGAGAACTCTGACCGAAGAATTCGAGGGTTTTTATAAGTGTACACGTGCACCGACGCTTACGTGTATGCGTGTATATATATATATATATATATATATATATATATATATACACGTATGTATGTATGTATGTATGCGGAGGTCTTTAAAATGTCGATCAAAAAAAAAAAATAACAATTTAAAAAGTCATTCATCATTAGAAAATTCGCAGAATGTCCTTAGGTTAATCCTCTTTGTCCTTACAGTTATGGCCGCACACAACGCGAAGCGCGCAAATCCCATTGGTCGATGCGTTTATCGTTAACCAATCGGATTCGTTGAAATCTAAAATAAAACAATCGCTTTTTTTTTTACTGTACCTATTTATTGAAAGAACGAGAAGTTGAATGTATGTTTCACATTTTAATTACAGAGTTTTAATAATTATTTTAAAAAAAAGAAGCCATTAGTTAAACGAACGTCATAAATTTATATAGATTGAAAATAATTTACAATCATTAATCAGTAATTTTTTTTTTTAATTATCCATCAATACAATTAAAAATAGATAATAATTTAATAATGTAAATTAAAAAATCATTTCTAAATTTAGTTGATATATTTATTTAATTATAATTCAATAATTCACGCGACACAATACAAGCGTTAATTATCACAAATAAAAAAAAATACACTAATACCTTTCACTATATATATATATATATAAATTTATGATTCGAAAGGGCCAAATTTCTAATTTTATTCGCCATAATCGTTAACAACACAAATAAATGTATGAGCTATTTTTTATTCCACCGGCCGAGACTAATATAAATCACTGTGTAAATTAATTGTGCGCCCGTTCGCCGCGCCGTCTTGTAAACATTTCACGAACGAGAACCTTCATTTCGTTTCGTGTTCTCTCATGTCACCTTTGATGTGTATTTGCTCCCTTTGACGCCGATAATTGATTCGGCATTACCAAATATAACATTTAATATCCGTTTTCAAACACGCTTCTTATCATTATACATCTTTGTTTTTTTTTTAATTTTCTTTACAACAACAACTGCGACTAGAATACCATATTTGTAACTAGTTTCAATGCCTAAATAGAAATTAAAAAATAAATTTGATAACTCATAGTGAAAGAATGGCTATTTAATAACATATTTAATTTATTTGAATTTAATTCTATGTATTATTTGGAACAAGAATGAGCATTACAATATATATACTTAATAATATTTTTTTACTCATATTTGAAAATTAATTTTTAGACATTATTAATAAAACGAACATAAAATCAACATAATTCATAGAGTTCTATATAAATTTAAAAATACACATGTCTGTGACTAAAGTATTTGGGAAATGTCATAAATTAAAGTAGAACAAGAATGTCGCCCTTCGTGCACACAACGTCTAGCCGTCTAGTGACATTTTTAATTAATTTTAAAAACACACACGAATCAAATATATTCAATATTATCAAGTTTAAAAGATGGTGAAAAGATAGCGTTGAATATACATATGCGTTACAGTCCTTTGAATTCGCCGTAAAGGCGCACATAAATATCGCGTCGCAAATAGGGTCAACGAGACGCCGTAGCATTTATCATATTTTTTTTTCGCACGTTTTCAATTTAATTTCACGCCTTATTAGTCATTTAAATTTTAACTAATATATTAAAGTTTGCGCTGGGAAATTTTAAATAAAAATTGCTGCTTGATTAATGGAATTATTAACGGTTTTTTTTTCATATCAGATAGATGCGTCCGGTTAATTCGGAACGCTTTAGCGGTTGTTAACCGCGTATTGCACAATTTTGTTTATAGAAATTTGCAATATGCAAGTGCAACGTTGCTTCGCTTCATTAACAACGTCCTCTGGCAACATCTTGTAGATATCGTGTCCAAAATGACACGTTATTAGTTTTCATTAGGCACTACCTGGACTCAGAATAACCCTATCGCTGTACGGCACTGACAAATCGCATACACGACTTCGGGTAGAAAAATGAAAAAAAAATACGACTAAAAATTAAAATAAATAAAACAAACGAGCAAAAAGACACGTGAAACCACCAACGCGAACGATTTATAATCAAGAAACTCCATCGTTTTCGTATTGGGATCGCTTTACGATTTTCAGTAAATTTTCCGTTCGCCTTTTTGTCGTACCTACACTTTTTTGACGCCGTATTAATTAACGACTCGTTGAAAAATCGTATCCCTCGTTCTCGTTTATCATTTCTTCCGATTTTTTGGCATAAACACTGATTTAAATATTTCCAGTCACTATTTATTTTCATTCCTACGGAACTCGTTCTTTTTTATACTACGGAAAATCGAGTCAAATACATCACGAGACGTTTAAAAAAACAAAGAAAAAGTGAAATGAAGTATGTGCTGAAAATGAAATATTATTTCACTCTAAGTATATTTTATATATTTATTTCATTTCTTTGACTTTTATTGATTATTGCTCGGTTTTATTTTTGACGAAAAATATATTAATAAATAAAATATCTCATAAATTTAAAATTAATCGTATGTTCGAAAATAGAAGCACGGTAAAAATATATTTTACAGCTATCCTCCCTAATTAATTTAAATAATATTCATGAATCTTATTGAATCTTAATAGCATCTCAAGTGATGTCACATATTAGAAATGAAGCCGAAGATCGTGATTGAACATCGTGCAGTAAGATTACGGAATGGCAAAGGCGAATTTTTTCAGTGGTACGAAGGCAATCACTGTCCAACGTAAAACGGGTTCGAAACCCGGTTTGGAGCTGTTTGAGCGATGCCCGTGGGCGGATTGAATTATTTTAATTGGGTTCGGTAGCAAAAATGTATAAATAAAGAGAAATGAGCTTATGAGGCACCACCGTGTTCCGAAGGGACTTTGACAAATTACCGGATAGTGGAGATTCCCATCGTCACTCCCGTTCATCCACGGCACGAGCTCGTCTCTGAAAAATCGAGCTGGTCTCCGATCTTTATAATTGCGACCGATATTAATTTCTGCGAGATCACTCGGCAAGATAGCCTTTAGTTCTCTCTCTCTGTTGAGAGTCGTTCGATTGATTTTAATCGGAAAAACCTTTATTATTATTATTGTTTTCGATTTCGTTAAACGGCGAATTTTTTACAGTACTCGACTTGACATTAATTAGTCTGCTTCATTACATTTTTTGCTTAAGGCTATTTTATCATATTGACTGTATAAAAATTTTTATCAAATCTTAAATTTTCCTCAAACATTATTAATCTATGCGTATGTGAAAATTATTAAAATTTTAATATGTTTAATATTTTTTTGTTTTAGAGCGTAAAAGAGGCCGACAGACGTACACTCGCTACCAAACCTTGGAATTGGAGAAGGAGTTCCACTTCAATCGCTACCTGACGAGGAGGAGACGCATAGAGATCGCTCATGCCCTCTGCCTAACAGAGCGCCAGATCAAGATCTGGTTCCAGAACAGGAGGATGAAGTGGAAGAAGGAAAACAAGACGAAGGGAGAGCCAGGGTCGGGAGACGACGCCGACAACATGACCCCACCGACCTCGCCCCAATAGGAAACTAATTTTATTCATTTCTTAGCAATTTATTTATTTTTCATTCTTATAATTAAGTTTTGTCGCGCAGAGACCCAAAACCTATACATGTGTTATATATAAAAAAAAGTAATAATATATAAATATATTGATAATCATATATGATACGGAGAAAAAATCCGATTCTCCATTGAATTATCCGTACCAGTGATGAATACCAATAAAAAACCAAATTCACTGTAATTATTATTATTCATAAAATCCTATTATATGTATATGCAATTATTTCATTGAATTGATTATCCGCTTTCAAATTGCAATCGATACGGTTAATTCGTTCTAATATGTGATAATTCTGTCAAACTTTCTTGCACCAAATGAATCTTGGTTTCTCAATCCGCATCATCTTGTAAAAAATATTACGTAATTTTTAAATTTATATTTATTAAATAAATCTTTTCTGATATTGATCGAATTTTCCGGTCGATTAAATTTGAAAGATCACGGATAGGCTTATTTCTATTAATCAAGCTAATAATGATTTCATAGATAAGGTCTATTTTCAAAAAAATAAAAATGAATAAAAACAATCTGTCAGCGAATTTACAGATTCGTATTGTATTTATTATGAAAAAAAAAGTAAAACAAAGTTGAATTATGAAAACTTAAGTAAATATATTAAAATAAAAGTGAAATGTTCCTACGCTATGTAAATAACGTTTGAAATATATAACAACAGTATTTTTCTTTCGGTTTGCATTATTTTATAATATTTTTAATTTTTGAGTTTCTTACGAATTCAACTGATTGAGACCTTATTGTTACTAAAAAAAAATACAAAATGTTATAAAAAAAACAGAATCGTTCGATGAAATATTTTAAGTCCCATAAATTATAACCACAATGACCTCGTATGTAAAACATTTATTTTGAAATTCATTTTGTTTTTTTTTTATTACAAACCATATATATAATATTATTATATATAATAATTTATCATTTTATTGAGGATCGACGGAGAAACTTGTACAGATTGAAAAATATTATTATAGTTATTTTATTTACACAATCATGAATATTATGGTTAATTATTTTAAGTGTAATTAAATTAATTAATTAAAGTGAAAGTAATTATATTTAAATTATATTTCCTATTGTAAAATATTATTTCTTACATTTAAATTATAATGTCCCTCCCTTCCCCCTTCCCCCACGGTGAGATTGCGTACATATTTGTGAAAATAAATTTTTGGTATTTATCTTAGATTTACGTGCATACATTTTTAAGAATGCAACGTGCGAATATATTTCGTTTTTTGCATTATATAAATATATTTATATTTATACATTTATGATGATGTTTGATGAAATATAATTGTGTAAGTCTCTGATAAGTAAAAGAAAGCTCGGAATTGTTTTTTTTTTAGAGTGATCGTAGTGTAAAATTTATTATTTTTTGTTTGTTTGTTTCAATTTTTGGGCGAAACTTATTGATATACATCTATTAATTGTAAGCATTGGCTCTGTTTAGGTGAATTAACTTGTACTTAAATTATTGTTTTTTTTTTGTATTGTATTATTTCGAAGTATTGAATTTTTGTCCTTTTTTTCTTAATGTCATTGACGTCTGTTTATTTTTGTATGCTAATATTGTGTAAAAAAAAAATTAGAAAAAAATATGAATTAAAACAGAGAGGCCAGTGCGTGTGCAATGTATACGATACCTGAATACGTAATCGTCAAGATATTTAGGGAATCCATTAAAAATTACAATAATCCAAGTCGAATGTGAACATTCTAGTTTTATATAACATCAGTATATTGTGTGTACGAATTCGGAGCTTATTATGTAAAAATGAAAAAAAAAATAAAAAAAAATCATAAACCATATATGGACACAGTGTTTTCATGGGATACACAGTGCTTTCGTGCCATTAATGAAAATATGTCATTTACAAAATTGTCGTACAAAGTAATAAAAAAAAGTGAATTTTGAAAGTATCTGTAATATGGTGAAAACATCGGACTGTTGGATGATGCTGTCTGCCGCCATCTTTTTTCACTTCAAAAACGAAAAAATATTTACGGGGAAAAAAATGAACGCGAAACGAAAGAAAGACAACCAAAAAAAGGTCAGTGATTTGTTCTGAATTAGATCTTTTTCTACATTGTATATGTAAATTTGTTTCTAGTATTTAGATGATGATTACACAAAACACGGGGTTGATTCCAACCCACACCCCAAAACATAGTGTAATGAAAATATAGTATTTATATATACATACATGAAATATATATATATATAAATATGAATGATGAAAAACGTAGTTGTAATAATTTTTGAACACAAGAAAAAAAAACTTTTTTTATACATATTCCAAAATATATAAAAAAAAATGATAATAAAAACAAAATCGGAAAACGAGATACGTAATTTCAAAGTTGTGCACAGTTTAATATGTATACCAAAGTTAGGAATAAATTATTAATCTGTGAAAATACTTGTTTTTGTATAAAGATTAAAACTTTTTTTTTTTAATAATTTTAATATATAAAATATAACATTCGCTCGACATTTCTGTATGATATTTATTTCGAATTTTCTCGTTCTTTTCGATATTGAATAATGAAACGAATATACGTAATGAAAAAATCATCCAATCAATGTTATAAAAATAGATGAATTATTATTTAATTAATTATATATATATATATACATAAAAAACTAAAGAAAAATATTGATATGCATGTAGAGTGCGTTTATATAAAGTGAATATGTATTTTTGTATAGATTGTACCTCTTTTTTCTTGAACGTAATTTTTTCGGTTTCGTTTCGACTTTAACTGTCTTCGTCATAATTTTTAATTTAAAAAAGAAATAAAAATGTGATTTAAGATTATTATAAAAGTAAACGAAAAAAAAAAGAAAAAAAAACTTTAAAAATATTTTTTACCAATTATAAGTACATGCGAGTCTCGTTTTATGTTTTTCTTTTTCACAACGCAATTAATCGTTCATTATTCTCAGTGGAAACGAATTATTTTTTTAACTTATCATTTTTTCTAGTATAGATATTGAAAGTGTTATTGTTTTTGTGTTCATATTGTGGATAATTAATTCAAAGTAAGGCTGTAAATGCGATATGATTTAATAAATTAAAAATAAATGAAACCAGTCTGTGTATTCACTGTAAGGCTGTAATATACCTACGTGTTTTTGTCAATACATAAATGTATTTAAAATGGAGAGAAAAAAATGAAGCATTATTTAATTTAAATGACAATTTTGATTTACCTCAAGTTTTCGGTTTGTTATTATAATTATAATTATTATTATTATTATTACTATATGTCTTGTCGATTTGAAATCTAAATATTTATACATACAATATATATTATATATAAATAATTAATTTTAATAAGATTATAAATACCTATATGATATTGTCGTATAAATAAATACATAAAATATAATGAATAAAATATAATTGTAAAAAATTAAAAAGAAAATTCTTTTTATTTATAATAAATGAAAATAACATTACACTTTTTTTTATAAATTACACGTTAATCGAATTTTCGAATTACGTGTTGTAGACGGCCCTTGATTTTCGAACATGTTCTCTTTTATATAATAAATATGGTAACCCTAAAGTTACCAACGTATTTTAGAGTTTTTATTTATTTAATAGTATAATTTTTATAACACATCATAATCATTATATTCATAACTATATATCTGAAAATTTATAATAATAAAAATGTAATTAGATTTTTCTTAAATCAAGGGTTGTTTACATTTTTATACATTAATCACATTGACATCTAGTTTACTAAACATACATATACATAACATATATAATTAATTAATATATTTAAAAATTCAATATCTACAAAATATAATAGAAATATCAGTACAAATTTTAACCACAAATGAGCTCTATTTATAATATAATTTTCACCATTTGAAAGTTACGTGATAACCCTGATTATTCTTTAGCTGGTGTCAAAAACGGAATAACTATCCATGTTTTTTTTTAATATATAAATATATTCATATAATGCATACGCATGTTAAGATAACTTTTTTTTTTGTTTTATTTCGGAATACGTTGTGGCTCGCAAGGCAATTACCGGTCGTGTGTTTCCTGTTTGAAACACAGATTAATTTTTGAGAACCTCTCAAGATGATAGATGACTCGTCTCGAACGAGTGGTACACCTGTAAATTGAAATTCTTATTGGCTAATGCGTTACAGGTAAAGATACGAGTGGTCGCTTTTTGACTCGGTCACGCCCTTTGTGAAATTCATTTTCCATTTGTACAATATTTAATATGTACCTACGCGATTCCCTCGTGAAAAATAATAACAAAACTAAAACAGAGAGAGAGAGAGAGAGAGAGAGAGAGATCGAAAAAAAAACATTATTAAAAACTCATCATCTCCGATTGTGTGGCGGTTAATTCGAAATTAAACGTCCGATTCGAAGCCTCGTTAATGTGAAACTTTTGTTTTTTTTATAACGTCGATCACGAACCGAAAGGTTGTAATTTTTTTTTATCCTTCATCTCAAAATCATGCTCGATACTACGTGCCCTTTTCCCTCCCTTTTAACGCGTATATATAATTTATTATTTCGTGTTTTTTTTTAATTTATATATGTATATATATATAATTCGGATTGACTCTCGCCAGAGATAACGGCCAATAGACGTTTTTAAATGCGTAATCTAGCACGAAATAACATTGTCTCATATATTTAGTTGCGGCTAATTTAAATCACACTTTTCACGGTGTCGTCAACTATGACGATACGTTGAGATATCTTATTTTTATTTAATTAATAGTTTAAATAGTTCATATTTATGCTCTTTTATATAATCATATTTAAATAATATTAATTAATTTCTGATTTGTCTGGAAAGTTTTATTTTTTTATATCAATAAATAAATATGAAAATTTAAGATTTTATTTATAATTTATTATTTGTTATGAAGTTTTTGAATCATAAATAATATATATTTTTTACTATATAAAACTTGATTCAAAATATATACTATTATATCGTGTAGTTTAAACATTAATCAACATTACGTTTGACATTTTGTGAATTTAAATATATCAGTTTGATTATTATCAGATTTCAAAATATTTTAATTAATATTATTAACTATTTATTTAAATAAAATTCTAAAATTTAAATTCTATATATTTTAAACGAATTCTATATATAATATTTAAAATGAATTAAAATTGAAATTAGTTTTTATTTTTAAATATAATCATATAAAACTTTTTAAAAATAATTAATATTTTTATTACATTAGAATTTTTATATTGTCTATTTTTATGATTTAGTTATACATTCATCCCTAGTCGATTTGTATATTAAAAATTAATATCAACTCGCGTAAAGGTAATATTTGATTTTATATACGCTTCTATGGCATATACTTCTGGGAATCGACGGGTGGTCTAGAGATGCCATATTGTAACATCTCGTTCGCCATCTCTGAAGTGGAAGCCGTGAAGAGACGAGACGAGACGAGACAGGACAAGACAAGAAGTGAGCCAAGCCCACCATTTCATTTCACGGTCTCTGGCTCGCCACGCCGGTTGCTCACTCAAAATAACAGCTGTCTTATAAATTTATATGCGAGAACAGACGAGGGAGCACTTTCTCTCTTTGCCACCGCTTTATACATAAATATATATATATATATACATGTATAATATAATATATATGACGAACGGCCAACTTCTTATTCATGCCATCGACTTTTTTTGCGCTCCGACGACGATAAATAAAATAATGAGATAAAAGACGAAAAGGCCGCCGCTATACGGTGAACGAATGGCCGACGAAAAGATTGAGAAACACTGCGTCGTGAAAATAATTAAACGCGGACGGAAGTCGATACGTATTAACGAAACGCTTTATAATAATTGGATTTCGCGCGAGCGCACACGATATCCGCTTTTCATATTGCAAAAATACATTTGTTGCAATTTGCCAGAGTATATAAAATTCAGTGATACTCAACTGCATTTTAAGTTCCTTTCTCATATTTATATCATTATAATCTTTCAGTAATATAGATATTTTGTAAATTATCTGATGCTTTATTACTTAATTATCTTTTATAAAATCATGTAATTAGATAAATTTAGACATAAATTACAAATTCATTCAATTTCTAACAAAAAAAAATCATGATAAATTCAACACCTATATTTGATTATTTAGATATTTTTAAATCACTCAATTATTATTTTTTTTTTATAAAAATAGCCCATTTTATTTTATTAAGATATTGAAAATATAGTAACGTTGCATTGTGTATTATTATCGGTGCACCTATATTAATTTTAAAATCATTCACCTCTCACTTGATACGTAATTACTTTCATCATATTTACCGATTAATATCTTGATTGGTTCTCTCGAAAATAACGGATTCGTAAAACTGGAAACAAAAGTCTGAAACGTTCGGATTAATTAAACTCGAATCGCGTTTACCTACCGCACTTTTATAACGCGCATATATAATTGGGTTATCAGATTATTAAATCGAATATTCAGTACGCGGCAAATTAACTATGAAATTATTTTATTAAATACTTATAACGATTTAATTTTAATTAAGTAAACGCTTATATTATTTCGTGACAGTAAATGATTATCGAATTTCGAGAACGTCGCCCATAGATCAATTTTTATGAAGCGCCGTGTGTATAAGAGGAGTTTAAAATATATTTCGAGCACGTGATTTATTTTTGCATATGCCATTTATATACGGGCAATATGTTAAAATTGGGCTTTCGGAGACAGGTAACAAATTACGTTTATTTCGACGCTTAAATAAACATTGCAAGTCATGCAACCGAGCCAATGCAACGGCAACGATGCCAATATAAATACTTATAAGCATTGTCATCGACTCGACTTGCGCCATTTTGATTTACGCGAATCGATTGACGGAACTCGCTCTTCCTGTGAGATACGCCGTTTCGTCATGCGGCAAAAAGAAGGGACCAAAAAAAAAAAAAAAGAATGAAGTGATAATCATAAATTTTGTACGACAATAACTCGTACGCGACCTTGGCTCGTAAAACTCAAATTATACGGAACAAGGTGCTCACCAAAATGTTTATGGCTTTCAATAAAACTGTACACGCCGCTCGACGGATGCAACATCGCCCATATAATCGTCTCCTTTTAATACATATTTTCGATAACGAGAGCAAAAAGGATGGATATAGTTTCACTGAGGTGACTTCGAATCCGGTCGGAAAATAGTTTATGGGTTCGGAGGGAACCGCGAGTTTCGCCCAAAGCTCGATTCCGCTCGTAAATATAGACCTTACTTTAGCCGTAAATAGAGTTTATTGTCGTTTGACGCGACGGACGACCCGAACCTGGGGTAAATAAATTTATTGCGTTTAAATAGGCTTTTAAAGTGCAATAACGATTTGTTTATTACTGTGGCGTAAGGCAGGTTGCGCCATATAAGGTTACTAGGCGTGCCGCAACGATTATATTTATTTTTATGGCTTCATCTTCAACGTATAATGTATGTATGTGGGATATTGTTTATATTTATGAATATATGAGTACATCTTTTTAATTAATTTTCGTAATTTTCCAAAGCAATTACTATTGTATTTTTATTATTAAAATAAATTAGTGATGTTATATATATATATATATATATATATATATATATATATATATATATATATATATATATATATATATATATATATTAATCTTTTCTAAATACAGTTTTCATATAAGTTTCTTTATGATTGATATATTTTAATATATAGAATGATTAATAATTTAAAATTTAAGTAAAATAAAAATTATAATAAATATTTCTATATTTATAAAGTGATCGTTTTCAATTTCGCCACCTATCAAACATACATACGTTTCATATATATATATATATATATATATATATATATATATATATATATATATATACCTACATATTTCACGTATAATAATAGGTACATAACACGGTTAAAGTTGGTCGTCGTCTACGCCAAACAAAAGGGGTGGCATTTCGAAAAGCGGGGGAGGCGACGGGTGGCAAAAAAGGGGTTGCTTCGGATAGCGAGCTTTTGCAGAGGAAGCTTTATGGAAAACGAAAGCTCTCCCCATCCATAAATCAATAACATTTCATCGCGCGCCATCGGTATCTCTCTCTTTCGCGCCATTAACACTTTCATATATCAAAACGTTTCGGTGCATTTCTCTATGCACATTTCGATGCATCCGAACGATATATTTTAATTCTCTGAATTTATTTTTTTTTCCTATATTTTTAGTCGATGATAAAAATTATCTATGTAATAAATACTCACCAGTTCATAAAATCGAATACTTTTATTCCATATTAAATTTAATTATTTGTTTTAAAAACTTGTCAAATTAATTTAAATGCAGATTTCAAATTAATTATTAATATAAAATTGATTTATTAAATATTTCTTCAAAAATAGATATTTTTCATTTTTTCCTTCTAAAAATAAAATAAAAAAGAACAGCTGTTCTTCTTCAAATATCCTTGAAAAATATGAAAGATGTTCAGCGAATTCAAAATTCGTCGAATTTTTTGAAATATATTAAAGTAAAGAGAAAAAAAAATTTCATACGTAATTAATGAGATGCAATACATCATTTTCATCCCTTTGTTGATTAATTGCCCGTTTTGTGTTTGTCCATATTTGGCATCTTCTAAACTAATTTAAAAAAAATATTATCATTCAACGTTTAAAAAATATTGTATATGAAAATATATAACAATTATCTTTTAATAAGTCAGTTTCTTAGAATAATAAATAATATTTTTTTTAAATAAATAAATTTTAAAATTAAAATCGATAAAAAAATATTTTAAGCGTATTTTACTTTAAAATAAACTTCAATTTGTAATTTTTAAAATAATATTTTATACTTGTTATTAACAATATTTTATATAATTTAACTTCATCACGCAATACCTGCATAAATGCATGCGTTACATAAAATTAACAGGTGATATAAAACATTAAAATAAACTTACAACCGTATTACGACATAAGTACATTAAAATTAATTGATTTAAACTGTTGGCTCATTGAAATATATATATATATATATATATATATATATATATATATTTACATTTAATTCACCACTGACATTACTTAATAATAGGGTAATTGTTATGGATATTTTATATTCATAAACCGTGACATTTTTTTACTAATGTATAACTTAAGATATATGTATAATGTACTCATGATATGAATTTTTTTTTGTTTAATAATTTTTTAAAATTATTTCTAAAATTTTAATATAAATGTAATGGATATTTTATAATTAATAATTTAATTGAATTTAAATTAATCAATGTTTAATCCTGTCCGCCCGAAAACATATCAACAGGTGGATGCGTATCTCGGCCTTATTCAAAATTTCACCCCGCTTTCGAAGTCGCCGCAACCATAATTAATGGACATAATTATTAATTAATCGTTAAATCGCTGTTTTGCCACGATCGAAAATTTATATTTAACATTTTCATATAATATTTCGTATTGTACAATGATGATAACGTTTTATGAAGAATATTTGATGATTTTTTACCGTCGGCCATGGCTGTCGCATGATTGCGATTAAGGCCAATTGATATTCAAAAATAGTGCAGTTCCCGCGCGCGGGGGCCATCGCGATTAGGGCCGGCACCCCCCGGGCCCCGCCCCCTGCGGCTCCGCCCCGCAGTCACGCGGCACGGCCCCCGACATACAATGTTCGCATCATGTTTCTGACGAACCGTGACCACGACGTATAATTCATTTTTTGTATCATCACTCTATTTTATAATAATAAAAAAATAAAATATTAATATAAACTACGTTTTAAAATTTAAAAAAGTAATCAAATTTAAATTATATACTAGATAAAAAATGATTAGAAATTATTCTTAAAATACTTACCAATTGTTCATTTTATTCATAGTAATAATATTCATAATTTTATTTACAATTTATATATGGTAGAAATATTTTCAATATCTTAATTTAATTACTAAATAATTATTGTTAACTTCACACATATTTCCTTTACAATAGACGCCATTTACAAGTATCCTTTTTAAAATTTTTAAATTGCCTTTGAACAATGCTGGTAGTTTATTGATGTCATCTAACTGTTCAATGGTGAAACGTTAACCTTATTGAGCTCGTTATATCATTTGTACTGGTCAATTTATTCACTTTTCATAAAATGTCCTTGAACTCAAATATTATACACACATCTACAAGTACCAATATCAGATATATACATATATACAATATTATCAAAAAAATAAATTGTAATTTTAAAATTATTATACATATACATTAATATGATTTAAAAGTTAATTTTATTATATTGGTAAGTATTATATATTAAATCGTATATCATATTATTTTTATATAATTAATTTTTAAAACTCTTCAATTAAATAAAAAAGGATTAAATAGAAGTATAGTAAAAATTACGTCATATTCAGGTATGTATTATATATATTTATTTTTATATATTTTTTACATAAATACATTTTGATATTAATAAATTTTAAAATATTATGTTTCAGTTCTATTTATAGATTACTGATAAATCACCGATGAAAATTCAATAACATTTTGATTTTAAAAGCTTTACTCGTGATGAAATCATTATTGTATCATATATTATTATTGAAAATCGACGTAAAAGGTATGTATTAAGGTGAGTATAAATTTATTATTATTATTATTATTATATATATATATATATATATATATATATATATTATTCTTTTTTTTAATTATGTTAAAATTAAATCGATAAATATAATAATAACATCGACAGAAATTTGTTTGGAAAGTTGTACAAAAATTGTTAATTTGAAGCAGTAGTTACTGACCTACAACTTTCCCGTTTTGTTGCATGTCTCGATTCACTCAGACTGCCAATCTCGACTTGGTCTTCAAACAAGATGGTCTATACCTGGCTCTGAACATGCGATAGACATGTCCGCTCAAACAACACCCAAAAACGCCTAAATGCCCCACTTCCAAAAAAAAAAATATTATTCGTTCCCTCTCCCCAAAAAAAAAATATAAGAGGAAAAAAAGGATAAACCCAGAAAAATACACATATAATACACATATACGAAAATGTATTAAAATGAAAATATAAATTTATTTTATATTCGTGTATGTGTGAAAATCCAGCGGTTTCTTCCATTTATCATGTGGAATTATTTCGTATTTAACTGCCAACTTATTAAAATTAAATTGTAAACAAAAATTCTTCGAGGCGTCGTTTTGTAGACTCCGTAAAACGTAACAGGGAATATATATATATATATATATATATATATATACATACATACATACATACATACATACATACATATGTGTATTAATATATACGTTAATTAATTATCTCTCGCTGATCTTCTTTTGAGATATGAAATAAGTCGTTTTACACGTGACGCACGATTATGATAATATAATTTATTTTAAAATTTATAAGCGCAATATATAATATTTAATGATAAATGACGTATTATATGATAAAATTGTATATTTGTTCAGTTTTATCGTATGTATTTGATAGTGTCCATTTTTAACGTTTTATATATTTTCAAATTAATTTGTAAAACTGAATTTCATCGATCGTTACATATAACCGAATGTTTTTATAAAATTATATATACGTAATTTGATATTTATTATTAAAAATAATTCAATTTATATAAATATTAAGTATATTACTTAATTTTCATAATAATTGTATTTAACTATTTAAAAATTTCTTTAATCAATATTCAACTACTTCCAGGTTTTAATCCTTCGAATTGATTTTTTCGAATTTTAAAGATATATTATAATCTATATTACATTGAAATGTAATGTTTTATAGTGTGGTTGAATATATAAAATTTTGTTGAATAATTGATAACATGATCCAGTAAAAAAATTAACCAAAATTATATATCTATTTAAATTCAAACCAATTACTACTCTAGCGTCACTAATTTATTTTTAATATTAAAAAAAATCACTAAAAATACCAAATATTGAAAAAAATTCAACAAATGATTTTTCATTATATAAGTCATTTAAATTACAATCATTAAAAACATATGTATAAAATATTTCAAAAACTGCTAAAATTTAATATCATATGAGTATATAATATATAGATTTTTTTAGATAATTATTTCACATATGTTGCTCAATAACCTTTATATTTTTTTCTTCTTCTATAATTATTTATAAATATATGGACGACCAAGGATGCCGACGGCGGCAAACTTTCTTCCATGATCCTGATGTCATACTCTGGATGATTTATGGCATGAAAAAGACTAAAAAATATTTCTCGGTACTTACATAATTTATATAGATATATAAAATCTCATTTAATTATACTGTAATAAGAGTAATTAAAATGATTATCGTAATTAATCTTATTATCATAAATTACCATACAATATGAACACAGTTTGTTATGAATAAGTGTGCATAATATAATATAAAAGAAAATTATATTTTGTTCAACTTTTATCGTGTTTTAAATTTATTATATAAAATAAAAAATGATTAATTTTATATTTATAGATTGATTCGTGATATAAATCTAACGATAATAGTTTCACTGATTTAACGAAAATGTAACCATAATTAGTTTATTTAGATTTTATCTGTGTTTCTAATATTTGCCAAGAAATTTATTTTTATTCCAAAAAAATATAAAATTTATTAACATATCACCACCTGTTTTTGTAGCTTTGCATTATTATCTAATTAGCAAAATTTCGCTATAAACACAATATTTTTTAATTTTGTTCTAAAATTATTAGTTTCATATGACTATCTTATCAAAAAACAATAAATGATTAAAAATTATCGTGCAACTTTTTTCTCATTTTATAAAATCTATTTTTTTTAATTTATTATAATTACGCATTCATAAATTTTTCAAATTTGCATTTAATATATGCAAATCTTAAGCTGTTTTTTTATATTAATAAATACCCATTTATAAATTAAAATTATATTTATTTATAACAAATACGTAAAATTCATGTCTCGTCATTATTATTTTTTTTAAAAATCAGAAATTATTATTAAAAATATAATGCTTTTAAAACATTAGAAAAGTGAAATATATTACCATTTTTCAATTTATATGTGTGGAATATTATATTGTATATCAAATAAATATAAGATATATATTTTCTATCCTTTTAACATTACGAAACGAATACGCATATTTCTATCTAATTATTCATTTATTACATTTACGGTAACACATAACAATATCAGATTAACGTGTAGGTAAACAGAATACACCTAAAACAATGTACAATACTGGTAATTGATCGATGGAAAGACCGTTTGCGTATAATATCATAATTTAAAATTGATAAACGATCGAAAATTTGATTTACATTTGTACAAATTGCCCGTGATTAATCGAATTTCGACAGAATTGATTTATGCGCCGCTAATTAACGCCATTTTTTTTTTATCTCGACTTATATAGCCGAACTCATTCGCAAGTGCGAACAAAAATACGCATCGTTCTTATTATTTTTTATTTTATAATCACGATAATAACGGCGGCGAAACGACGGAAATGTACGAAAATTCGCGTTAGATATATATATATATATATATATATATATATATATATATATATATATATGTATATAAAAATAAAATTTATCGTCAATATAAGATTAAATGCGCGTATGTATATATTTCACTATATAATAAATTTCGTTTAATGATCTTTGACATTGATCGATTGTATTGAGAATATATATATATATTTTTTATTATTACTTCTTTATAAGTGGTTCAAATGCCTCGCATTCGTGTACCGACGGCATTTTTGAATCACACAAAGTCGAAAATCATACTCAAAATGTCAAAATTTAATATTGAATGTATCAAAGTTTAACAATGCATTGTTTACGAGGAATAAAATTTATAATATATAAATATCGTTCAAAGTTGGCGCACGATTTATCATAAAAAAAAGCTTGGTGGTTCATAAACGTATTTGTTTAATAAACAAATATTTTAAGTAATTAAAGTTTTTTTTAATTTTTTGTAATAAAAAAATAAAATTTTTAATAGTACGTAAATTTTTTACTGTCGGACTCAGAGATTTTATCCCGAATACTATTTTTCAGCTTTCGTGACATTATTAATTTCAACTACACTTTTATTATAAAAATGTAATGTTTTTATATTTTCATAATATTTAATAAATATTATATAATTTATTAAATATCAAACAGTAAAATAAATTGCAAATTATTCACTAAAAATTAAAATTAATTATTTGTTGTCAGATTATTAAAATGTTGAAATTATTAATATTATAATAATTTCAACATAAAAATATTTTTTAAATATTGCGTATGCTGGTAATTATGTAAAGAGATAATTCTTTATATATTTTTTTTTATTTTAGTAATTATCTTAATGTCATATATTTCATAACTAAAACATGTTTTTTTAAAGAATTAAAAACGTTATATATTTATTAAAATCTATAGTACAATCATCTCCATTTTTTTCACTAAAATTTCGATTTTTTGTATTTTAACAAATAACATCCTTGAATATTTTGTTTAAAAAAAAATTAAGTAAAGCAGACCTCTTAAAACTATTAATTTTAACATTCACTTTTGTTAACAAATCATTATATTGTACTATTGTGTTAAGTGATCGACTTGTTTCACGAGTTACGATCTTCAACTGTAACCGTTATCAACGTGTAATGAATAGAAAACGTTTCCAAATAAAAGATGAGATGCATATTATATTTATATATGTATACGTATTACAATAATACGATCATAAAACACAATATCGTTTATTAACACTCGATGATGCAACGCTTTGTAAGATCCCAGAATTATTCTAACAGTTTTATTGCATATGAGAAAACGGCAATCCATCTATCAATCAACGCAAATTAACACGTTAAAAATAAACAAAGTTCCTAAAGATATTACATATAATATATATATATATATATGATATCACATAAATTTTTTATTAAACATATCGTACTTATCGATACGAATTAATCAAATGTCATTTTACTTTTCAAATCAGACACTCTCAATATTTTTATAATTTAATTTGATCCAAATATCTTATATAAATCATTTTTATTGAAAATCTGTATTATATCGATTATATATATATATATATATATATATATATATATATATATATATATATATATATATATATATATATATATATATATATATATATATATATATATATATATAATTGAATTTAAATTAATATAAAAATATATTTTTATTTGGACTACTTTTATAATCATTTACATTTTTTATGAATATATATATAATTGTCATCGTCACATCATAAACGCCATAGTTTCTCGGAATTGACCTTCTTCGCAATTTTACAAATCGTCCCATTGTTAAGGACGTTTTCTTTTTCTCTCACTCGCGTCCGAATATACCTACACACGGACGAGTGTTGGTATTTTTTTTTTTTTATTAAACAATTGGAAACAATCGTTCTGGAATATGGAGGCTTACGTGCGTTTCGATGACAGTGATTGAAACGCCGCAATGACTGCGCACAGATTAATGTTTTTGCTGCGCCATGCTTTACGGGGCTTATAACTGGCGATTTCGAAAACATACATAATCCAAACCCGATACAGACATGTATCCGACTAACAAATGACACCCACGACATTATAAATAATGTGCAATGTGTACGCGTATTGTGTTATAATTTTTATTTTTTTTTAATATTCAACTTATGTCGTATTTTTTCAGTTCAAATTTTTGTTATGAAAAGCGGCGTTCGTACATATTTTTCATACAAATACGTGTGTTTGATGTGAATCAGAACATATTTATTTGCGTAAATATAAAGAAAAAATATTCTAAAATTATATATTAGTTTTGTAAATCATTTGTTTCAAAAAATCTAGAGAATCATTTTTTTTTAATTAGAAATTATTACATATATGTATAATAGAAGCTTTGATTTTAGAGCTTCTTTAATTATAAATAAATGTTTTTTTTAATATATAAAAAATATTTTCTTAGTCCTTTATTTTGTTTTTGATAATTCTGTGTTACTTTTCTTTTTTTGAGTTTTCAAGAAAAAAATAATAATTATTGTAATACACTATACAATTGAAAAAAAATGTATTTATTTATTTAAAATTAAAATTCGAGTAAAAAAACTCCACAAAATGTAAACAAACAACTCGATAATACGTTTCGAATCGAATATTGTGAACACGCATCGACGACAAATATATATAACATTTATCGTATCTCAAATCCTGGTAATTGTCAAATTCACCGTCGAAACATACATTATACGTATAATATTTATTTTCTAACCTAATACACGTATATATAGGATATGTGTACGATATTTTATGTGCGTGTGTATGTGCGCATAATACGTCGAAGAGCGGTTCTAACGAATTCAGAACGAGTGCGAACCCGGCTCTGCGGCGTCGAGCCTGATGTCATATTTCGAGTGGGATTTTCATTTCATACATGGCATTTCTTTTCTACAATTTTTTTTTTTCATACTCCACAACCCCGACGCCGTCGTCTTTTCGGCCATATCCAACCGTAATGCACACATATACGTGTATATATATATATTTTTTTTATTTTGAGTAAATCCGAATATCCGTAGCTAGGGGTCCAATCCGACAATCTCGGACACGGACCACGTGCGGGCGGCAGCGGCCATGACGTGTCACGACGCCCGTTTGACGCTACGATACGAATACTGAACAGCTTTCCAGTGCTTCTCAAACCACGATCTCGATTTTCCAAAAAGGGGTGACGCCTCTCCCCCCGTACCTTCCTCTTGGCTTTCAGGCTCTTTCTCGACGTTTCTCTCTAGTGTCGCCTACATACAAATTAGACTGGGGGATAGTCACGAAAACGTCGGTCCAACTTTAACGTTTTGCGTCGCGAATTTTAATTTCGAACATGGTGACTATCTAATTGTTATCGGTTTTTATATTTTATAAAATCTAAAAATAATAACTATATCCGAACACGGTTTATTTGAAAATATCTAGATTTTTTTCTTTGTATCCTTCGAACGTCAAAATCAAATATTGGACAGAGAATAAGAAACTTTTCATTCATATTTGTTTTATATTATTTTTTAATCACTAAATATTGATGTAAATAATATCTAAATTCAACATAATGTTCTATATATATATCCAATTTCCAATATCCAATACAAAAAATACTGAAAAAATAATTTTATAATAGAAAAAAATTAGAAAATGTAGTATAAATATAAAAAAATAATTTATTCTATTTTTTTATACATTAATACAATAAAAAAATAAATTTAGAACCAAAGTACATACAATGGTATATTATTGAATAAATAAATTTTATTAAATCTATTATTATTATTGTTTATTTTTATTAAAACATACAAAAGAAAATAAATAATAAAATTATGTAAATTTATTTAGTCATCACCAATACATGAAAGTTATAAAAGATTTCTATGTACATAAAAAATATATTCACGTTTGAGCTTTTATAACATATTACTGTAAATATTGTATGCGATCGTTTAACAACAACACGCTTTTCAATGTGTTTCAACATTCGTTGATTTTTGTATTTGTGTTGTTGTTTTTTTCTCATATTATTAAATACAAACGAAAGTTTCCGATGCGATTTCGATTCATTTACATAATTTTAATGTACTCATCACGATTTGAAATCGATTCAGACACCATTTAAACAGAAGCTACAATCGATTACGCTTTATTGCGCCTCCTTTATTTATTTTTTTTTATGTTTATTGCTTTAGCACAATCACTTGGATCTTTAATAAAATTAGATACTGGTTTTTCTTATGCATATGATTTTTATTAAGATCCATCAATCATTTTGTGCTAAAGATCGATTTTTTCACGCTAGCAATAATTATAAATGGACGTGATTCATTTTTAAACGTTACGTTAAAAATATTTCTAAAATGTCTATATAAGATTTTTTGATTTTGTTTGATAAATAAAAGAAAGGGATATTTTCCAGATATACACGAAATTTTATCGTATTTTTCGCCTTTTAGATTACGTTATACGAATATCTGTTAATGACGTAGGTAAAATTGTTTATTATCTATATATTACTAACACCACGTGTAATATGAATAAAATCTATTTATAATACTTACAATTTTCATATCCTTTTACCTACTAACTTTAAAAATATTTTGATTTAGTTATATATATATATATATATATATATATATATATATATATATTCTTGAAATTCAGATTTGTAATTATTTTAATATAATATTTAGTATTATGAGCGCTGGTAGAAAAGGGTGACGTTAACTGACGTGCCGCAGTCGTTCGAAGACCGCAGGTGGTCAACGACTGGTCGTGTTTAAACCCCATGAACACAACTGCATCCCGTTGGCTTTTTATTTTATATTACACCTACGATCGAACCAAATGTTTATTGAATATTATCGTTATGATAATATTATATCGACGTGAATTGATAATGATAATCTATTGAAAAATTATCACCTTTGATGATCCAAATTTCTCATTTCAAAAGTATATATTACATCTATATTGATCAGAAATGAGTTTTAAATATTTTTTTTAATAATATTATTATTGAAAGCTAAATTATATAAGTTTTGTATCGAACATTGAAAAATGGAATTTATTTTCGTATATATGCGATTGGCAAATGTCACAAATAGGTTTCAAGATCCGATGAAATTCTGCAACATTTTTGACCAAACATTTCCCACAACCTTTCTTTAGCTTTTCCCTGTCTTTTTTCTTTCTTCGTGGAAAATATAATAAATAAATAGCGATCATTTGTCGGCAGGGGTCCCGAGGGCTCAGCGGGACCATTGCGTAATATTTTCTTTTTGGTACCGACACCTTTTTCTTCCCGTTTTCTCGGTACATACAACACGGGACAAACTCGCAAAGATGAAATTAATTGAATTATAACACACACATACGTAATATCATATATAATAATATATATATGTTTGCATAGATATATTGTAAGGCTTCTCTGTTTGCAAGAATACGATAGCGATTAAGGGACTTAAAACTAGAAATATATATATATTCTCATCTTACACACGCTTTTATTTCAAATGGGGTTGCTTGACAATTACTGATGATTCTGTCAAATCTTTACGCTTCCTCTTCAAATTGATTTTTCTCGCGATGTTCTCATTGGTGTATGTAAATGTAAATTTAAATATTCAAATTGCTACAATTCTCAACATTTTGCCAATTTTTAAAAATCTATGAATAAAACTATTTTTTATTTTATTTAGTCAACTTTATTTAGTACGGTTAAAATATTTCAAATAATATATGAGAATAATATATACAGTTAAATTTATAACCGGAAGTAGTGCTATTACTACGAAGGGTAAAATTCGATATCGCAGACATTTGACGTGAGTTGAAGGAGTGGCGAAATTCGAAACTGAAGAAAACGAACTCGACAACGTAGACGAAACCGAATCGGCATTTCAGATACAATTACAGATAATGCCAGCCATTATCTACAGCCCTGCGGATGAAAAGCGTTATTCAGAATTCAATTGTATGACAAAGTAAATAGGTTTTACCTTCGAAGTCGAGCGTGAGCGGGCCCAAGAGGGCTGGCAAAGCAACGAAAACTGACGCGATAAGGGCGGTTTTGATGAGGAAACCTGAAAGGGATGGGCGATTTGGTATGATCGTGGATAAGGGTGGGTGTCGTATCCCTAGACAAAAGGGGCTGATGGATGATTAATGGGGTCTTCCAGTCGCCCTGTGGGTGCACAGTAGGCACACCATAGTCTCACACTAGGCCACGAATCGAAGTCCAACAATGAAAATGAAACCACTCACATATTTATATATACATGCAATATATAATATATGTACATAATTTCAATATCAAAAAAAAATACATTTTTCATAATAAATAATTTTGTAACAGTGGCGGCAAATTTTCTCACTGTAATTATTATTAATGGAAGAGGTTTTAAATTATATGACGATTAAATTAATAATAGATTAATGTTGTCAACGATATAGGGGAGATTTATAAGCGTCACTATATTGGCTAAAATTATTCAAAATGAACGTAGTAAATATAATATAATCTAATATAGTATAAACCATACTTTTTAATATAAAATATAGATATATTGAAATTGTTTAACACACCGTTATAATTTTGAAGAAAAAATAAAATTAATTTTCTATATGATATATTTTAATAAATTTTGCGGTATTATTACATGATTTAAAAGATTAGTCCTAAAGCACATTCTTTATGGTAAAACACGTCTTGTTTTTACTATTCGTTAAAAATATTTAAAAAATATACATACTCACAAATAAGGAGGGTTGTCGTATTAGTATTTTTTTCAATACTTCACTCACACTCTAGGTGTGTTTATTTTCTAGAAGATAAGCAATATTGTGATAGTGTCCAACTGTTTGTCGGAGGGGATGATAGTGAGTTTTCATCCGCATGTCGCAGATGTTTGGTGTTTCCCTTAAAATAACTTTGTGTGAGGTACGACTATTGCATTTGGCACGTTCCCTAATTAATATACGCATTATTATATAATACTGTAAACATGTACTCAAATATGTATATATTTTATGATGAAAAAAAAATATATATATACATAAAATTATTGTATTAAAGTGATATTTTGGGAAATTTAAATTTATTGTGCATTATATAAATATACTGTTTAATTTATTATTATTAGAATAATAATTAAAAAATCAACTAAAATTAAGGTTTATTATTTTTTTAAAAAGAAGTTATTCATATAAAATATATTATATATTAATATCGATTAGCGAGTTAAAGTAAAGTAAAAAACATTAATGGAAGAAATAAAGAGCAGTATCAATGAATACACTTTCACCGAGCAGCTGGATATTCAGAACTGTAAAAATACAAATGGCGATTCGTGAAAAAAAATTAATGAGAATTTTGCAGATATTAATTTAGATCTAGAAGCGAATTTAATTCTCGATGTTTAATACGATGCTCGATCATAATAAATGGCGGAGCAAACGCGGCGAGCATGCGTCGTCCATGAAAGCGAACTTCGGCGTGCATGGTAGCAATATTTTGATTAAATTTCCAACATTAATCAATCGACGCAATCGTCCAAGCGTCAGATGAGAAAAGAAGCCAAACGAAAAATAGAGAACCGAAAGACTCCCCTTTGAATTGCGCGAGAGGAAAGAACCAGGAGAGACCCAGACGAAGGCGAGAGTCTCCGAGTGGAGAGGAGTCGTAGCACGAGGAAAAAAATATAGGATGAGAAATAAGAAGGGCAAAAAAAAAGAGGGCCTTACGGCAGGAGGAAGGCGGCGAGGACACGTGGGAGGATGAGGGGAAGGCACGGAAAAAAAAAGGAAAAATAAAGCGAACGGATACTGTCTCCGGGGACAAGAGTTGGAAACCAGGAGATGGAAAAGGACAAACTGGCACCGGATCGTATCTGATCGGGTGCTAGAATGGGACAGCGACAGGGCATTTTGATTAATGCTCTGCCATTGCTCACTCGGATGGTACCAAGGTTGATGTCTACCTATACGATGTCCATGGTAGTTACTTAGTCTATAAACTTGTTGGATACAGGCAGGCCTACCGTGCGCAGAACGAATCTGGAAAAAAAGTCTAATTTGAATGCGAACGATTCGTAATTAAGATTTGCATGCGAGTTTCATATTACGACGCGTGTATTTGTTTGCCCTTCGCAAAATCCAGGTAGAAATTCCACGGTGAATCTCACATTCTCTAGGATGAAGTTTCTCAATCTTCTAGAATAGTGAACTAATCTATGAATCATTTCAATTTTTATCCATTATAACTTCAATATTTTTCAAAATTCCATTCGTACAATTAAACTTTAGTTAAGCGTTAAAAATATATCGTATATTCGGACTATTATTATAAGTTTTAATGTGTTATTTTTGTAGCAGAATTAAATCGTTATATTTTCATATTACTTTTATATTGACAAGATTACCATCTGTCTTCATAATAGTATTTTAATTAAAATCACAAATTTAAAAATATTTTTAATTACATTTTTTTTTTGGAATATTAAAAATGAACGAATAACAATATAAGACGATCGAATAAATCATTTATTAACCCATTCAGTACTAAGAGTGTATTTTTTTTCTCTTATAATATTGAAAATAATATGAAAACTTAATAAAATTTCAAACGAGCGCTATTTTCAATTTGATTGCGTTGAAAAATATTAATCAATGATTTTGTGCGAACCGAAGGAACCGCTTATGTTCCCGTAAGCATCCTTTCAGCGTACAACGCGAGTTCGTGTCGATTAATTTCTGGAGCTTTTCTTCTTCGGCGTCACAATGCTTCTCGGCTACAAAACAAATGGACGATTCATTAATTATTTTATACAACATTCGAACAATGGTTTTATACAATTAATCAGCTACCCCGTTTAGCCGACTAGCGGCAGTATCCACGATTCGCACAAGGCACCTCTCTCCCTATCAAAGAAGACCGAGCGGCAGAGGGATGTTTTCGGTTCGGATTCATTCGAATTTGGGTGGTTTTTATCGCGCTTTCTGGGGTTTTCGAACAATGTGACTCTCCTCTTGCTGCCCCTGTTTGGATACGGACGGTGTAAAAGGGCCGCATCGAGAACAAGCTCTATCCCTTCTCGTTGCTAATTTATCATCTTTTCTTATTATTATTTCATTTTGTAATTATTCCGTCAACATCTTAAAAACATTAAAAAAAATATCTATCCACATATATAAATTTTAAAAACATAATATAATCCTTAATCAATTATAGTGGAAAAATATATCGTCAATAACATATTATTATAATTTAAATCATACAAATAAACAAAGTAATATACTGCGAATAGTATTAAAGTTTGATATAAATTCTGAAAATCACCCTGCGATGAAAAAGGAGTGATGCTGCAGACGGATTGATGTCAGATCTGGCATCTTTATCCTTTCACTCAGCATACGGAGCACTAGAAAAACCAACAGGTAGCCATTTTGGATAAGTTATTGGTCGTTTTTACAAGTGGAAGATCATCTCGGCTCAAGCCGTGTCGAATTTTCCACACAGCGCTCTCGTCCTGCAAAAATTCACGATTTTCACACCCTTATTCATTTACTCAGCTTATATTAATTACTCAATAATATATTTTTTTCTTATTCATCTATCTGAAATTTAAATTGTATAATATATGCAATACAACTATTTTTGAAAATGATTTCTATGACATAATTATATATAAAAATAATTTAGGATAAAATAAAATACTATAATATTGTTATAAAATAATTATACATATAACGATGTATAAAAAAATAATTAATAAAACATAATTAATGTCGCATTTTCATAAATTATATATGTTATGTAAAACTAGAAATAGCTTTTAATAATATATTTTAGAAAAAGAAATGTTTTTTTTTTAATATGTATATAAATTAGGAGCGGTGTAAAAAGAGCGCGAATGTTCCCGCGTTCAAACGCTCGAGGGATGGTTGTTAAGGCGAATGGGCTCGCTATTATCTTTAATCCATATCATTTGGTGGCGGTTACGTACACAATATATAAATATCTTGTCGGGACGTCCAGGATGGCCCAGGATCGTCTGGATAATGGTGAGGCTTTTCCACGATGCCCTCGCAACTTTTTATCATTGTTTTTGCACACCGGGATAATAATAATAATAAGAAGAAGAAGAAAAAAAGCGCGAAACGCACTTTTAAAACCGTCTTTGGGTATGATTTTTTACACGTTTTATCATCACGCGCTTTTTATACTAAATATAATACAGCTTTAGATGTTAAATATGACAAATAAATTATCAATTTTATATTTCTTAGAATCTGAAATTTTTTTATTTGTTGCTATTCAATATGAAAAAATGTGATTTAGTTATATCATACACATAAAATATATTCTATTTTAATTTAAAATCATATGCAAAGTTCAAAATTAACAAATCAAAAGCTATCCAATACATTTATATAAAAAAAAATATAGGAAGCGCAATAAGGCATAATCGATTACAGCTTCTGTTTAAATGGAGTTCGAATCGTAATTAGTATATTAAAATTAGCTCAAAAATAAATTTAGATTAGTACAAGATATTCAAGAATGATTAATTTAAAAATATCACAGCGTTTAATGCAAACAGAAAGTGCGGTAAAGTCCGTTCGACTTTTACGAATGAATGCAAATTCAACGTCGGTGTATTGAAAAATGCATCGTGCGAGAATTTTATTCGTTTTTCGCATAAAGTAACAGGTAAAATTGTACCTGTTAAATTTAGAACAAATAAGCTGCACAACGTTCACTATAAAAAGGTGCATGAATCAACGTCAGGAGCATTCACATTCATGAAAGTGTATACCAA
This sequence comes from Leptonema lineaticorne, assembly GCA_024500535.1. NCBI lineage: Eukaryota > Metazoa > Arthropoda > Insecta > Trichoptera > Hydropsychidae > Leptonema > Leptonema lineaticorne. The sequence continues at coordinate 10,107,611 of JANIJI010000004.1, read as the reverse complement.
AGTACAATATCGCACATATATGCATATAACGCATATATAATAAAAGTGAGGAAAAACGTTTTTCCGTGCACTTTTACGTATTTTTGCGTTTCATTCAAAGCTGCAGTCGCAGTACGTTTCAAGTATGAAATATCATACGTAAGATTAGATATGTACATATATAATAAAAATAATGAAAAAAATAATACAGTCAGTTCGCGTTATTTATTTCGATATATATATATCGTAAAATAAATAATATAATGGATAAATAAATATTATAAATCGCTAGCCGGTAATATTTCCACGTACGTGCTCGGTTATCCGGATGAATAGAGGCGCAACCAAATTTGCCTAACAATAGACAACGATGGCATCTGTGTTTTGCCTCAGGTATTTACAGACAAACATACAACGATTATTGTTGCGGCCATTACCGAGATTTTTTGTCATTCAAATTAGCCATTGTTGTCATATTCTTGCGTCAATAACGAGCCGTAGTACGGCTACGACCGTTCGACGTTCGATCAAATTAGATTTATTGCGCTTTTCCTTAAAATCGTTCAATAGTTATCTAGAATAGTTAAATCGATAATTAAACGATATATTTTATATTAAAATTTTTTTTTTGACAATATTTTATGAAATGGATATTTTTAAAATATTAAGTTGATCTTTAATTACATTATTATGAGATTAATTTCAACATTTTTTTTTTATATTATAGATGTAATCAAATCATATAATAAAAAATTAATATTTTTTATTTCAAAATACTTTTGAACATTCTTATAGAATTCTACATGAACTACTTTATTTTAATTAGTGATAACAAATTTATATAATAATACTACATATTTTGTTAGATTTGATACTGTATATAATTTATCGTATTTAAGCATTATCAATATGTATATAAATTAATATCGAAAAAAAATATCAATATATCAACATAATCTAAATTATGATATTTAAAATTGAATTTAGATTTTTTATAATTTTTATAAATTATTTTTTCTACAATAAAATCCAATATCAATTTATAAGATCGTATTTGATTAACGAACGACACAGATCGCAATTTTGAAGATTTCAATTAAAAGCTCTCGGTCTCGCAGTATGAGCGACTTCAATAAAGCTCGACACATAAAAAGCTTCACAGACTTACTCGTATATATATATATATATATATATATATATATATATATATATATATATATATATATATATATATACATACACAACCCCTATTCGTATAAAGCGATGACGAACGATCGCGTCCCTTTTTGTTTCGTATTGTAATGCTACACGCCGAACGCGACAGAGAACGTTTCGTTTTGCCTTAGCGCCGAACGTCCCTCTAATTTTTCATCATACGCACACTGACAGTAACAAATGTGTCCAAAACTGTCTCTCTTCTTTAATAATATTTTTTTCTTGGTGTTCAGTTCAGTTTCGGGTCTGAACCCTCCTCCTCACTTCGGTCTCTCGGGGTGTGTCCCTACCCAAGATTCCCCCTTTTTTTTCCAGGACTGAAATGAATGAGTGACGCGGCGCTAACTTAAATTTAAAAATACCCCCGTTTTCGAGCTGTATATGTGCGTATGTCCTAGAAAAATATATATATTGTATATATATGAAACGTTTCATGAAAAAAAAAAACGGTAAATGCTTTTCGCATTCTCTAATATATTTTTGAAATATGTGCGTATGTAAAATAGTAACGAAATCAACGTCTTCCCGAGAGCAATTCGTATCTGCCAACTGTTGACTTTGCCATTCGATAACAGATTGCGAATTGCAGATGAAAAAAAAATTAAATAAACGACGTATAAATGAGATTCACAGCACCTGGCAAACAGAAGCTTGAATTTTTTTTCTATATATATGCCTACGTCGTTACGTAGGATGGTAGTAAAAAAAAATTAACATATTGCCTTATTCTCGTTCTCGATTATGAATATGCATATTTTTGTATCTATTAAAGATGATGATAATTACGTTGGTAATTATAGTAATTCGTTTAATTATTAACTATGTAATTGCGCGCTTCTTTGTTGTTAATGGCACGTAATAAACATTTTGTTAATTGGATGTTTATCGACTTCAATAAATTAGTACGAAATGAATGTAATGTAATTTAATATATTCTTTAATTCCATCTCCAAAATTTATTTCATATTTTTAATTATATTTTAATATTAATTTAACTAGAATAATAATCGTAATCATCAATATTTACATCTAAAATGAATCTTAGTTTTTGACAGTTACATGTATATAGTTATTATTAATATAAATTCATTTAAAATAAATATTATAAGACCTATAAAATTGTTATATATTAACCTATCCCTACATTTAAATGTTTTAGTGTGTAGTGTATTCAAAATTAGATCTTATAACTTTTCATTAACAATTCAATATATGTTAGAATTTTTAATATTTTTTATTCTAATAAAACAATAATTCAAAAAATATAAAAAACTACCCTGTATATAGTAGTGTCATTATATTGGAATCTTCATCGATAAGCGTGGACCACCCTCCATTTCTCGCTTACAGAAATAATCACGATATTGGTAAACAAGGTTTTTTTCTACCCCGATTTCTATCGTACTCGTGGGGGACATCTCCCAATGACAGCATCGGCATCCCTAACCGACCGCCCTTAGACAATTTTTCTCATAAACCTAACATGACAGATTCGTACAGTGATTGATCGCGGAAGGGACCACGGTTGCTGGGGTTTGATTGAGGAACGTATTAGGTACTCGTTATAATCTCTACAGTATAGTGAAAGCAATGGAAACGGGATGGAGGTGGAAAAACCAAATTCACCAATTTTTTTTTTTTTTTGGTTTTCCTGTTTAGTTCACCCTCTTGTATACCGAGGAGTGGGTGGCGACGAGCTGAAAGGACTTTGCCGCCCAACCCTCGTCCTCGATACCGAAAGCTTAAAAGGAAAATACGTTATAGACAATAAGACGGGTGAGAGGAAAAAATAGCGACAGGCGAATTTTTTATCTGCCTTCTTCGGGAAAAAGTTTCGGAAGCCTCTCCGAAACGTCGGGGATTCGCGCTGAAGAAATTGCTTTATTTTTCTCGAAATACACTCGAGTATTGCCCTCTTATACTATTTCTTGCGATTTTTTTTTTTTTTGTTGTTTTAGTCTCCCTCACTCTGTTGTGTTTCGTCTCTTTTTTTTTCGCTTATATTACATTAGCGAAAGTTTCGACATTGAGCAAATAAGACTTGCCCGTCGTTACTTACATATTTCACTTTTTTTTTTCTTCAGGCGAGTTTTTCAGACTTCTCCGTATCCGCTTTTACGCAATCGATGATTCTGTGAATGCGGATATAAATAATTTTTAGATATATATACAGAATCTTATTCTATATATTCATATTTTTAAATCTATAATAATATAATATATCGATTTATAGTTGTTATTTTAATATTAGTAAAGTACTATTATATAATTCAAACTTTAATATTGAGTCTAAATATATATATATATATATATAATATAGCAAGAGTAAGATAAAATTTTTTTTTTTTCCTACTAAGTATAATATTAATACCCTTATGAATAAAAGAGTTTCTTAGGCTTGATATAATTTATTTTAGTATTTTAGTCATAACATGTCTTAAATTTTGATCGTTTTTTGAGATTGTTTGTATATTTAAATTAGACTTTTAGTAAAATTCCATAATAACATAAAGTAAATCCTACAATTATTATACCTTAACTATAGAAAATTGTCTTATTGTAATGATTATATATATATATATATATATATATATATATATATATATATATATATATATAATATAGTATTAAAAAAAATCAAAATAAATAAATTAACTATATATATAAATTCCAAAAGTGTGACATCCTTACGGTGGGATTTTTGTCGCGGTTCTCTCTTAACTACGACCCTCATCCCCTGCTTATTATTTAGAAAGTGTAGTGAAGTCGGTTTAAGTTTGGTACGCGGTCGGGTGATGCTTGCTTAAAGTGGAAATCTGCAGGATTACCTTAGGGCGGTCGCCGTGGATGGCTATGATGTATGGTCGGAGTTGAACCCATCCCTTTACAACACCCGACTATACATCTATATGTCTCCCTTTGCCCTTTAATAATAGGCTGTCTAGTGTTTTTCTATTTTTTTTTTTGTTTCCTTCATTCGAACCGCTTTGAATAGTTTATTACAAAATGATATGATACATTCGATTTATTTTACTATAACATATTAATTTATTATATGTATATATATATAAAATGTTATTAGAACATTTTAGCAGAAATAGCAATGGGTACAAATAATAATCGAGTGATTTTTGTTAAGTCCAAATCGATAAACAATGCCCACACATAAGTTCGGTTCCCTCTTTCTTTGTTCTTGCGTGTGAATTGAAGTTCACCTTTAGCATTAATCACGACATGGATTTGGGCGTGTGGGGGGTTTATCTTAACATTTGTTAATTAAAAAAAGCAATATTTCACATGTTATTGTTCTGTCGACTATTTATTTTCTCAATATGTTTCCTTTTATTCGCGTTTGTTTCCAATTTAATATTTCTCGTATGCAATATGAACGAGTTTGTATTCTTTTGAACGTCGTGTCTTTTTTTCTTCTTTTTGCTACGAACGATTTGTTTGTTTAAATGTTATAAATAAAAAAAAAATATTTTTAAACGTTTCGACGATTAAAAAGAGTGCTACCTGATTAAATACCTAAGTTATTAATTAATATATTAAATGAAATAAAATTTATTATCCGATTTCACATGTTTTCATACATTTGGGATCATAGCTTTTCTAAGAATATAATTTATCTCATCAATACGCATCTGATGATGTATTAGCGAAATATTTTGAAAGTTTGCTCGTATAAGGCTTACTAAATTTTATATTGAAGAGCAATTTAATTATATGAAATCGCGATTAGGTCGAGAAAAAAAAAAGAAATAATCCTCTCGGTATGATATTTCTCTACCTTTACTTATTATTTATATGAAATTAAATTTAATCAATAAATGCGACTTAATTTAATTTTAAATCTTTTTACAGATTCATTAAACTGTTCTTGGAAACGATCGTTAAATGAGATTAATGCCGAATAAATAAATAAAAAAAAGCACGAGAAAAACTTATAAATCTCTAAATGCTGCAACTGGAATCGTCGCCAGCAATTCCAAGGATAGTTTCCTGTCGAGGAGTTTCGAAGTGCTCTTAAAATTTCCCACGTTTCCGACAAATTTTCAACCGGGAAGAAAATTTCAGCATTCGTACGAACGTTGCGAACGTTTTTGTTGGTCCTATCACTGGTTCAGCACCCATTAGCCGTGGAACGTTTTGTTTTGTTCTTTGACCTTTTTGTTTCACGATTTCGTTCTTCTTCTTCTTCTGTTTCCAAAAAAAAAAAAAAAACGACTTCTTCCAACGTTTCTTTTTCGTTCTCCATTTTCACCATCGTCACAGACGTATCAACTCGGATTGCATTTGATAATGGCCTTTTTGTGTTTCATCCGTTACGTTTTCCGTATAGACGTTTCCACGTTCAATTTTTTTTTTCTCCAACATTTCCTACCAATGGTCACTTATACCGTTGAAAACAACAATGAAACGGTCTACCGTCTAACGGCTAATGTTTTATCTACTCAAATCACTCGATATATTTTTTATTTGTTAATTTATATAAAAAATTCTTAAATTCTTTTAGCTACTATTAAATTTTATTATATGTTATTAAAAAATATCAATAATAGCATGCATTTATATATAAACAATATAGAAGAATGTGATTATAAAAACCCAAATATATTGAATATTGATATTGAGAAAAATATGGAAAAATTCAGTAATTCCAACATGGAATTTTCGAAATAATAAGATAATGAATAGCCAATTTTCGTGGACAACAGCGCGTGTCGTATTGCGTAGCGAAATTGTGAAACGTTTCGCGGTACACAACCACCACAACCGATGGTGAGTTGGTGTAAGGGTCCCGGGGAAAGCTGAGGCTAATGGAAACTCTCTGGATATGTTCTTTCCTCTCTTTTTTTTTCTTCTTTCGTTTTCCTTTTTTTTCTATTTTTTTTTCTCTCGTCTTTTTCTCTCCTATCTCCACCTCGATTTTCCAGCCGGGCACTTTTCCGCAGGCCAAATAAAGAGCGGATCGGCAAGCGAGATGGTACGGGAGGTGGACGAAGGTGGTTCTTCTTCGGAGTTTTCTCTATTTGTTCCCTTGGACTCCCGGGGTTGGTCTGTTTGCAATCCGCGGTTTTTCCCACGATCCCTGGACTAGGACCCATCCCCTCGTCCTGTGGGATAATGTACAAATGGATGCCGAACCGTGCTTCGGGATAAAATGAAAAAAGAACGTATTTATCTTGCGCGTTTGATGTAAAAGAAATGCGTAGTATGGGATATATTCCAAAATCATACATACATATATATATATATATATATATATATATATATATATATATATATAAATTTAAAAAAATAAAGAATATCTCACCCGTAGCAATTTTCTATTATATTATTAATATTTATTATTAGTATATCCTCTAATAAATTTAAAAAATATATCTGATGTTCTTTCAATAAGTACATAACATAAAAACATTCTTTCATTAGATTTTCTTACAAAATTGTTCTTCTTAACAATTTCGATAAAATAATTTAATACAATTAGTAAATATTAATATCATCAATATTTTCTATAAAAATAAATATTAAAAAAATATTTTTATGTTAATTTTTCATCAAAATTTTTAACTAACTTTATTCCATAACTTCATTCAATATTTCAAATAGAAAATTGAATGTATTTCAGATATTTTTTCAACTTTTCATTAAACCAATATTTTCAAAAAAAAAAAAAATATGAATAAAAATAGTACCTACATTTTTTTTCATATGAAAAAAAACTAAAGCTAATCTAAACTGTGACAACAGTCGAAGTTAAAAAAGCACAAAGTTAAATCTAAAATGTTAGATTTATATGCAAAATTAATCGCACAATCGTCACCGGAACACACACACACACATACACACACACACGTACATAGTTGCAAATGAAAAATTTCAACGTTTTCGAACGAAAATTTCGCAGTCGGCGATTTAACGAATAGTGGCAATTAAAAAAAGCTACGAACGAATCTTTCGTTCCGTTCGAATCCCTTTTTTATATTTTATTTTTTTTCCTGTTATTTTTGTTTCAGCTTTAGTCGCTGCAATATATATATATATATATATATATATATATATATATATATATATATATATTTCAGTCCCATTTCAGCGACCCGTAGCGCATGTGCATATGTGCCTTTTATTTATTTTTTTATTTTTTTTTAACATCCGGATATTTTCAGCGGGATAGCTTTTGTTCAGCGTGAAAAACGAGCTATAATACAACTATAGGGTAACAACGTCTGGGTGGTGGCATTGTCGACGATGAGTCTCGTGTCGAACCGAGTCCCAGGGTTCGAATCCCAACGGTATCGAGTTGATGCATTATCCCGCGAGTCGGCTATGCATGTTGATTGATGCACCTGGGACGAAAGCCAACACCACCAAGACAAACAAGAAACTCAACTTTTGGAATTCGAGAACATAACTTTAACGACGTCGCGCATAAACTTTGTCCGACGAGCTTAATACCAACTTTGCCCCACCGTCTCTATTTATTTAGACGTATTATATCGATAATTGTAAAAGTACAGTAGTCATACTCTATATAAATGAACGAATGAATTAATTAAATCAATAATTTTACATTTTCATACGTCATATGTAAAATTATTTTATTAAATTTTGCAAGATTTTTGATATCCTCAATTTAAAATTTAATTAAAAAATAATAAACTATATATAAAGTCAATTTTTATATTTCTTATAATTAATAATGAAAATTAGATTTTTTTTTCATATTTAAATTTGATGCATATATAAAATCTTCCTGCTTTTACCGTTTCATATATGCAGATTTACCGTCATATACATTAGTTATAAGCGAAAATGTGTACATGAAACCCTAGATAATGTGTACATTCACGACATTTTATACGATGTGTCATGTTCGCGAGAGCAAATTTCATAGTGTCATAGCACACACACATACACACATTATATATATATATATATATATATATATATATATATATATAATATTACAAACATATACGTAGGAATGGACTTTCGCAGTCAACCGACCCCCCCACGACCGACGACAGCACCACTTTTCCCTCACCCTGGTGGGGTTTTCCGTACCGGGGGTGTCTCTCTGGGGTCCCTGGCCGGAAATTAAAACTAATAACTCAAAAGTTTAGGGTCACCCCGTTCCCCGCTCCCCATTTCGTTCACGGATTGCGCCGGTCAAGCGAAATTTTTAATTTATGCATTCCGAGTACGTCCCTGGTTTGCTGTCAAGCGGTGACGACTTCCTCTACGAACCGCCAGCAGGTGACGAATCTCCACTCGGAATAATTAATTAATTTCAACCCCTTCGTCACCCTCGCAACCACGAAAATATATTCATATCGCATTTATACGCACGTTCGCGTTTACATGTGTATTATAACACTGAAAATACATTTCTTTAATATAATCCAATCATCAAACAAAATTTCTACCAAAAATATATGCATTACAATAATTAATTTTATATTTTATTATATAAATATATTTTATACTAAAATCTAATTTATTCAATATTGAATATAATTTTTATTTTTATAGTATTTAATATAGATTTGAAAAATAAGGAATACATATAAAACCTTAAAATCATTAGTATGTCAAATATTTATCATAATTATTTAGTTCTAATAACAATAAAGATTCACATATTTAAATACATCTATTAACACTATTCTACCACGCGATATTTCGCAATACGATATAAATTTAAAAATCGCCGACACAAACAACAATTTTGATTATAGTAAAATAAAATAAAAATATTACGAAATTATACAAACGTAATTCATCATCGTTTAGAACCTGTTTCGCTCCGCATTTTATCGGCCGTGAATCTATTGATTAAGAAAGGTCATTATTCATGATTATTGTCGAATCTGACGTTAGTCGATAATTTCGAAACAAATTCACCGTAAAATATCCTGAGAAACCGAGTACGGGATTATAGTTAACAAAAATAAAATAAAAATATTCACGTAATATATAAATATATTTATAAAACAGCTTAAATAATTTACGCGTTAACCTATCGGTCATTTGCAAAGTGCGATTTTACGCGTCGCGATAATTGCAATAATTTCGCCGTGTTTTTATTAGAGCAAATTTATTATTGCGTCCGGGCGGTTTTATAATGTAAAAAAAAAAATGAGTGCGCGGCCGAAGGGTTGACACGTTTAAAAATATATAATTCTTTCGTTGGAAAATAACCGGGTATTATAGTAATAAAAATTTTCGTAATCGCATATCGAGTTACTGCGATATCTATATCAAAAAAAAAAAAAAAAAAAAAACACGAAACGTTAAAGTGGCGTTCGCTTATAATGTCGGCTCGCCCGGGTGCAATTCCCGCCGAAGCGTGTATTTACGCCGATAAATAAAATTTATTTAAATATAATAATGTATACACAGAACACCCTTGATTTAAATTAGGGAACGGAAAAGTGGAATGAGGGGTGGATTTCCTACGAATGATCGTAAATCAAATTCGCGTTTCGTGCGCGCATATTCGTTCGATGATTCGACGCACGCACCGCTCTTATGCAAAACAATTGAATATTTTAACGAAAAGGGCTTCGCTGTCTGCATTTTTCTACCCTATAAAGGTTGAATTATATAAATTTGGTTACTGTTCAACGTATATATATATATATAAATAATATCGATTATAACACTTTTATAGTATATTGTATAGTAATAATTTGAGGCGTTTTCATTCTATGATACATATAAAAATTTCAATTGAAATATACTATATATTTATTTACTATTATATACTGAAAACCTTAATAGCATTATATTCACTTATAATTGTTAATATAATAATTAATTTTAAAATAAAAATACTCAATAACGATAAAAACGGATGAAAAATTGTTTGAAAAAAAAAACAAAAATTAAATATGATTGCGTGCGAATTTTTCAAATTACTCTTCTCTACAAATATATAATATTAAGCAAAATTACTGATAAAAGGACAAATCCGATACGATTTCAAATGAAGATCCTTGATTATCACGGAACTGGATAAAATCTATAGTATGTCAAAAAAGATTTTCAAAATCAACATTCTCTGTCGAAATCTTATTATTATTATTTTTTAATGAATATAGGATTTTTATTACATATATATTAATTTTATAATATTTTTTTTTATCATAAATTTAAAATAATATATAATATGATAAAGAAAACCATTGCCACTATAATGCAAGTATTATGCAAGTATATAATAATAAAAATAATGATGAGCGCAATCAAAATTGAATAAAAAAGAAGAAAGAAAGAAACCGGATAGAAAAAAAAGAAGAAAAGATTCCGATATAAAGAGCGCCAATCTGACGCTACACGACAAACGATATTCCATTAGTGTCCATTCACGAAGTACGAAACGTCACTATTGGACATCGTTACATACGTCGAACATTCGACGAATCATCACCGTATATACAGTGGGTCCCCTTTCATATCATTCAATCCGAATATCAGAAAAAAGTTTTTTTTTTTCAGATATAAATATAGATTTTAATATTAGATATGTATCTAGTTTATTAGCTGACGTAATTTATTGTTGGCTATATTTATATATTTTAATTATTAAATTGTATTATTGATTTGTGAAAAAAATATTTTTTTTAATTTAATATGATGATATATAGTTTTTCAGTAATGAATCAGCTATACTAATTTTAAAATAATTAAAATCTGACACGAAAAATATTACGTAATAATTAATTCACTGATTTATCTCATATAAAATTTTCACTTATTATATATAATATTATATTCTATGTACAATACAACGCGTTTCATAAAATTATATTTTATTTGCATTCTATAATTATTATGTTTTCAAATATATTTTATGATTAATTAAAAAAAAATTTTTTTTATTATAATTTTAATGTCTAAACTGAAACTTTTATAACCAATTGGTACTCGACATAGACAACGAATAAAATCAAAAAAAAAAATCATACGAAAAATCACAAATTAATTCGCATCATTTTACTATCCCTCACTGTACTCGCACGTACACGTGCACGCGTAAACTTATATAACGTGTCGCAGATTCTCAATGAGAAAAAGGGATAACTCGTTCGCTCGTACTCGCATAAAAGGAAGAAGACATTTGTTAACGCCCAGGATGAAACGCTGACTCGACACGCCGGATTTCTATCCCGCTTTCGCGGCGTCTCCCTATCCCTGTCTGCCCGACTTGGACCTCTCGCCTGGAATAAATAATGCCGCAATCAATTTTAATACTGAATTTCATAGAGAATAGTACAAGACCCGGACCGCCGTCGGAAACGGAACCGTCACGTTCGAAAGTGTCTGCGAATTCCACGTGTTTCCAACGCCTACGTTGTAATTTAATTACGATCTCCATCTATTTTTTTTTTATTATTATATTATATTATTCGCTCGTTTCATTTTCAAAATATCATACATTATAAATGAGAAATATGATTCATATTACATATATATATATATATATATATATATATATATATATATATATATATATATATATATATATATATATATATATATATATATATATATATATATATATATATATGTATATAAAATTAATAAAACTCAACATATACAATGAAAAACTAATTTAAAAATAAGTATATTAATTAATAATTAAAAATGTTTTATTTTATATCTACCTCATTCTCATTATGTTTTGCACAGAAAAAAAACACGATCTTTTTCGGCACAATTTCACTTTTTTTTTTCTTTTCCTAGCCTAAAAAAACGGACATCAAACCGGGCAGCTGGGATAAGTTTTTATTTAAGTACAATAAAACATACGATAAAAAAATTAAAAATAATTTTCCGCCGTTGGCGTTTCATATAATTTTTATTTATTTAAACAAAGTTTATAGTGTTAAAAAATATTTTAATTTTATTTTTATCTTCCTAAAAAATACAAAAATTTTACAATTTTATATTGTAAAACATATAGTTGATTATAATAAATCTTTTCTTATGTCCTTAATTCTTTTTAAATTATTCAATACTATTAAAAATAAAAAAATATATATAAAACTAATATTTAAAAAATATGCATAAATGTACATTAATATCATAATTCTAACCAATTTTCATAATTTTGCATTAATCATGCAAAATTTTTATTTATATAAGTTAAAATTTAAAAATGCATTAAAAATAATAATAAATTATTTGAAAAGTCAAATTTAATAACTTAATTATCCATTTAAGTTGAAAATAAAAATGATCAAATTTATATAAAATTATACAAAAATAATATTTTTTTTTATTGAATCATTAGATTTAAAATATTATAAAATTATCGGTTATTATTAATTACAATAAACATGAATATATATATATATTATAATAATATACATTCAATTTGAAAATGCAGCATTTCCGCGTGAAATATTTTCCAACTTTTCTGCTCGCTCTCTTCACTATCGGGCGTTGCTTTGGACCAAAATAAAAAATTGTCATCCCTCCCGACATTGAAAAAAAATCCGACCAACCGCCGCACAACCACCCGCTCCCCTCATACCGCCAGTCCCACCCACACGTGGCATAAATCCACGTTAGCCTCTGAAAAAGATATGTCCACCATATTTAACACTGATGTGCAAGCGACTTTTTTTTTTATCCGGCATGTTGTTAAGTCGCCTTTTATTCGTGTTTGTTCTGTGCTTTTGATGTCGACTCGTCGCAAACTTTTGTACATAATATTCATTTTCGTCGTCTCTTTTTTTTTGCGCGACGACGGCGTCGTTCTCTATTTTGTATACATTGGATATTTCTACTTCATCTTTGGACGTAAAGAATGCGTATATATCGATGTATTTATTTATTCAAAGTTTTTTTTTTCGCGCCAAAAGTGGGAGAGACTACGCGTAGGGTGTCGAGAGGATCGAGGGGGAGAAAAGCAAAGAATGAACAGGGTATTTTTCAGAGCTGAATAAAATATTGCAAGTTACTTAAAGGAAGTGGCGTTTGACACTGAAAGATTATTTCGTCTGCGTTGAAAAAATGCGCGTTTCCAAAAAAAAAGGAGAAGATGAAAAGTATCAACCTGTCCTGATTATGGGCGCAAGAAGAAATCCGGCTTTTAGATTCTTTCGTGTATTTTTTTTTTATTTCTGGTACCCCGTCGTTCGTTTTATTTTTTATTTTATTTTATTTTTTTCCTCCACTCTTGCTTTGCTTTTTTTTTCATCGTACACATCGGTTATTAATGCGATCGGACGAAAGAGCTTTTACGATTATATGGGTTAGAAATGAAAAATGTCCGCTGTGGTCGAATGCCGTCTGTGAAAATTTCGTACTCTATAAATAACGCGATCGTTGTAAAAATACGGTTAAAATGCGCGATTGCTTAATTTTTTTAATTTAATTTTATTTATATTTTTTCTTTACTTTTTGAAATGAATTATTAGCGATCGTCAAATTTTTAGTTAATGTGTGAATTAGCAAAATTAAGCTTTATATAGTGATGAAAAATCGTTCGAGTTTGCCGTATGAAATAAGACGTATCGTTTTTGCAAAATTTGCTCGAATTCGTTATTAAATAAGTATAAATAATGCGAATTAAACAGCTGTAAATGCAAACGAGAAAATGTGATTTAGAAAAATGACTTGAATAATTGTATGAATATTAATAAAACATTATAAAAAAATATTAGTAGCATAATTTTTTATTACGAAATGTTTTAATAAAAAATGTATAAATTCTCTTATGATATACAATAATATATTATTTACCTTGAATTTTAATATATTACTCTATTTTATCATATGTTTATAACCTAATTTATTTTAATACAATATTATTTAATGAAAGTATAAATCGTTGATATTCCAACTAATAAATTTAACTTTTGGGTTTTAATCCAACTTCTGAGTTTCATGATAATGTTTTATTCATTTATGAAATTGAATTAATAAATCTATCTCCAGTTTTCAAGCATCAATTTTGAAATAATACATATAATAAATATTTAGACATTTATTAAAAAAAAGTAAGTTATAACTTTACTTTTTTTTATTCACAATTTAAATAAAAAATCGAACCATATTATTGAATATTTTCAATAGAAATATTTTATAATAAATATTGAAAATAGCTGATAATTATTATAAAACTAATTTAATTCTAAAAAATATGTTGTCAAAAAATATTCAGGAATGAAACAATATGATTCTTATCATAGTGGTTGCGTAAATAAATAAAATTTATGAAGGGTTTAATTCTGCTACATACACAAATAGAATAGATAGTATTTTTTTAAACATAGAATATGCATCGCTATATTTTCACATTAATAAAAATATTATCCAACATTCCGACTATTTTGTAGAAATTCAAAGAGATTTTTATAATTAAGCATCTAGCTCTATGCGAACGAACAATTTTTTTTTAAACGTGTATATCAGCATTTCTACACAAACAGACACACTTTCGTATGGAAATGTTGCACGTACATGTATATTTTCCGTCGTGTACATGATGTTTTTTTTATACTGCCGTCCACATTTTTCACGCGATAAATCATTTTTTTCCGCAAGTTTGCCTGTTTACGCCACCCTTAAACCCCACTGAACGAACGTACGAATAAGGGATGTGAGTTTTTTTCACTTGGAGGGGTAGGCGAAACGTCATTAATTTGAGTGTGCGATATGAAATTTTAGCAATTTAAAGAATTGTAGATGCTTTTTAGCGAAATTAGCCGTTCGTGTCGTTTTTCGCCGTGACGATTTTTCTTCGCGTCGCAAACATTTTTATTTCGCAGTTTCCTTTTGTGTGTTCGCCGCTTTTTTATTTTATTTTATTTTATATGTATTTTTTTTACCCACCCAATCCGACTCTGCTCTTCGGGCCCCGTTGCCCCCCTCCCGTCCTATCCTTCGTCATACATTTATTTTTCCTTCCTTTTTTTACGAATGTATTATGTGTTGATTGATGACAGATTTTGTTCCACAAAAAAATATTTTTTAAAAGACGAAGGAACGTGCCATATTATTTATTTTAATGCAAACGGAACTGGCGTGTGCATTGTATTTTTATGCATTACTAATTATATTTTGCACTTACTAATTACTATTAATTTTTTTTAATTTATAAAATTACGAATGCACGTGTTATTCGTGCAGACATAATGAATTTTTAAATTAAAATATCACTATCGATTTTAATGAATTCAATAAGTAAAAAAAAATACTTTTAAATAATTAAATTTATTTAAACATATATTTATTAAGATAATAATTTATAAAAAGTATCATAAGTTAATGTCATTATCAATACAAATAAATGCATTTTTTAATTGTATTAAAGTCGGATATGTCACGAAAACTACATATGCATTTGTGATATTATTGTATTAATTAAAATACGCCAATGATCTTTTCATAAATTAAATTAAAAACATTTTACAAAAAACTCTATTACACATAATTATATTTAATTTCATAATAAAAAAATATTTAACCTACAATTATATTGATCAATTTAGACAAATAAATTTATAATTTAATTTAGTTATTTTGTTTCATTAAAATTTTTCAATATTATATGATATATATTTTCAAAATATATAATAAAAAAAATATAATTTTATATAAATATATACACGGCTTTAAAGTACAAGTAAATTTTTTTTCATATTATATAATAAAAATAATAATATTGATCAAATTCTCAGTGCCTATATATATATACTCGTATAAGAACTAAATTAATAAAAATAAATATATATCGATTTCCGTTGATATAAATAAACGATATTACCGTTTTCGGCAGCATTCAAATAATAATATTAATAGCATACGATATAAAATATTAGGTTAATAGGCGCGCAGCAGTGTGTACAAAAAGAATTCGGCCTTTTGTAATTTGCGCTCGGCGCGCCAAAAATGGCGATACACGAAAACATTTTTAAAGGCGTCGAGCGAGTTAACGCGTTCGCCGCAAAGATTTGTCGCCGGCCATAATGACGGGGGTGGATTTTTTCTGGGGCGAATACGAACTGACGCGAAGGGGTTGAGGAAGATGGCGGCGACGCTAAAGGTTATTCATGTCCGCGTAATGACATGACACGTGACAATGATACGTCATATTTCCATTCGGCTACGGCGGGAAGGGGTTGAAAACGTAGACCATTAATATACTTTTTGTTCGGCGGCTATCGGCGTGCGAAGGGTTAAAAACGAGAACACTTCCATACGCAACATTAACAATGTTTATAATTCATAAAAATATTTTCTATTATAATATATATTTATTATTATTTTTTATTTCTTCGCGGATCACAGATTGAGAATTGCCGTTTTGATATAAATATATATATATATATATATATATATATATATATATATATATATTCACAATATTTTTAGTTACATTATACGGCAATCTTTTATTTATTAAATCAATACGTCGTACATAAACTGTAATAATATAAAATACATAATAATACATTTTAAATTTTACAATGAAATTGCGCTATCGATCGTTACAATTGTATTTAAATAAGCGCAATACGAGTTGGAAAAAATTTCACGTCTCAATTTATTTCGGTTCAAAAAAAAAAAATAAAAAAAAATATAATGAAATATGGCAATAGTTTTCAATTGAAAGTTTGATATGGAGTCACGAATTCTGTTAAACATGGCTAGTTCCATAAATCACGATACAGCAGATTAGACTTTCGTATTATTTATTATAATTTAATGTAGCAGTTCGTAATGATGATGTCAAATAATGGTATGGTTTGTTTTGATTTGTTGCAAAGTTCTGAAATTATGCTTATTTCTAAATTATTATGTGAAAAATTAGAATACAATTTTGGCATTCGGCTATAATGCCACATTTGATATTTATATATAAATATATAATAAATTGATACTAATTTATAGAATCAAATATAACCATAAAAATCTATTTATAATCGATAAAAAAAATATTATGTACATATTTATATATCGATAATTATAAAAACAATAGATTTTTACAATTTTTCATCTAAATTTTTAAAACATCATCTTTCTATATTAAAATCAAACTGTATTTTACATAAAAAGAATTTACCATATTTTTTTTTAATTTTTAAATATTGAATTATTTATTGTTAATTTTTTTTATATATAAAAATTTGACATGAATATATTAAATAATATTTTTTAGATTTAAAAAATAATTAATGACAAATAAAATTCCACAATTATTATTTCATTATTTAATCAATATTACATCAATCATGTATCATATTTATATTTGAATCAATTTAAAAATTATTAATTATCGTATTTAATTATAAAAAAAAATGCAAATTAACCGTTACTTATATGCGTCATATAATACAATAAATAACAATATACAACAACGACACAATAATAACAATAATAAAAGAACACTCGAAAAAAAAAAATATATAAAAGAACCGATCGACGAGGCCGCATAAGATTAAGACAACATGGGCTATTTAATCAAGATGGAAGATGAAAAAAACGGGTTTCACCGCGAGAAAAAAAAAATATTAAAAAATACATACATACATGTGAAAGAAATTTATATACGTGTAAAAGGTCCAGCGTTCGGGATGCGAAGTGAAAAAAAAAAAAAGAAGATGGGAACTGTGAATCAAAATAATAATAAAGACGAAATAGAAAAAAAAGCTGGAAATTTCGTATGTGTGTGTGCGAGCATGTGTAGAAAAGAAAAAAAAGGCGACAATCATGGCCGCCACCCCTTATTTCTGGTCCGCAACCAACAGGTTTTTTTCTCGTTCATCTGAACCACATGCTGAGTAGGTATCGGACTCTCGTATTTTTAATACACACAACAAAGAATCCACACATACGCGCGTATAAAATGGCCGACGCCGCGTATGAATCTATTTCGATTTATTTATTTATTTCATCTATATATATATATATATATATATATATATATATATATATATATATATATATATATATATATAATATGTATATTTTTTTTGATATTGATATAAAATATATAATAAAAATTCAGCATTTCCGACTATCTAAATTGTAACCGATAGATTATGCTAAAAATATTCATCATTATGAATAAAATTTGCAATATAAAAAAAATATTGAAATATAATAATAACCTTCTAGTATATTTATATTACACTTCATTTTCATTAAAATTATATTTATAAATATAAAATATATGTGTATCAAAATAATGACACTATATAAAAAATATTTATATATATATATATATATATATATATATATATATATATATATTACAATTTTTGATTTATAAAAGTGACAACACTTCATCGCGTAAAAGTGGGAGGCAGATTTAAAATTAAATATTACATAGCAGTAAATATCCACGTTGAAACATCATATTAAAATAATAAACCACAAATGTTATTTATAATGAAACAAAACGTGCGTACATCTCAAATATATTATATATATATATATATATATATATACATTTTTTTTTCGTTGATAATATGATATGTGTGTGTATGTGCCTGGAAGCCATGTATTATAGTGATTACGATGATTGCAGTTTGTATTGGCCGCTTCAATGCAAATGCGATTTTGATTAGACGGGTCATTTGTACGAAATATTTTTTGTATTGTTGTTATTATACAGCTAGAGAATTTTTTTCGGACACTTATTATTTTCGTTCATGGTGTACATGAAATTCTACAGATTAATCTCATGCAATCATATCTAGAGACGATACTATATATCCATATATATTTTATAGTATTATAGTAATTATTCTCTGAGCGATCTTCCTGGTAGATTTTGGAATGTAAATTATTTATTTTCTATAGATGTTTTATATAAAATTGTATATTAATTGTTTTTAAGTAAATTTTAATAGTGTTTTTTTTTAATAAATAATACGATGAACCCTCTACTTATTCACGTGAAATATACAAAATGTTATATATATGTAAGTACTATATATATATATATAAGTGTATTACGACGTTGAATTACGAGACGCTAACGTTCCGCAAAGAAGGAAGGACAAAAAAAAAGTGTCTTTGATAAATTTCGATTTTATCCATTCTTCGTTTTTAGAACAGTTTGCGGGAGGATTCTGCCTCTTTGGGAGGGGAAACGGCGTTGAAGCTTCGTCATCCATTTATCACGGATTCCAGGGCATTAGTCATTACAGGGTTAACCAAAGGAGAATCGGGAGTACAAGGGACCTTTAACATCGCCGATGCATCATCCAGCCTCAGACCTATTGTTCTACATTCCCATTGCCACAAACATTCGTTGGCGGTGAAGAATTTCGTTCCCCTTCCATCTCATAGGCCTATTATTATTGTTTTTATCGAGGAAAGCCACCCCTAGAGATATTCGACAGAATGCCTTGCTTCGTTTACCACCCCTGCTCTTCCCGTTTTCAAGTTCTCTTTTGAAAATTTTCGGTTAAATAATTGTATCAGAATAAAATGAATAGCAATTATGATACGCCCACTTAACCGTTCGGAGCGCACCGTGTTTTATTGTTTTATATCAGATACGGTTAAACCGTAATTCGCGGACTGTTTGCGGTCCGACATTGTTTCTCTATTATTAAATATTATCGTTAAGCCATATAAATCATTTTTATTATGAATCAAATAGATGAATCTAAGCTATTTCATTTATAATTTAAAAAAAGCAATCAAAATAATATTAATTTTCATTTAACATATTAATTCATTCATTGAAGTAGGCTTAATACATAATTAATAGCGCATATAAATACGTTTGTATACCTATAATTGCAATATCGATATTTTTATATAAAATTATATATTTAAATATTTATTTTAAAATAACATTTTCACAGTTAGTATTTATAAAAAAGTGATACAATTTTTAATTTATGGCGTACATTTATATCGATTTATTGTATACACGGTGTACGCGATCAATTGATTATCGCGAATAAATCATACGGCAATTTATCGAAAGACAAATCAAAAATGGCACTGGAAATATTATATTAAACGGCGTGTAATCAAAACGAAACAAACATTGGCGTTAATTTATTACGTCGATTATGCAACGTTAAGCGATTGTTATCCAGAATCGTGTTTATTCGATGCTAATTTTTTTGACCTTTCTTTGAACTTTTATACGGGCGAAATGCGTATGTAGATGTTAAGGACGATTTATTGCATTAAAGTCGATCAAATAATGCAGTGTTTCTCAATATAGAACATGTTTAGAAACGCCCTATTACAAAACAATTTTATTCACCATAATCAAATTTGAAAACTGATTTATTACATTTTTACTATATTTTTTACGAAAAAAATTGAGAAACATTGATGTAATCTAAAATAATATGAATCAACATATTAATTATTATTTTCACTAAAATATACTTGTAATATTCCAAAATAAACTCTCATATGAGATAGTCGGTATATTATTTGTATGTAATACATAATACAAAAGCCAGTGGCGTGTCACGGAGTAATTAAGTTTTACACTTTGATTTCATTTGTATAATTGAATCGGAACGTTTTAAAGCTCCATTCGGTCCATTTTTTCGATTAATGGATCCGGCTTTAAAGCGTGTAATTAAATAATAAATATGAAATGGTTTATAACGTGGTCGAACATGCACGATTTGGATGATATTAGATGTTAAAATTACGTTTACACCATTTTATACCGAGTTAGTAAAAACCTTGAATACAACGACAAACAATTAAATAGTCTTATAATTACATATATATATATATATATATATATATATATATATATATATATATATATATATATATATATATATTATCATATCATTAAAAATATTTTTATTATATTAGTAATAATATATATTTATAAATATAATAATATCATGACATACCTGAATACACTAGATAAATTTTATTTTTCTATACAATTTTTAAATACCTACTTTATTAACATTTGTATAGATATTTAATGTAATTAAAATTTATAATGAAAACGAATAGTTAAATTTCACATTACTGCACTTTGCAAAATCTTCGTAAAACTGATCTAAGAAAAAGCTCACATCACCTGAATCTGTGACACAAAATTATCTTACCTGTGAAAAGTGAAAATAAACAATAGATAATCTCATTGAATACACAACAAAGGGGTAACGAGATTTTTCTACAAAACATTCGAATATCCGCAATAAATCTAAAACCATCCATATCTATGGCTTGCAATTATTCACCCTTTATTTTGCAAATATTTTTTTCATCGTTTGACATCAATGGAGATAATAAACGAAACAATCGTATCTTAAAAATGCGGTCGTTTTGCATGCATAATTTTTACATACTATTACACCTTTTCACTTTCGAACGCATCACTTTTACCTGCGATTATCTTTAACTGTAATGAAGAGAAAAATAATAGAAGCAAAAAAAAAAAAAAAACATTTAGCAAAGGTAAAAGTGTACTTCTTTCAAGATCGTCCATTGTGATCTCGCGGGGGGGTTGAAAAAAAAAATAACGAAAATAAAAGAACCACAGCGGATTATTTCACTTTCCGTCGTCTTTTGTACAATATTTCGAAGGCGATAAATCACGAACGCCACGCTCATGCGAGTTTTAAACCGAGTAAAATCGAGACTTTGAACCCGAGGTGTGTATATTGTAACGCGTAGGTGTGTTGTTCATCGTTTCTTTTATTATTATTATTTTTTTTTTTTTATTTTTATTTTTCATAGTCCTCTTCTCTCCCGAACATAGTCCGACTCCATAATGGAATTCTATAACCAGTTTTGTTTTATGGCTTTATAATGACAGCTGTTTTATTTTTTTTTATTTTTTTTTTTGGGGTTTAGTAAAAAAATATCGCCATACTTAAAACGTGATGCGGGCCATACTTATGATAGGCGAGAAACTCGATATCTCAATTTCTCTCTTCTTCCCCACAAAGAGTCGGCAATTAGACGATAACCTGTTGTTTTATCCATATCGCTTTTCAATATTTTTTTGCCGTTAACATTATTTAATACAACATTTTAAGAGAGTATATGGGCGTAATTCATTTTGTTTCAATAATATTCAACTGAAACTAATATGTTTATATATTAAAAATGTTCGGTAAAATTCGATCTTAGAATGGGTGTATTTAATATATAATAATAACTCTATCATATGATTAGTAATGTAATAGTTAAATTAACTAAGTATGCTATCTATGAAACCAGTTCAAAATTGATTTACTAAATATATTGCTTTTTCATCTATTTAATTGTAGTAATATAATAACTTAATTAATATATTTGGAATTCGTATCCTCAAAGTATTACATATAAAATTTTAACTTTTCTATTACTAATATAATAAATATATTTTAATAATATTTCAAAAAATGATAACTAAAGATTAGATATCAAATTTATAAAAAATCTCATCTTTAAAATTACGAATAAGACTAAAAATTTTAAAAACATGCAAAAATATCAATTTATTTATTATTATAAAAATACTAATATCTCTTTTATATATAAATTTAATTATAATATTTTTAGAGTTCAAAAACTATCATGTATATGTAAATTATTTATGATCAAAATATCTTACTACATTATTTAATTAAAATATTTTTTAATATCATATAGAAATGATAGATGAATTTGTTCTGAATGTCTTTTTTTTACTTAATTTTGAGTTATAAAATAATGATTATTTTAAAGCTTTACTTATTAAATTTATTATAATACACAATATTTAATATATTTTCAATTTTTCTAAAATGCATAATTAAAAAAATACATATATGGTATATGGTAAATATCATAGACTATTATATTAAAAAAAATACATAGCAAAACTTTTTACATTATTCACCATGAAAAATTTACGATTTCATCAATATAGATAGAAACTTTATATATAATTCACCAAATATTCGTCTATATATATATATATATATATATATATATATATATATATATATATATATATATATATATATACATATATATATATATATATATATATATATATATATATATATATATCGAACTTAAAGCCTTATAAATGACCGCGTATTGAAAACGAAACAGCTTTTTCCGCTTTTAAAAAACATATTCACGAAACGTTTGCGCACTTTTTACGCACGGCCATGTATAGTATTTATTAGCGCGTTATATTCGACGCAAAGGATTACACGCAGCAGAAAACCGTAATCATACGGTCGACTATATATATATATATATATATATATATATATATATATATATACATATATACCCATATATACAACGTTAAAAACGCACATAAATATATATAAGTATTTAATATAACGTTATACGACGATGGAATGCGTAGTCGTAGTATATCGGCCAGTGAACTCGACACACGGGATGCGCCTACCGTATGAAGGCCTCTTTCGTTTCGTTTCGAAAATAATGACCTCTTTCATAAATCTTTGATCAGAGGCCAACCGGGGCGAGGGAGCTTCTTAGAAAAGATCCGAGTCTCCGCAACGAAAAGGAATGAAATATTAAATTATACATCTAATATTATTTTCCTTGAGCGTATAGAGAGTCGGACGATTCGACGGCGGGTGGTTATCGTATCGAATCAAATATACAAGGGATTACCGGTCGTTTGACAATAATAGAACATGTCCTTTTTATATTTACCATTGTCCTTTCTGATGGTAGTACTGAAAATATGATATTTTTTTTTTGTTATTCATCATCATCGTGCATTATTAAATCTCATAATCTTGTTTACTATTATTTAAGAATATTTAGTAGGTTTTTTATTGAATTAAAAAATATATTGTCAACTTCGATATTTATAAATTTATTATTTTCATACGTAAATATTTAGAATTCAAAATGTAATATTTTCTATCAATCATTTTATATATTAAAAATGAAAAATATGTGTATATATATAGATACTCAAAGAGATATCGTCTATATATTTTAGAGTTGGTATGTAAATACGGGACTGTCGTTTGTCAATTGTTCCGTCGTTGACGCGTATCAATCATCCCTAAGGCATCTTTGATCACTCTGGAACAAAGTTTCGACACAGATCCAATCGCTTCAATATGTCCTTCTCGCAGGACAACGTGACGTGTCATATTTCAAAACTTCGATCCGCGCCCATTGTACACAGACGATTTTAACCCTTGAGATCGTGTCGGTCTGCGGTTCAAATCCCGTCGCTTTCGCACAGGATACGAACGAGTTTTAAATCGAACGTACCCTTTTTTGAAGGGTCTCCGCAAGTCTTATTGATGATTGAATGTCTCGCGTTGAATTTTATCGATTTTGTCCCCTTATAAATGGATGTTTCTTTATGAAGTTTCGTTCAGATTTATATTATATATTGTTTGGAGAAATGTTCGAAATATACATTATATATATATATATATATATATATATATATATATATAATTATTTTATTTATAAATAGACATTTTTTTTCAAAACAGTATAATATTTGTATATTTTAACAAATCGCTATTAATAAATGTATAATATTTAATTTATTATAAATTACCAAAAAACGTTAGTTGCAGTATGTAAACTAGATTAAATGTGAGTGATAATAAATTACAAAATACTTACTACTTATTCATCAGTATTATTAATGTATATTAATATAAAAAAATGTATACAATTTTATTTACATGTCAGTATATATAATTTTATCAATATATAAAACATTAAAATAATTATAATTTATTATGATAATTTCCGCATTCTGATATTTTTTCATCTAATATAATTAGTCTTAAAATTCACCTGCAATATTTTAAATGAAACGTTATATTTTGCAATTGTTTAGTTGATGACATATTTAAGTATTAAAAAATATTTTCCGGTCGAAAATTATTGGACATCATTTGGATGTAGAAATATAAATAATCATCCACATAAAAATTAAAAGATTCATAATACTATTGAGGATAAATTTTGGTATTAGATAATTTCTTATATATAATTCCAATGTATATGTTTACTTCAAACTAATGTAGACCACATAAAATATGCATGAAATATTAATCAAGCGTAGAATTGTCAAAAAATATCAAATTACACCTGGAAAAAAAATATATAATGAACATGTGCTAGCACAGCAAGAACGCTGTAATGCATTTTACATGACGAGGGATCGAACCCGGGCGACAACGATAAGGCATGCACGTTTTATTATTAATCACGATCAATACGTTTTTTTTTTGAAAACACGCCTTCACATGAAAATAAACGAAAGAACTCGCTTATAATACACCCATATACGAATTTAATGGAAAAATCGTATGTGCTCGTGCATTATATAGAAAACGACAGTGACAGTAACATATGTATTGTGTAACAGTGCTACCGATATCGTCGATTTTAATAATGAATTACAAAGTGGTCACTAATTAAATCTCCATTATGGCGAATACTACCACCTCGTACTATTTTTTTTAATATGGCAGGAAACTCGAATACGAATATTGTACGCCATACGATCGATAGTATCTTCTTTTCATTTTTTTTTACATTTAGTAATATATAGTATGATTACTTATATATACCATGTATTCGGGAACGACAAGAAATTCTTAAGCTTTCAGTGATTTTATTTCATAATTGTTTACATTTTTTTCAAATATTCCATAGATTTTTTTGCAATATTAACATCGATTTTTGAAAAATTTATAATAAATCAGATGAATACAATTAATATCTTAACACTTCTTTAACTATATAAATTTAAAAATTACGCTACATATTGGAATAATATATTAATATTTTATTACATACAATAATCTATTACATATCAATAATGATAAATTATTTTTTTAAATATTTATATAATAATTTTAAAAACTGTGTTGGCAGATAATGCGCATGTTCACTTACTTATAAGTAACAAGTAGGATCATTATTCATTCATGATTTACCATCACTTTTGCTTAATGAAAAATATCAATATTTCAATTTAAAATATGATTTTAAAATATAAATCATATTTTAAAGTTTAAAAATTCCATTAATTTAATAATTATTTTTTTATTATCCGAATTACTTAAGAATAAATTCCGAAAAAAAATATCTTGAAACGTTTATTGAATATAAAAAAAATATAATATAAAATTTCATCGTAATATTATTTAATTGAAAAGTGTTGTTATTTCTTATACTAAGAAAAAAAAACACGAACTAGTCGACCGTTTATAAAATATGAAAGCTATGATGAAAAAAATAGGCGGAACGAAGATTAAAAAAAAATCGAAGCCGATAATGAATTGTCAAATTGAGGATCGCTGTGTGAAAATTTTACCTTCCGTCTATAATAATAAATTATTCTTCACTATAGAAATTACATCATATTATTATAATGCTGGTATCTTAGCGTTAAGTAAATTTATCATTTATCATTTTGTTACCGTTGTATCATCGGACGAGAGCGATGCACGAACGGCTCGTGATTTTTTTTTTATTTTGTTATTATTTATTTATTTTTATTATTATATTTGTTTAACGTATAATATTATAGAATATTTGCATATATTATTTATGCCGTATATAAATATGATATTCGCTATTCGTAATTAATAATCGTGATATGATGACGTTGATGAATGTTATATTAAGCTTTTTTTTATTGTGTATTATAAATATATATAATTTTAAATTGTGAAAACTTGTTAACATACATGTGAGGTCGAAAGCGATTTATCTGATTTTCAGGAAATGAAAATAATGATATTTTAATGAAGCAATTAATATCTTTCTAGGAATTTTGAAATTTAAACCGAGAATTTACATTCATAGTAATTTTTCTATTTGTAAAATTCTGTTTATATTTTATTTAACATTTGTTTTGTAAAAATAATTTTAATTTACTATAAGTTAAAATAAATCTACTTAGAAAACGTGAGAGTTTATTTAATTCTTGTAATTATTAAAAAAAAATAGTATAAAAATAAAACAAACACGATACCCATATATGGTATGACTATATCGTTAGAAATTTAATTAAAAAATAATTATATTAAAAATATATTTATAAAATTATCAGAGATGACTGTGGCCTCTGGTTCGTCGAGGGTTTTGAAAGGTTCCAAATTAATATTAATGACCGTGAACAAATTTCGATCAATCAAACTTCGTACGGCCACACTTAAACAATGAAACATCCGCCGCTATACAGTTATCGTCGTTTTTAGGGGGCATATACCCCGAATAAAATTACTACGAAACGATCGAATGCGTATAAATAAACAGCTGGACGAATGGTGTCAATATAGAATTTTTAAAAATTAAAATATGATAATTATAATAATTATAAATGTATATTTTAATACGAATCAAATTCAACTTGGCTCATGTTTATATCATATATGATATTCTATAATAATGGCATAGAACAAATTGTCATATTAAAATTGCAAAAATAATAAACGCGATATACGGTCCGTATGATGAACGTTCATAAGGTCAAGAATCTCAATAGTGGACATTAGCTAAACAATATATCACAGACAGAATGATTGGCAGCTTAGATGTACATCGAATTGCCAGCAAGATTGAAGTCTTTGTCGATCCTTTCGACCAGAAAACGTGTCAAATCTGATCCAGTTTGCGTAACATCCAAAATAGAATTGCTTCTTGAAGACGAAATGGGTCTTTTTTAATATAAAATTATTTTCAAAATATCAAGATAAAATAAATTCAAATACAAAACTATATTAAAAATATAATAAATAAATATTCGTCATAATTTTATAGCTAAAAATATTTTTAAAGTATAAACTAAAGAATTACGCCGTAGCAACATATATGAATCATTTATGATTTAGAATCGTTTATAATTAATAAATATAGATTTTTTTATATTAATGTTATACTGAAATATACATAGACGTTTTTGACATATAATAAAGTGCCAGATTGTGCAACAGCCAAGTTTTTAAATCGATTTTTTCCACACGGTTCGATACTTTGAAGCATTAGAAGAATGTCGGACCGCATACCGGTTGTGTGTAAAACAGGGGTTGTATGCTGCGATATACTAACAACTTGGTGCAGATGTTTTTATTTATTTATATATATATATATATATATATATATATATATATATATATATATATCAATTTATAAAATAATATTAATCATTTATATTTTTTTAATATTAAAAAACAATGTGTTTTTATTGGTTATATTAATATAAAATCATTGATATGTTTATGTCGTTTAAATAATATATAAATAATTCGGTAATAACATTCAGAGTTAGTTTAATCAAACTTTATCAGCATTTTTATATCGGTTAAGAGATGATTGCATCATTAAGAGATGATTACATAAAATATAAATATTATTTAAACGTATGATTTTAAATAATTTGAAAATTAATAGAATTAATTTTATTGAATATCGTATTAAAAACTTTTAATTTAAATTTGAAACAAAAATCTTACTGTAATTAATATGTATAAATTATAAATTTTAAAATTTTCATATTAAATAACATTTTTGATTATTACTAAACTCTTAGCATTAATATTTGTATTTGTAATATAATAAACTTTTAGTAAAACAGAAATTTGTAATATTCGAAGTATATTTCTAGAAAAATAATTAATATTTAATGGAAAATTAACGTTCCTATTAATTGTTACAAGCATTAAACATATGTATAAGTGATATGTAAAAATTTATCGAGAACTACAAACAGGTAACAAATACAAAGCGTCACTTTTCAAAAATAGGTTTCTCTCATTTGTATTACACAAATAGAATTAGACCACCTTTCCCTTTAGTTTAGTTCTTTTTTATTTTCTTGTAACTCTATTTATTCGTGCTCGAGCACTTTTGTCGCGTTGGGACAAAATGTCGTTTGTTGCCAACACACGCAATAAAACAAAAAAAAAAAAAAAATGTTGCCAAGAGAACGACCGTGACGTTTACGAATCGAGAGTGAATCCATCCTGCCAATTAATTCCGAACGATTTCTGAGATCCAAACATCTTCGATCGCGACCAAGAACGTGATTGAGTTCAAAAATTGAACAGTGTCGAAGACCGCTAAATAGTACATACAATAGTCGAAGACCTGATAACAAAAAAAAATATATATATTAAAATATCAATGACATGTATCTCACAATAGAAACTCCATTTTGATTCATTGAAACTACATTCTTCTTCTTCTTCTGAACAATTTTGTTCATGATTTATCATTATAATTATTATGAAAGTAAGTTTATATATAAAACCTTTTTATGACTTTTATTACAAATATAAATATATTTTAAAACATACATAAAATCAGAAAAATGGTGACATATCATTAACTTTTTCTAATTCGCAACATATTAATGTTTTTCCTTAAACAAATTACTTCACAACGCACCTTATCATTATATTTATATATGATAAAAAAAAATTACGCATTATAATAATTCCAAGTTTGTAGTGAATCGACGCTCGTTAGACCGCAACTAAATTATGCAACGTTTTATAAAAGCTCGAATTTCGACCATATCTAAATCTAATGCATAATAATTGGATTCTGAGGAAGTACACGATAATGAGACGTTGAAAAATTTTTCAAACGGGGTGTGAAGTAATTAAAAAAAAAAATAGCCACCAAAATCACCTACATATATATATATCTAATACATTATAGAAAATATTTACGAGTATTTGTTATATATATATATATAAAATAATAATATGGGAAATCCGATTTAAACGTGATCGTCCGGCGTTTAAACGAAACAATCGCCCTTCAGCTTGTAATCATATTTTACGAGGTAATTATTCGAAATTATCCGAAAAAAATGTGATATACACGATGATAATAATAATAATAATCATATTTTTTTTTTGATATTTAGGCTGAAACATGGTGTAGCCATGAGTCTGGGTGGGTGTAAAAGCGAATCCAATTAAAATATTTAACACGTAAATTTTTTAACAATTGCGTTGAAAAGATGATTTATACACATTTTGCTGCCAGTGTAACGACGATATCATATTTTACCGAGTAATTGACCATATTTTAAATTATGTACGCATACACGAATTTTACTTTTCTTTTTTATATTATATATATATTCGGTTAATTTTAAATTATTATTTTTCATTCAACACAATAATAATATTTAATTTTAATTGCGGTATAAAAATTAATCAATGACGCGTCCACCTTTCTAAAGGGCGCAATTGATTACTAAACTGTCAAAAATAAGTATTGTAAATTTGAATCCAAGACAAATATTTTCTTCATACAAGGCAATAATAAATTTATATATATTATATATGTTAAATTTTTTTTACATTTCTAGGATAAAACGTCAAAAAAATATTATTGTATAAAACGTTTATCTTGAATCGCTTTCATCTTGCAAATAATTATTTTAAATATATTTAATTTCCAAATACGACTTTTTAAATTTAGCAAATTAAAAACGAATCATCAAATTACTAATGGTAATTCACGCAAATTACAGTTTAGCAATGCAAAATTAGAGTTTTTTTTGATTTAACCGTGACCAGCGGCTTTCGAGTCGAAACGACATTATTGCGTGCATAGTCTAAAATAAAATATACGTTACAAAACATTTTGTTCTTATGGACGAAAAAAAATTTTTTTTAGAAACACGCTGTATATACATAAAATAATATAATATTAAAAAAAAATATGATTACATCAACGTGCCTACTATATATAACAATTCGATTATATCATTATTAAAGATGATTTTTATTCAGTATATCGTAGTTGTATACTTCAGTGTGGCGACTGCTCGCCATCCCTGAATATCTGAATATATCTTAGTTCTTATATTATTATTTTTTTGAAAAAAAAACGACATACTGGTACGAGTAGCCCGTCGCGTGACACTTGCATTATAATGCATGCAAATTTATTTCTCGTACAAAACAAAGTCTACCAGAGAAGCTGACTGGTTTAAATAAGTGACGTGCTTCGACATACGTCGTCACCATTCATTTAGACGTGGAAAAAAAGGTTACAAAAAAAACGCAGATGAGCCGTTCGAGAAGAAAAAAAAAAAATATATATATATATATATATATTCATAAATATATTATATAGCGTGGTGGACATGTTATGATGATATTATAAGTATTTTTGTATGTATATGGTTCATAACGGCCGAGCACGTTGCTAAACATGATGGATGACCGACAACGGACCAAATGAAAATACGTTATTATTTCGTACGCTAATTGAAGTTTAG
This sequence comes from Leptonema lineaticorne, assembly GCA_024500535.1. NCBI lineage: Eukaryota > Metazoa > Arthropoda > Insecta > Trichoptera > Hydropsychidae > Leptonema > Leptonema lineaticorne. The sequence continues at coordinate 10,076,191 of JANIJI010000004.1, read as the reverse complement.
AATTTTTATTTCAATTTTTGCATGTGAGCCGTCCGCATGCAGGCATGCTTAGAAATGTTAATTAGTATGTACTGTCATAAATTTGCGTCAGTCTTGATTTTTTTTTCTTTTTCTTCGGTGTTTTTTTTTCTCTCTTCTCGGATAAAAAGGATCGATTCTCGTCACAAAGAGATAATGGGATCGAAATTGAAAAAAATAATTAATTTTTTCTGTAATTATTTCTGTCGTTTTTAATTTTTGAAATGATAATATTATTTATTATATAATAAACAAAAATTTGGTGTAACTTCAATGTCATTTTAATTATATAAATTATTTTAAATAAATTCATAATCAATATTTTTTTAGTACAACTTAGTTTAAACATTTAACACAAATTTTTGTTAATTTGTATTTTAATTATTAAAAAATATATTTATTCCTTTGTATTATTAACTATATATAAACTATAATTAAAATAAAGAAATATTTTTAAAACTTTAAAAATTAAAGCATTATATAATACAATAAATTTTAAATATATAAATAATTGCGAATAAAAGTCATTATACTAATTATTTCCGTATTATATTTTTTTATCCGGAAATATAAAACAATATCATAATTTATTTCATTTTCAGTACTAATTCATATATGATCAACAAAATTAAAAATATTTTTTTTTATCTATTTTAAAACTGGATAGATTTACATGGTAAAAAAAGATGTATGAAAATTAAATACATATTAGCATTATTTGTGATATAAAGATAAAATTTGATGTGTTACGATTAAAAAAATATATAAATTAGAACATAATGCGGAATAAAGTTTAACAAATATTTTAATTATTATTTATATAATGCAAAGCATCATTTTTTTTAGTATGAGGAAAAATTCGCGTTTTGATCGTACGGCAAAAGTGTGTCAAAATTTCAGTCGACCGTGCTCATTTAAATTTCGCTCGAAAAATAAAAATTTTCATCGTTAACAAATTATATAATGAGTAAAATGAAAATAACGAACGCACACAATTTCTTCAAATTAAAAAATTAAATATAAATAAAATACATATATTTATTCGCGCGACACGATTTCGCATACGACGAACCTGCGATATCTATCGGGATATTATCCGACATTTTTCAACGCGAAACAGACATTTATTTATACGCGGTAATCCATTAGGTCTATTAGATGTAATAACGAGCCAAGGACGAACGTTTCTCTTCATATACATGTATATATATAAGTGTGTGTGTGTGTGTGTGTGTCATTTTTTTTATCTATGTAAAATTGCGCTTCTTCTTCTGGATGGAAAATGTTTTGACAGTTGCTTCGGCGGTTGAATTTGAATAACGGACCATTTGCATAAAGAGCGAAGCCGTTTCGTTTCGGAGACAAAAGCCTCTAACCAATTGACCCGAAACACATTAACGACGACACACACACAAATGTTTAAATATATAAAATATAATAAATACGAAAAAAAAAGAGAAAAGTTGGTAGGCGTGTGCCCGCGGCTCCCCCCCTTTTTTTTGGTCGTATTTTTTTTTTCACTCATTTTAAGCTGTTTTGTGAGAGACGGTGACGAAACAAAACGCACGAAGTTTTTCTTTTTTTTTTGTCACACAGAAATAATAATGCTCGCTCATGATGAATCGCCAGCTCTGAAAAATTGTTTTTTTACAGACGACTAAGAAGTAGCTTGCGTCTATTTTCAATGATTTTTATTATCATAATATACGCATGCACACACACAAATGTAAATATGTTAATATATTCCCTGGTTTTGAAACATCACGCAGAATATTCAACGAAAAAAATAAATATTCTATATTCAACTTTGTTGTGCCATAATAACAATGCTCTTGAAGCACGTATTCTATATTTTTTTATAAATAAAATTATATTCAAGGATAAAAGTGTAATAATCGGACGATGTTTTTTTCAGGAAATCTATGTTAAGGTTATTTTATCAGTGTTTACTTTTTAATAAATTTCTAAATAAATGGGTTATATTTTTATTTATTTTTCAAAATATTATTCTACGAATTACTTTAATATGTGTTGCGGAAAGAAACAAATATAAGAGATCAACAATTTATGTTTATTCTGTTATCACGTTTCATGAAAAATTTAAGAACATCTGTCTTTTTCATTTAATATATTTTACTTCGAAAATATCAAACATTACAAAATATTTTTTTAATCTCTACAAAAAAGGAAAAATAATAATCTTAAGACGTCTTTATACACCGAATGTTTGACATCAATTTTAATAAAAGATTGGTGCTGATTTTAAAAATATTTTTATTTTTAATGTTTATATAATATGAAGTATATATATATGAAGTAAACAGCTCAATTAGTAAATAAATAAAAAATCTTTTTTTTTAATTATACAATTAGAATTATAAATAAATAAAAATATATATTTAACATAATTGAATGGTAATGGTAAATTATTTTTTATATAAATTCAACGCAATCGAATATTCGATAAACCGGTAATAAACCGAATAAACCAGTTCACATAATAAACCATATAAATGAATGCAATATAAACAATTCCGATGGGCGCACTTTCCTTAATCGACCGTTTATTATTTGACGACTGCGACAATCTGCGGTTTTATTCATAAGTATAATATCATCTTACGACGTATGAAATGCATTAATTTTAAATTATTATTACATATATACGGTATTGCATTACCGTATTATACAATTATCCTGAACGAGTCGCGGTCGACCGCAATAACGCTATTATAAAAATTATAATTTTGACCGCATGTCAAACATCAATTTTGTTATAGCATAATAGCCTTATATAATAGAGTATTATGCAAAAATAAATAAATATCTATTTTTAAATAGATTTTTATATATTACATTCATATCAAAAAAAATATTTCTATTAATTTGTTAACCTGAAATATTTTCTATATATATATATATATATATATATATATATATATATATATATATATATATATTAAATATTCCAAAATTTTATATTAATATTAATGGTCCACAAAATATAGAATAATAACCTCTGCTCATAAATAAACATTCATTAAAATTTATATACTATCGAATTTCTATCGTTGTTGTGTCAAATAGTAACGTCTTAACATATATAATTTATTATTTATAAAACTTAACATTTTTCATTTTTATCTGACGCACGATATATGATCGCTTAAATAAATTTTAAGCACACACACACACACACATATATATAAAATATTAAAACAATAAAGACGATGACAAATTATTATACTACTGTGTCAATAAAAACACCTTTTAAAATTGGTCACGATTTCTGGTTTGTAAATTAGAAGTCAAATATTGCGCATTATCAGATAATAAATTATCACTCAATAATAATCGTTATTAAATATATATAAAAAATAGCTAATTATTTTATTATTAATTGAGTTGTATTATTTTTTTTAACATCCATATCGCTCACTCGGCTATAAAGCCTTTTCATGTATTCATTCAATCATCTTAATTTGGTCGAATCTTAGTATGCCTATTCATATATAATTCATTCTATTCTAATATATTAATTATAGTTCTTCATTAATCTATAAAAAAAAATGAAAATTATATATTTATCCTTGCTATATATCCTAGAATATACTAAATTTTAAATTATTTTGCGGTGAAAAAACAATTTATATATAAATTATTTAATCTTTTTGTAGTCTAAACGATAGCAGCCGTTTATACAGCACCGACTAAAAGTACGCAATCAATTAACGATACAATAAAATACAGGTGTTTGCCAAAAAAAAAAAAACTATAACGTCTTCGAAACGATTGAGTTTTAAAAGGCGCAATAAAATAAATTCAAAAAAATAAATAAAATAAAATAAAAATGAAAAGGCGAACGAAACGAAAAATGATCGAGAAAGAGACGCGCGTATATTATATGAAATATAAATAAATATAATGTGGAGGGAAAAAAAACCGGTCGGAGCGGAGGACAGGATCCGGTTTTGTCTGTGCGCGGATGCGATTGGCTCGCGGGCCACAAATGGGCGTCCCTGTTTCCCTTTTTGTACGTAAACCAGTTGAACGAAATTCCTTATACCTGACACAAGTCTGGTGCAAAAGGCAATAACACGCAACACGGCTCCCCCCTCTTCACCCTTCCCTTCTTCATCGTTTTATCGTTCATTTTAAAGTGTAGTTCGATATAAAATGGCTGTATTTTGCTATATAAATTGTAATTTCCATATATTTTATAATAAAACTATTTCAATCATTAATATTGTAATACTCAACATCATTATTATACTAAAATTATATTCTAAAACTCCTAAATTTTTTAATACATTTTATCTATAATATAATCAATATATTTTTTATGTATAGTAATTAATATTATCACATTTTGCACAAAAAACAATCAGTAAAGCTTTGTGATATAAAAATATACCACAAATTCTAATATAAATAAAAACTAATAGCATCAAAATTAGTTAACAAATTATCAATAATTTATATGAGGCCTAAAATTTTAACAAAAACTATATATATATTTTTTAATGTTGAATATAAAACTAATAATTTAATTTAAAACACTATTGAAAATTTATATTGTTTTGACTATATGTTATAAATATATTAATAAAAAACTAAATATATAGAAGTTTAAACTTCGTAATATATTTATTATATAAATAATTTTATAAAAAAATATAGGTGATTTATCAAATCAATAAAAAATAATATCATAAGATTGAAAACAGATTTATTGATTCAATGATAAATAATATTTATTGCATTTATTTTATTCAATTCATTATTTTACTATATTGGATAATTCATAAAAACGTACAAACTGAATGAAAAAAAAAATATGATTAATTCTAGAATACATAGCTTTAATTTTTATATTATTGAGAACAAGATGCGGAAATTAAAAGATAATATAAAATTAAATACGATCGCATGACAAATGATCGTATTATGCATATTAAATATTAGACGGACATTCTTCGTGTTGTTAAAATTCAAAATCGTCGTTGCATCGAGCTCACGATATATTCAAATTTAACAATGGAGGCCGTCGAGCAACACAATGGCCTTTTAAAAAGCAATGGGTGGTAAAAGGAGATCACGCCGTTACGATTTCACTCGAATAAAAATAATGAAAAAAAAAAAAAACACCCTCCCACTCGAATGTCCAATAATGGACATTTAAATCAGTATTTTCTAATCTTCGAATATACCGCTAAAATCAAATACCACTACTGAACCTATTAATTATATGGTACACCCTTTAATATTTTTTTTCTTATTGAAAGCAACTAATCAAATTATCATCTCAATAAATAAAATATCTTATAGCAAATTCGATATATTGAACAGGATGAAACATAAATAATAATACAATTTTAAAATAGAATATATAAAAAAATCTTTAAATGCAATCCATTGTATAAAAATTGTATTGAAAATTAATTTTAAAAACTATTTTAACTTTATATATTTAAAATTATTTTTATAATAAAATATATATTATAATAAAACTTTATAAGGCATCAATTTGATATAGAAAGAATCAACCTAAAGTACATAAAGTATTAACCTAAATTACAATAATAAATTTATACTGTTGTAATACACTTAAAATAGTATAAATAGTTTATCATTTATATATATATATATATATATATATATATATATATATATATATATATATATATATATATATATATATATTGATTGAATTTAAAAAGAATCGCAATCGTTTACACGAATAATCGACATACATATTGAAAAAAATATTTTTTCGACAAAAACTTACAACATTCAACCGTTAATTACATACACACGTCGCGAGTTCGTACGCAAAAATCACAAAAATCGGGGTCGTTATCGGCTTTCGGCCAAAAAACGTTTTGTCCGATGCAAAAAGTTGCGCAAACACGTGCAACGAAACAATTTCGGCTAATGGCTTTTGAAAACAATACGCACACCCTCGTAAATCATTACAAATTTCACGTCATATTCTCAACGAATGCTCTTTCTAAAATGAGAAAAAAAAATATATATATATATATTTCATGAATATATATATATATATATATATATATATACATATTTGTCGAATGCACAAAGACAAAACGGCGCGGGGGTGGTCATTGTTTAAAAAAACAGGGTCAAGGGCTACTGAAAGCTTTTGTTCAAAATCCGGCCAATTTTCACCGTTGTGCAGGATTGCATTGTTGGATATTTTTGCATATTATTATTCAATGTGTGAAATTTGAAACTCAGCTAACTGTCTAATATTGTATGCAATTTCGTGTTTTTTTTTTTGTATATATAATATAATATATATTATAATTTACGACTCGGTAGTTAATATGACAGTGACACGAATTTTGAAGAATGCTCATATTGTCCTAAATATTCTTATTACAATACGAAACCGAAATGTCCTTTGAAAAAAAAATTATATATATACTATATTTAAAAAGTTTTGTTATCTATATAATTGGACAAAGTATTGTAAAATGTTATATTTTTAATATTCTTTTGAAATTAATAGCATCTTTATTTAAAATATTAAATAAAATTGATAATAAACTACATTTTTATATAAGTATTTTTTATTTATTTTAACTTATTTTTAGCATACATAATAATTATAGATAATTGTAAAATAATCATCTTTCATCACATTTATGCAATTATTAATAAAAATCTACAATTGATTTTAGTACGTGAGAAATATTAATGATAATAATTTGTAATACATTTTAACACTAAGTATTGCTAATATACTAAATAAAGTTCACGACTTAAGATACTATAAAAAATAAACAAATTGTCATAAATTTGTAGAAGATATCTATGCTACTGATTTTACTCTAAAAAAATCTGATGTAAAAAATCCTATAAGTCAAATATTTAATTACATTTTGTACTAAACATTACGCAACTATATATAATACGCAATGATAATCTAAGCCGTGCATTTAATATATAAAAATTGAAGCTCGCACACGTTAATATATAATAATATTATACAAAATGCCCGAGGCGACTATTCTTGACCGTGTGATGATCAAATCAAGACTCAATTATTTACAGCTCGAACGAATTATCGTAATAATGATAATTTGCTTTTTTTTCATATCTCCTCCCCACCCACCCCCTCCATTATTATTATTCATTGTTATTGTGGTGGTTTTTTTCGCGTTATTATAAATTGCGCCGCGTTCGACATTTCGACATATAAAAATAATAATACGACAGATGAGGCGACTACTCAAAAATGATAGGTGTAATGCGATGCAATTACAACTTGTTATTTGTTATTTGAATAATGACTATGAACCGAATGAAGCGTGGGTACGAAATTCGACACTCGACTACTTGAATTTGATTCCTATTTATTATTATTTTTTTTTTATAATAATATATGATGAGAATGTCATAATTAATATTTTTACGTGTGAATTATAAATATACGCAACACTCTCTACGATAAAATATTTTATTTTTAAATCACATTTTATACAATAGATGCCTTCTAAAAGTATACGTAAATATATTTCGTGAAATTATTGATTATATGAAGAAATGAAAATGTGATAAAATAAAAGAAAACTTCAAAATTATGTATGATTTATTATTTATATATAACTTCTCAGTAATAAATTGATTTCTATAAATATCAATAATAAAAATGTGCGTTTCATATGTTGTCTATTTAAACACAACAATAAACTGTAATAGATTGATTTTATTTCTTTACTTTGAATAAATTATTATTAATTTATATGTTATTTAAATTATTATAAGATTATTTGAATAAAAATATCTCATAGAAAAAGAAAAGATGCGCATAATTTTATTTTGAATTATATTGCAATATATTATATTGATAAAAATTTTTTTTTTTTGTAAATATATAATACGGTTATTATTACTATTATTAGATTTATAAATTAGCGAAAAACGATCCTTCGTCGAAGATATCGCTATTAAATCGTGGAGGCTTCACACGCATCTACATTACACAACAGTAAAAGATCATTTATTATTCTGTCGCTAGGGCCATGCCAACAAAATGATTTATGACTTAATTCCATTGTCTTATTTTGGGTAAAACGCCGAGGGGGTGGGGGTGTGTGTGTGTAGGTTAAACTTTATTATCGGCAAGGTTTTGAAACTTTGTGACTATTTCGTGCCGCATACGCGAAACGTCAAACATTATATACGCGAAAACTTCACATCATCTTATCTGACAAATGACGGCTTTGAATCCGCATTATGTTACGTACGCACGCACAAACACACGCCGCGGAAAAAAAAACACCTCTTTCGATATAAATAACTTTATTTTTTTTATTTCACATAATCACAATTCTAACGTATTAAAAATATTCGATTGTGTACATGTTATATTATGGTATAATTAATTTTAATTAATTACCATAGTGGTTATTGCACTTAATTACGCCTACACTGAATGTCGTGTGAACATCTCAATTCAACTCTCCTTTAATTGCGCAACCCCCTTAACCTCGGGACAAACACGCAATAAACGGCCGATGATTTATTTTAATGCGAATATAAAGAGATGCCGTTAAATGTTGCTGTTATTGTCGTTGTTTTTTTTTTCCTTCATTTTAATTATTATTATTATTAATATTATTTCGTCCTCGTCTCGCGTACATAAAATCGGTTAATTGTGGATCGGACCCCGAGGATCGCACAGTCATTAGGCCTCCGGGGGGGGAGGTTAAAATTGATAAATGAATCCGAACGTGATGAGTGCGGCCAAAAGCAAACGGCGGTGACTTACCAAATTGCTTGATAATATGTTTTAATAATAATCATATTTTTAAGTCGGACCGCTACGGAGATAATTATTATGTCTCAGTCTCGAACGAGAAAATACGCTGAAAATGGACGACGAATAAATAAAAAAATAAAAAAATGAAGAAAAATAAAAAATGTCGACAGTGGTTGCGGTTGATTAATGGGACGCGGTGTCGTCGCCGACGCCGACAAAAATACTTCGTACCCCAAAAAAAAAAGGAAAAAAAGGTTATTCTAGAGGTTTTCGATCGAATTGTAACACGAGCACCGCTCGTATATAATGTGATCTCTTACTAGATAAATTTAATTTGCCTTTATTTAAATCAATTACAATGTGAAATGTGACGTGCTTTGTATTTGCTATTAACTCAGCATTGGTTAATCAATGAAAATATTATTAAAAAATTATAAACATTAACTACAATATTAATAGTAGGGAAGAACTATTGTACTAGACAGGTTTGACATAAGACAGGTTTTTGAACTTTAACGGTAACATGTATATTAATTGTTGTATTATATAATAATAAGATTCTAATTGGTTTTTATAAATTCAATCAGAATTTTTAATAAAAGATTCTCTCACTTTATACAACAAAAATAAAAATCTCAAATGATTACATCTTGAATTTATTTAATTTAATATCATTATCATAAACAAAAAAAAAAGAATATTCAATACTCCTATTAGAACCTTTCTAATAAATATTATTAAATAATTCATACTTAAAATAAATATAATATTACGCAGACGTTTAATTTCAAAATTAATTCAACACAATCACGACTGCCATCTTTAATAAATAATATCGATCGATATAACATCAACCAGACGCGATATTCAATTTATCTAACGTCGATAAGTGCAATATAACGAATACGTGTAATTTATAATGTAAATCGTTACATAAAAGTCGATAATCTCTATACGCTGATTGAAATACACGATCGTCAGGAAGTTAAATGTGCAACGAATAAGCCTCGAGCGACATAATGAACCGAGATATCGATAATATGAGGACATTATAAAGAATAAAAAAATTAAAAAAAAAACGGAATCATTATCAATGATAATAAATCTACATGTTTTGTGCACGTGGTTGATGTGTAATTTAATTTTATTGAGCGTGTTTATATTTTCAATAGCTAATTGGTGTGATAAAATTGTACGATATGAACGCGCTTAATAACGATCAGTAACTGTGATGTTAACCAACAGTATATATAATTAGTGCATTATTTATATATAAAATATGATATGGTAAATTAATATACACTATCAACATTTTGCAGTTTATTCTCTAAATATGCATAAATAATATTTTACAATTGATATAATTCAATTTTACGCAAATCTATAAAATTCAACGGCATGTATTATTATTAAGGTGTCAAATAATATTTTTTAACTTAAAATTATTCGTTTTTATATAAAAAATGTGACTTATATACTACGATACAACATCTGCTGCTGCCTTATCGTATTTCCTATTATATATACATATATTTTTTTACTCTTTAAATATTCCGTGATTATTTGTCGGATGTTTAATATTGATAAAATAAATAATTGATGATATGAGATGTGAAAAAATCGGTAAAAATTTAACGGATACATGCGTGCGAACGTGCTTTAAAAAAATACGAGCGGAAGCTAGCCTAATTAAAAACATTATGACAAACCCGCCCGAGGTGCAAGCATGACGGATTGAATCAATTTATACGAAAATGGTGTTAATTTTTTATTTTTACAAAAATAAAATAAAATATGACGAGATACGTGCATTGTTCTCATAATATATAGTAATAGTGACATACGTGTTATGATAATAATATTATTAATATATATATATATATATATATATATATATATATATATATTTCTTTGATGAATTTGGATTCATTCATTTATAGTAATGCTAATGCAACTAAAACAATAAAATCCAATATTATTTCAATAAAAATATTAAAAAATATTTAAATAATTGTCAAATTATTCAAAGTTTTATCGTCGCAATTACTCATTTATTAATTAATATTTTTTTAATGTTTAATATTTATAATGTTAATTTTTTTTTAGATAAAATAAAATCTAAAATTGAGCATCAATTTAATCTTCAAAATATTTCAAATTGATTTCTTTAATCCAAAAAGTTTCTAAAAACATTTATATGTTTAATGCTATATATATATATATATATATATATATATATATATATATATATATATATATATATATATAATTAAATTTAAAATGAAATATATAAATAAAAAAAATATTTCATTTTATCACAAACGATCATTAATGAAAATAAATATAATTAATATAACAATGTCGCTTAAATGTATAATAAAAAAAAAGTACACCGCCTTCATATTCGCTGTTTACACGTTATTAACGCCATTTTTAATGAAATTAACGGGAAATGTCGTGACGATACAATCCCAGGAACAAACTGTACAACAATTTGTACCCATTAACACTCCATGTCAATAATGAGGAACTATCAATTCAGTGCACGGTGTCAACTTGCGACCGCTTGATCAACCGGACTTTGCCCAAAAAAAAAAAAAAAAAATATATATATATATATATATACACCCCTCTTTCCACCACCAACTCCCCCCGAACGAATTAAATATATAAATAAATATTTAGCGCTCGCATAATATAAATATATCGGGTACAAGTGTGCGTATATATATTTTCATTTGTAATTATTTCCAATAGCCAGAGACTCCTTTTGCTACCCTCGTGTTGGTTCAGACGTGGATTAACTACCCTGCATTATCGCCAACATTCATCACAAAGAGAGCTCGCACGAATATATATATATATATATATATATATATTCGAAGTGGATGAAAACGAGTTTTGTACTGAAACGTCTGTAAACAACCGATTCGGCATTTTGATAGTCCGCGCTTCGAAGCCTCGGACTCGGGTTTTTGTACGTTGTCTCTAAAAATTTTCTAATTTATTACGACCGTTGCTGAGGAATTACTACGCGATTTTTCAAACTGGTAATAATGTTGTAACGATTATTTTTCGTAAGCTTATTTGTTTTATTCGTTTTTTGTATATACAAATATATTTATATATATATATATACATTTTTTTAGCTTTTTGTATCCGTTCGTTTATCTCTTATTTTTGTATAATGTATATTTTTTTTTCAAATACAAAGCTCAAGTATCAAACTTTGAGCTCGTGACAAATTAAGTACACACGTTTAGAATTAACTTATCAAAGCATTAATCAGACCGGTCTGTGTGAAACGTTTATTTTTAAGGTTATTTCGAGTTACATGTTTTCGGTGTTTTTTTTTTATTTAATTTAATTTTATTTCTGTTTTTGGTGTAGAATATTTAAAATCACCTAAAGATTTCAATGATTGTTTACGAATTCTACATAATTTATATGCGATGTTAGAAATGTTGATTTAAAACGATTATGTTCTGTACAATTTATATTTAAAAATTACGAAATATTGTTAAAAAATAGTTAGATTATATACAAATGAAAATATAAAATAAAAAGTAATAATAATAACATTGAAACTATATATTTTTATTATTTCAGATATTAAATACATCTTGAGAAACTTTGATCTATGTACTTAATAAAGTATATGTTTGATGATGTATAATAAATTATACAATATTTAATTTTTATTTAATAAATTTCTATGAAAATTTTATTCAAATATTTTTAAATATATAATATAATATATATTTTCAATTATAATGATATCAATATATCATTAATCAATTTCAATTATTCTGCTTGTGTTTAATAGTGTTTATAAATTTTATTTCAATTTTAGCATAATATTTATAGTTGAAAATATGTACAAAAAATATTTATAAATAATTTGGATTTCTAGGAAAATTAAAAACAGTTTTTCCGAATATACATGGATATCACAAAAACAATGTTCGGTTTAAATAAACTTTATCCTTATTATATTTCATATACAAAAACATGACAATTGTCTGAAAAAAAAATACATAAAATTTATATCGCATATATTTTTCACATAAATGACGAACCTAAAAATTTTATCTGCGTGACGTCACGGAAAAATCCACGAAACGGCCGATGATTATAATAATAAAATTTATACTGGAGTCCGTAACGCTCCAGGAAAACTGTCGGCAAAGTCTTGATCGTAAATCAAAACCGGTAAAAAGTTAATATGAATACACTTATCAATCTCGAGACATGTTTCGTCGACATGAATAAAAGATACCGAAGGCTCGAATTCAAATGGCGAAATCCCTTTTCTTTCACTGTCTTTGACTCGTCGTCTGGAATATTTACCCCCGCGCGTCCGCATTATCTACATATTCCCATATTTTTAAGGGTTGAACTATAGAAGACAATAGTAAAATTCAATCATACTATTATATATATCAACACGTACAATTATTTAAAATTTTTGATAAATCATATATCTTTATACTCATTTTGATATATAGAATCGAATACATCTAGACAATGATTAAAATATTTCAGAAATATCTCATCCAAAAATAATATTTAAAATGTATAAAATTAATTTAATAAAAAAATTGTAGTCGAAATTTTTTTCTCATCATCGCTGCAACCCTTATATTTACATACGAAATATTTCTCGGGGTAAGAGAAACGGTGGCCATATCGAAACGGGGGTAAATATTTTTCTTGTTTTTCCAAGCCGGATTCAAAACTCGTAAAGGATCACCTAGCAAAAAGAAAAAGGGAGTCGCGATGGGAGGGCGGGGTGTAAAAAAAAATCACGCAAAAACCAACCGCAAGGGATGAATGTTCGATGAATCACGTAACCGTCAAATTCATCCCTTTGAATACGTAATGTAATGGCGTGTAATAAGCAATCGACGTGCACAATATGCATTTAAATAATTTATAATATCTATATATGCTATTAAATAAATCGTGCAATATATTTCTTTTTATAAATCGAATAAAATATGAAAACAATATATTCTATTTTTTTTTTCATATAATCGAGTAAATAAAGATATTTATATTTTCATAATATAATAATATTCATTATGAACAATACCGCTTTATGATTATTACTCTACGAAGAAGTTTTATTTTTTTAAGTATTTTATTAATAAATATCCCATTTAATTATATAATATAATACAATATTTAAATAATATATAAAACTTTATCTAAAATTTTTCAACATATATATATATATATATATATATATATATATATATATATATATATATATATATATATAGACTTATTTTTAAATAAAACAAATTATTTACAAATGAAAATTTTATATCTTTAAATAAATAAAATATTGACATTGTATTTGTTTAAAATATTTTTAAAAGTTAAAATTGAAAATATTTAATATTTGTATATATGATGAAATATACTTTTATTATTACTAAATTTATGTTTCTATTAACTGATAGTCGAAAAGGACAAACGAATTATCGTCTCTATTTTTTTTTTCTCACATATTTACGATCATTAGTCAAAATAGTATATTTCGAAAACAACAAAGAGACCTCGACAACGAAGACGACGTCGCAAAAACCTCGAAAATGTCGAGCATAGACAATGCAAAAACGGCGTCGTTATGTTGCAAATCGAAACGCGTCTAGATGGGACCCTTTCATGCGGTGCGTGCGTTTCAAAAACGACAATGATCACTATAATAATATAATAGTGGAAAAAGGGAGCGGGATACGGGGCACCGAAAGGGGGGGGGCCCTTTCTCTCAGGTGAATCCGATGTCAAACAGGTAAAACCGTAATTAATCTGTTTGTGCCCGTCGCCCCGGCGAAACTTTCATGCCGAAAATTTGAATTTGGTTATTTTTTGCCATTGTGGATTTTGACACGACGAAAAATTACCCTCATTTATATTTTTCTTTTACACAACATTCTGGTTTGGATATTTGCTATGGAGGTCTTTTCTTTTCTCGGTAGCGTCACAGTGTGGGGAAACTAGGAGGTTGATAATGCACCGTGTGCACAATACGCACAATGAAAATCACTATAAATTAAATTTATACGATTTGCATCAAACTATGTATGATTAAATTTTTTAATGACCAATGTATTGATTTTCATAATCATATTTTATAATTTGGATAAATCAACTTATTTAATATCAGTATAAAATATGTAATAAATTGATAAATAATAATATTTAAAAAAAAATATATATTAAAAAATTGCATCATTTTATATACTAATAAATAAAAAAAATATATACTAGTAATCCATTAATGCATATAAATAAAATAATTTATAGACTAAACAAGTCAAAATTTAATAGCCGTCTGAGTAATTTTTAATTATATTAAAATTAAATTAAACTAGTGGCAGCTGTTATTATAGTTAAAATACCTGTTTAGTTAATTATTTTTAAATTAATAATTTTTTTTGATATAATATAAATATATATAAAAAATCGTTTAAATTATAATATATAATAAAAAATTAAATAAATAAATTTTAATTGATATTAAAGAATTATTTTAATATATAGAATATTAAAATATGATAATACATTAAATCGTTGAAAATTCACGAGTGTACAACTAGTTTTATAATCGCGTAAGCTTCAAAGAATTTTCCTATCCCACGAACTCGTCAAACACATTCTCGTTCTACAATCGAAACTTGAAGAAGAAGGGACGTGTCCCTTTTTGAAGAACTGGATTTTAAGGCATAACAAATGATATCCTTCGACGTCTGTCAAATTTGACAATGACGCAGAACTGCTCCGCATCCAATTCTATGATCGAAAGTCAGAGAATTTATCACGACATTATATACCCGCTCTGTGTAACCTTTAATACGCATTTTTGAACACGCATACATATATTTTATTTTTTTTTCCATATCGCAATTTCAAAAACGTATCATCCCCATCTTTCCGCCGTGGCATCGAAAAGGAAGACCCTTGTTGATAAATAAAAAGTAATTTTTTTCTGGCTCTCTTAAAACGTGAAAAATTGTCGATGTCGCTACGTTTCGTAAACATGGGAACGTAATGCGCGTCTAATGTGATCTGTTGACAATGAAGTTATTAATGACACTATCATAAGAACGGTATCCCCCGGTTTGCATTTTATCATGATAATTATGAGAAATTAAATCATATCGAATTCACAGTTGCTATGAAAAATTAGATGCGTATCTAAATCTAAAAAAAAAAATGGTTGCGATCTTTAAAAAAATCGAATGTCTGAATTATTTCCATATTTTTATATACACAATATTGTATTGCAAAAAACCTTAAAGTGATCAATTATTTTCTATATATTATAAAAACTATTAATAATTTTCTATATAAAAATAAAAATAATATTTTCAATGATTTTTTTCGTCTATATTTTATTAAAAATTCAAAATATATTAAATTTCTGAAATTAGCTATTATTTATATTATTACAAATAATAAAATTAAAAATGCATCTTAACATAAATATAATCTTAATTGTAACTATTTAAAAAATCACTACATTCTCGGTATAATAATTATCAATTTTATTACTTAAATTATTAAAAAAAAACTATACTAGTGAGTTATCTCACTAATAATTATAATTATATTTGAAAAATGGATTTTAATGCTTTATGACATTGATTAATTAAAAAATAAATCAAAATAAATAACGTATTTAATTTCTCCTTTATATAAAATAATTCTGATATTAATAAATCGTAGCTGCTTTCTCGCGGGTATTTTTATTAATGTTTTTAATAATATTATTATATATAAAAATTATGACAAGTAAACACAATGAAGAATTAAATTAAACCTAACGATAGATATTTACGTTTTATACTAAAAATAATAAACAATATCATATTTTATATGTAAAAAATATAAAATTGTGTTATACATTTTTTCACGTGTAAAATTTATGTTTTTTTTTTATAAATATTATATTAGTGACACGGTACGGTAATGAAAAAATCTATACTGTGTACATATATTATATTTTTTTTATGACTCAGAGTCATTATGGTTCCCTTTTTATTCCGCATTCAAATATTACCACGTCGTTGCGTAATCCGATTTTTCTCGTTTTCCACCATCGGTTTCGAAGAAAAAAAAACACAAATTATAATAAGAAAAGTGTGCAATTTTTTCGAAGAGGGATCCAAATTCGCCCTATAGCCACCCCCTTAGAACAGAGTCTTGACTCCCGGCGGGTGAAACGAGGCATTTAAAATTCATTAGTTAAAAATTCATAGAGCGGCACTGAAAAGAATAAATGAATGTAACAAAGTTGTTGGGTGTAATTAATGTCGACGGGGGTGAGTTTTATTTTTTATTTTTTTGGGGGGGGGGGATAAGTGAGCGACGACGACACCGTAAAATTCGACAATGTCCTGAAAGTGTCATAAATAAATATTATGACTGCGACATAATGCTCGTTTATCACGTTCCTTTTTTGTACATGTTTCTTTTTTAATTTCTATTTTTAAAGCGGCGAGAAAACCGCGAAATTCGCATCTAAATAATTTAATTTTCATCAAAATCAAAAAATAAAATTATAGTATAATATTTGCATTGTCTATGATTTAAATAGTAAACTTATAAATGGACTGCGTTTAATATTGCATCCCTTCATATCAAAAAAAAAAAAATAATAATCGTATAATCTCCTTCGCTCGGATATTAGAAACAGGAATGGATATTTATTACCTGATTATTATTCAAGAGTAAAATACAACTTTGGGTTGCAATTTTTTAACAAAAATAATTATATCTATATTTATGACGGGTAAACAATAATTTTCTATAGGAAGCAAAAAAAACTTACATTAAAAATCGAGTAATTGCAAAAAAATAACATCTGTATATTCCATAGCATGTCTAATTTAATTATAGATCTCATAATATGTAAACCTAGGTCTTTATGAATGTATTAAAATTAATGTTATATTTATCTGCATATATCGCATGAAAATACCACTTACTTGTGTAGAATTAAAAATATAAATTAAAGTATTTTTTTATCGATTTTATAGTTAAAATAAAAACACAAAAAAAGCGTAACTTGGTATTTTTAAAATTATTTTATAATTGTGTTTTAGGTGTTTAATACTTAATTGAATTGCTAATGAATTAAATAAAATAAAAAAATATAATATTGATTCTGCATAATAAACTATCAACCAATTGCTGTTTATTAAAAAATCTTGTATTCTAAAATTGAAAATGTTTATATGTAATGTAAACTCTATCTAATTTGCATAAATTTATTATGAAAATCGATATATGTATTGAAAGAATATTAAAATAACAAATAAAAATTATAGAAATTTATATATGTGTGTGTAAGACGAGTCATGCGACGACGAATCCACCCTTGTTCTTGTGGCACAGCCACCATTCCGATCTCACCCCGGTCACATTTGGTGCGGATCTCCACCCCCGGGGCCACCGCTTTTTCCATAACGACCTGCGAGCCCCTCCTTCCCTCGAAGAGAAAAGCATAATCCATCACCGCACGTCACCCCTATTTCGGCGTATAGCCTTCTCGGACGCACGCGCCCACTGTGACGGTGTCTCATCTCTTTCGCTCACCCCCCGAGGGTAGTTTCTCTACGTCCACAGTTGACGGGTGATCATTTTTCTTGGGTGCACGTTCAATCATCGCGTCACTTGCTCCTCTTTCCATCTCGCTCTCGGTCCCTATACTTGTCCCTTTTCACCCTAAAATTCTCTCTGTCCCTCTCTTTCTGTTCACCCTTATGCTCGGGCGTCACGCTGAGCCTCAAAGCGAAGAGGAGACTTTAGGGCTGCTTCCCCAATGTACCAACTATGCGGGGTAACTTGCGTTGTGTTGTTGTTATTTGCCCTACACACATATCCACTTAGGCAGCCCAAGAATTTACCATCGTTGTCGTTGCCGCCGCCGTTGTTGATGTTGTTGCTCTTGCTGATTTCTTGTTGTTATTATTGTTGACGACCGACCATTTAATACTGCTAAATAAAAATTATCCCGTTGATTTTTCAACTCGTTAAAATTTTGAAAATTTTCATTTTTCTATAAATTTATTTGATATTTGATTCTGTCAAAAATCCAATTAGCAACATTATAATCTAATAAGATTTTAGAACCATAACAATAATTCGGCTCCCTTTTGGCAAATATTAAATTTTACATTCTTCCGTGTCTTTTATAATATGTAATATGATAGTAAAAATATGAAGTAATATATCAACGAAACCTTTAATAAAAGTATTATTCATATCTTTCATTTTTTTGTGTTCTTAACAATGTCGTTTTGTCTATGCATTTTAAAGATATAACAATATTTTATATTTATATATATATATTTAAAACAATCAATTATGTAATATATAGTATATGCAATAATATAATTGTTAAATTAACAATAATAGTGTTAATACACCGTTCAGTAACTAAAACGATCGTCTAGCACCCCATAAAAGACCAAAAATTTAATTTCATTTAATCATCGAGATTGCGCTAATACACAAAGCTCCAGATTAAAAAGTCGACATCATCCTCCATCCCTCCCCCCCATCCCCTCGGGCGTGGTTTATCGCATTCGTATACATTTTACACAATCGGAATTCATGTTGTTATATATACGAGAGGGTAGATGAGACGGTCGAAAGAGCTAAAACGGGGTGAAATGCGCGTTGATACCGCCGTATCAACCCCTTCGGTCACTCTCTATACATTTTCGAAATTTTGTTATGCGCAATAATTTTACGGGGCCCGCGTCCCCCCGTTGCTCTCGGTGCCGGTACTCCCTGATGGCCGGTCGTCGTTAGATTGACTTGTCAGAATAATATTTGAATTTTAATTCGGTACACAGGCGGCCAACTTGATATGCGTGTCACAACGCGCGCCCTCATTATGGAAACATTCTAATCCACCATTTTGATACAGTCACGACGAGTCGGGTTCAACCGGTGGCATATGAAACTCGCATTTATTAAAAAAAATATATATATTTTATATACATATAAATATAATTTAAAAGATACTAAACGATTAAATATATATCTTGTAATATTTTATATATTGATAACATGTTTCATTCTTTGATTAAATACAACGTATAAAAATTGACTACTATATTGTTTTAAAATTTAAATTAACATTATTCAAATTAAATGTAAAATGTTTTCGATTCTACAATAAATATCATTATTTTATTTTTAGTACAAAAATAAATATTTAATATAATGTATGATAAAATCACTTCTCATTTATTAGAAATACATAATTATTACTTGTTAAAAATTAAAAATTTAAATATTTGTATTCTATTTTAAAATTTCAATAGTATTTTTGTTTATTTTCATCACATAAATGTGTATCAAAATTAATTAATTAATAAAATATATTCAATGTTTAACAAAAAATATTATATATATCGAATATAAAACTTAAATTTATTTATTTATTACGATGTACGATTCGATAAATATATTTTTTACTATATATTATATATAATCATTAACCTCTATAGATCATCGAAAACTAAATTCAAAAATACCAATTAAAATAAAATTAGCGAACGTTTCGTATCCCTGATCGTATGCGGACACGAGAGAGAGTCGTGTTTTTATTTTACCTATTTTTATTTTTATTTTATTTTATTTCACTAGCACTGGGCCCCCGCAGTTTAATGAAAGGCTTTCTTTCAGCGTTTGACACGCCATCCTGTCATCATCGGAATTTGAAAATCGGACCGCGATGAAACCCACGCACTTGTTTTTTGTTACTTTTGCCGTTGTTGTTGTTGTCGTCGTCGTTGTTGTTGTTACCGTTGTTTTGTATGATCGGCTTTTGTTGTCTGTACATCGATTTTTTTTTCTCTCGCTTTCCTTATAAATCCTTCGATTTTCTAGATACTTTTTCCTCATTTCCTCTTTTGTGCTTCATAAGCCGAAATATCGTGAAAGCCGCAAACACTTATCGTCCATTTGCGACGAACAATGAACGCAGTCGTAAACAAATCCGCATTCGATATACGAAACATATATAAATATATCGTCGTAAAATATATTAAAACACATTATACAAATTGTCGTCGTATAAATGCGCTGATTATAATATTATACGTTGACAAGAGAAAACGATTCCAATTAGAAATTTAACAGGATAAATCGTATAACCAGTTTTCGCAATTTATACCAGTAGTTTTATCATTATATACGTTAAAATGATTTCCTATATTATTTATATAAATATTTACTTATAATTATGTATTTATAGAACATAAATTAACCTTAAATGGAAACCATTTTATTAATTAATTATGATTATATACTATTATATAATATCATATATATATATATATATATATATATATATATATATATATATATATATCAAATTAATAGGAAATAGGTTTTTTAATTGCCTTTTTGTAAAAATTGAAGTTTGCAATTTTTCCGTAAGATGTCTCTATATGTCAATATAATTATAAAATAAAAATAAGTACTGGAAAAAAAAAGAATTTTCACAACAATCATGTAATTGTATGATATTTAAAACGATTTTTAAAACAAATAATTGATATATATATATATATATATATATATATATATATATAAATTAATTAATATGTAGATATTTTACAGCAAATTAAATATAAACATATTTCTATATATTTTGTCATTTTTAAATTAAATATATATTATATATCTAGAAAAACCTATTCTAAGAAAAATTTAAAAAAATACTTTAAAAATGTAAAAATATTAATTTAAAAATACGAACAATTGCAAACAAAAAAAAAACGATTAACCGCCTAATTATTTTTCGCTCATTTACAGAAAAAAAAATATAATTTCGACCTTGTGAAGGCGGTTTTCTCGGAAAAACGACGGCCATTGTTCACTAACACGCCGACACAATGCGGCGAATTTTTTTTTTTCATCGTGCGATTTCATATTTTTCGGTTCGACTTCCAATTAAAAATCCATTACGACATTTTTCGACGTCAAAAACAAAAAAAAAAAAAAAATAAATAACACGTAAAATTCGACATCGGTTCAAATTAAATTTCAACAATCACGCGGACATACAAAATCACGGGAAAGGGGAGGTAAGCGCGGGGAGACGTGTCGTAAATCAATCAGACGAAAACAATCGAGGAAATCGCCCCGGACGTTATCTGACTTCACTGAATTAGTATAGTTATTTATAATAGAAAAAAAAATATAAAATGAAATAGAAATGAAAACACATTTCCATTTCGATGTATTGCATATAGTTAACACGAAAATCTCGATCGGATCCGTGCCCGACTATCTTAATCTAAATCTGATGAATAAAACGTCCGTTCACAAAATAAAATAATAATAATAACGTCTAAAATCGTTATCTGATGTATATACGGATTAATTCTGACGTATGGTTGTTACTTGTTGTTGTTGTTGTTGTTATGTAAATCGTAGAGCTATCAAATTCTCATTACTCGGTTCCATTACCGTGCGTGACTCGCCAAAGACGCGGTGCTATATCGAAAACTCCCCGTTTTTAATACGGTTTTAAGCATTCGGCCATGTTTTAAAAATGGCCGCCCGCTTTCGGACCGGACCGTGGAAAAAAAATATCACGATCGCGTAATTATGACGAATTTGTCAGAATAGACGTAATGGCGGCGCGGTCGGTTGGTTTTCTTTCCTTCCGGTGACGTTTAATTATCAGCAGGGGGGGGAGGCTGTGACTAATCGCGAATTAGAAGAGAAGAGAGGGGGGATGGAGAAGGTTTTATTGAAAATGCTACCAAAACTGATTAACGTCAATACCTTAATTCTCAATTGTCATAATTATTTAAAATAATTTTTATTGTCATATTACGTAAATATTATAAAGAAATGAAAAACATTTTTAAGCTTAAAAATAATATATAATATAAAACTGATATTAAATTTAAATATATAATTTGTTTTGATTACTAAAAAAAAAAAATAATGTAATTTTCAACAAACCACTATACCCGATAATCTAAAAAAGAAATACTTACAAATTTATATCAATCTACAAATTCTTGATTTAAAAATAGTAAAATAACTAAGATTTTTTTAAATAAATATAAATATGAAATCTACAAAATTTTTAACACATTTTGAGACATAGAAAATTTAACAAAAAAAATATATATATATATATATCACTTAAAAATATGAACGAAATATAGAAAAACATTTTTTTTTTATTTTTCAATTATTTCAAAATGGATATACAATAAAATTAATTTCAAACAATTATATCAAAAGATATCATTTTATCATATTGCATATATAGATAGTTAAAAATAAAAACTTCTATAGAAAAAAAAATATATATCACATCAAAAACAATATAAAAATACGCGTGCAGTTTGAGAAACGCAACGATAAAACTTAATAACAACGATCCATTGATGATGTATGTGTTTTGTCACGGGACATTAGGCTACCCCCATGGCCTTCTGGTCTTATTAGTATAATTGACACGACCACAATTAACCGAAACTTTCTTTCCGTATGCGGCACAAATTGCGTTTTTCTATTAATTACTCGACTTTTTTTTTTTTTTTTTACCTCATCCACTCGCCCTTTCAAAAATTAATATCGCAACGCCGTTGCCACGGACTCAATATTACGTCGATCGTAATTTGAATCAATAATGGCGGCGTAGCATTATCATCATCACGATATTTATATAGCGTTTGACCTTTATTATTTTCATGTTTACCGAATATTATATAAATGTATGCGTAAATTTTTATATATGCGTATATATATATATGTGTGTGTGTGTGCGTTTTTATGATCAATGATGATGATCGCCATTACCGAAATGGACATACGAAACATTCGAAAACAGAACAATTTTAATGTCATCTGTATTATATACGTATGAACGCCGTCATGACATTTTGTAATTATAGCCAGTTTTATTTTTTTACGACGTTTCCCGTATAAATTCAACGAGCGTCACGAATTATATATATATATATATATATATATATATATATATATATATATATATATACGAATTTTTCACATCTAAATTGTTTCTAAATCTGATATAATAATACCAATTTTGAAACTACACGGTGACAATAGTTCCGTATAAATTTGAAAAAATATTTTTTTCATAAAAAAAAAACGGTTGTTTTTATGTGAAAAACTCTCTGAAAATAGTAATATAATGATCTTAATAATTGTTGTGGCGTTTTATAATTTGCAGTATGTTTCAGTTTTATACACTTCATAATTTGTTAAAATTTATTTTAACTACATAAAAGATGACTTATTTAAAATTCCAACTGTGAATATTCAACGTTAAATTTTATTAATCATACAATAAACTTTTGATGCAATATGTATAATTTTATTTATTTAAAACTATAAGATCGTCTAAAAAATTAATTAAAATATTTTCCTTTTAACATTTATTTTTTAATGTGTAAGGGATAATATATAAGAATTAATCTAATTCTTTTTAATATAAAAATTGTACTAATTGACACACAAATTCAAATAATTTAGAGTAATAATGTAATCAGATAAAACGATTAATTGTCTTAGTTTTATCTAATTTAACTATAAATAGAATATTTAGAAAGAAACAAATAATTGAGGATTAAAAATTAAATTGAATACGTAAATATTATATTTGAAATATAAAAATAAATATAAAATTTGAAAAAAAAATAAAATCCATTTGAATACATATCAATATTGACTAATTGAATAAATCAATCACTTTTAGTGAAAACAATAAAATTTGCAATTGTAAATAAAACTATATAAAATAGAGCGTACATTGAAAAAAATCCCAAATGGCGATAAATGAAAAATGAACGATTTATGATGCATGAGAACTCGGTTTTTGCGAAATGTCAACATATGAACCGGGGGTGTCACCTGCGCGGTGATCATACGTCGGCCAGGGATGGCTTATCTCGGGTCCGGGGTCCATCTAGGGGTCGCCTTTATAGTCGGCCATTATGATAATGGTCGGCAAGCCGGGAAGCCTCAGCCAAATGGCCGCCTATTAAGGCAACCCCTAACTTCTGGTCGCTTTAAAGTAGACCCTCAAAGCGAAACCGTCGACGTTGTTAAGTCGTCTTACGCGACGATTTTGCTCCTTTTACTGTTGTTGTTTTCATTTGGAATTTCTTTTATTGTTATCAAATGTAATTACGCATAAATCATATAAAATTGATCATTAAAATTATATGGCAATATAATTATTGTCATATAATTTTAGGCTAATTGCCATATATTATTATACTTTTTCAATAATTTCAATAATAATAAAAATTGTCGTATTAAAAAAATCATACTTTTATATCGTGCGTTTAAAATATTGAATAAAACGAAAAATAAATAACACCTATAAACACTTTAGCTTCGATGGATGTTCGCGTTCCATTCATTGAAACAAAACGGCGACGAGTTTTTAAGGGGGTGGGACAAAACCGAAATTTAACAATTACATTCACTTAACGGTCGTTAATATTAATATTTTAACGGGGCGCATCGTTCAGCCGCCGTTCTTCCTCTAACGGATGGTAACCATTAATTATTTCAAAGAATAACACAGCCGTTCATTATTATTATTAATAACATCTCCCGAGTAAAAAAGCGACCTTTCCCTTTCTAGCTAGAACATCAAAGGGTTAAAAACCGAACAAAAATAAACCTACGTATAAGTATGTATATATATATATTTTTTTTTTTATTTTGTATGTCAATGCGTATGTAACGTCTTTGAATTTATTTATTAACACACATATATTTATTTCGTATAAGTTAGGAATTCATTCGAAGGGCGTAATTTACAGTGAAAGCATTCGGCATTATTTATTTACATAATATATAATGTATATATGCAAATTTATAAATATTTTATTTCGAACAATATAATAAGCTAATGGAATGTGTCGACAATTTTTTTCGTTGTTTTAATATCATCTAGGGGTGAATATTTCAAAACGGTTTCCATTTCACACAAAATATTATATACGACAACGAAATTAATCAAATTGAAACGAAAATATATTGTAAAATACATATAAATTAATATATGAAAAAAAAAATATATATATATATAAGAAGGGTGACATTTTTTTTTAATTTGAAAAGATGATGGATCGCCCCGCGGAAAATATAAGGATAAATGTGCGAATTTTCTCGTCGGAAAAACCGTACAGGGAAAACGTCATCGCTACGTCACTGTATACGAGAGCGCGGGCTCCGCAGAGAAAAGCTGACAAAAAAGCTTTCCCCGAAAATGTTTTATCCGCCATTTTAAAAGACTGTGACAAAATGGCGTCCCTTGTTCACACGGCGTTGAAAAATGGCATCAAAAATAAAGAGAGTACTCCCCGCGACAACACGGTATACGAAAACCTTTTATGGTGCTCAATATCTAATGACTACCTCTGCCGTAATTTAAATCTAACAACCCCCATCCCTGTTTATAATTGTTTAAAAAAATACAAAAATTAATCTAATTTAATTTCAATATTTATATTTTTTAAGAATATAAATTTGTATACATATAGTATATTAGAATATAAAAATTGAAAACTTCATTTAATTTCATTAGTATATGTTATATGAACAGCATATAAATAGAACTTAAGCACGATGTTATGCAACTTTTTTTATTTCAATTTTGAAAGTTATATCGATAAATGATTAAGAAAAAAAAATAAGACAACAGCGAACCGGTTAATAGGTATAAGTCCGGATAAACAAAACCAGTTCTTAAGCCTCAAAGACTAAGACAATAACGGTCGGCTTACCGAGGCGAGCTTAATAATGATTCGGTGAGCTTTCAACGTACACCCATTTTGATATAATCATTTGCGAGCCGACAAATGGTCTAGCAATGTATAATATATAAATAAATACGTGCAAAAATCGTTTATTTTTTATTTGTTTGGTTAATAATATTAATTAATATAGTTGAAAGTTAATTATTTTAAAATAAGCTATTAAAGGTGACGGGAAATCACTGATATTTTTCCAGTTGTTATAAACTATGTTTATTATTTTCATATTTATTTTAATATTTCAAATAGAAAATGATTATAAAAATAAATAAAACTATTATATAAAAAAACAACGGAAAAATATTTTTTATAACAAATATTATAAATTATATTTTCAAAACCTTAACTATTATCTTCCATATATTTTTATAAAAAAAATTCAATTAGTAGGCGCTTTAATAGATTTATGTAAATTGTAGATTTCTAGTTAAAGTCCATAATAAATATATTATTTAGAAGGTCTTTCAAGGTGTTCACAGAGATAAAATAAAAAAATATATTTATAAATTATTAAAAAATATATTTTTTTAGTTAAAATATTTATTTATGAACAACTATTATTAAATTTGTATAATTTTAAATTTATTTATTAAAATTGAGATATTATTACATGTGTACAGTTTCATCAATCATTCTCATTATTATATACGTAGGAAGTACATTGAAATATATACACGTTATCCATATAAAATGTCATGTTTAATTTACAATAGAAATTATTCAAAAATCATATAAAATATTTATCAACGATCGTATTTTTTTTTGTATATAGTTATATTGCAAACTATATATCTAATTTTTAAATAATTATTTATTCAATTTGTAAAAAAAAATACTTACAGTATTATTAAGAAAATATTAGTTTTAAATACAGTTATCTTCGTTACGAACAGTTAAACCGATAATTATATTTACTGTTTCTTTTTTTTTATTTCATTTTGTTTCGTTTATTTACACAATAAAATCGAGCACTTAAAATTCATTAGAATTAATTCAAAAAACATACATATGCATCGAAACGGAACACGAATCGCGATTATATCGTTATTGAAGCCGTTTCGTCTTTATTTTGCGACGATTGCGCAATAAAAGCGCCGCGTCGTAATTTCATAATAAAGCGTTGAGGAGCGTCGCAACTTTTATAGCGCGCTTTTATTATACGATATATATATATATATATATATATATATATATATATATATATATATATGGCAAATACGAAAATTACAGTGATTAAAACGGCATAATGCGCATAAGTGTGCTCAATTATTATTTATTGCGAATGAAAGTGTTTTTCCATTTAATAATTGGCCGACAATGACCCGTGTAAATGTCATTAATTTATATTCGATTAAGCGAACGCGATTATTTGACAATAAACGGTTGTAAGATGTTATTTATTTTAAATTCATATTTTCAAGTATTATTATACATTAAACATAAAATAATAAATAGAATAAAATAATTTAATATTTCCATTGATTCAACTCGTCCATCTTATTTCATTTGACACATATTAATTTGACATAAGAATTTAACTTTTTAAATAACGAATTCACTGTTTCAAGCTCCAAAATATTAGTCTATCTTTAGAGTAATTTTAAATAGCTAATATTATATTTAAATATAATTATAAACCATATTTTTTTAATTTATTTCATTAATATTTTATACATGTAAGTAATGATTTTTTTTATATTATCAAGATTAATGCCCATATCAAGTAATTAATTTTAATTTTTATAAAACAGATTTTAAGAATTGAAAAAAAAAATATTTATATATGAAAATATAAAAGAATAAAAATATCCCATATAATTTATAAACCCTTTGCGAGAGTCGACAAAAACAGCCACCCTACAGTGCAACCATCGCCGGCTAGTAATACAAAGGACGTTTTTCAGGCTGTACAAGGAAGACTCACAATTTTTCCCGCATTTCATCATTATTGAAAACAAATCGCGGTCATTAGGAAAAGCTTGTGCGACGAGTCGCCGGGTAATTTTTAACTCGCCATAGTGTGCAATTACCGCATTTGTTACCCCGGAGCGGCTCTCGTGCATTAGGATCTATTAAAAGTGCATCAAAAGCTCGCGACCCCAGCAAAAGCTCGATGGCTCGTTTGTTCTGATGCGACGGTGCACTTACCTGCAATAAAAAAGTACACCATCATCAACCACTTTTCTATGACGGCGTGTCTATTTACAACTACATATTATACGTATGTATATATATATATATATATATATATATATATATATATATATATATATGATATGTGTATACGTGTATATATTTGCGGTCATATTTGATAAAAAAAAATAAGAAAGAAAAAAATTACACTCTTTTTGTATCATACTTTCCATTGTATGGCACGGGAAAGAACTTCCGTCGTAGTAATTTATCTTGTCTATTATAGTAAAATGGCGAATTTAGATTCTCAACTATCTTAAGATACTTTTACAGTGTTTTGATTTTTTTTTTGTATTTTTTTTATATTACATGATCGATAACAAAAATCAAAATGTACATTATATACCCTTCAATATAATATTTTTTTTAATATATTTAGAAAAAATCTTGCAAAAATTATATTTAAAGATCTAGCGTTTTATTTTAATAATTCAATCTTTAAAAAATATAAATCAATATATTTGAATCAAAAATGGGGACATCTTAATATTAAAATAATGTCTTTAAAATCAAGATTTTTGAGTTAAAATGTCAAGTCATTCATTTTATCCAAATTTTTAGATATTATTCCTTGTTGAAATATTTCACATTTTCGACAAATTCTAAATTTAAAAATCAATATAGATAAAATAGCAAAGTTATTTATATTTATAAAACCAATATAATTTAATATATATGTTAATTATAATCATAAATAATGTATAGTATATTGTATATTTACTACGAGCGTATTATGTTTCTCAGTATACTGAACAGTGAAAAGATCGGCACGATACACAAACATTATCATAATTTATAATATACCTATTTGATTTGAGAGAAACATAGAAAAGAATGATTGAGACATTTGATTCGAACAATGAACACCCCAGTCAAAATACACTAGTGAAATATTGCTTATTCTAAAAAGAACCAAGAAGCACACGCACATACACACAAAAACAGACTAACGATACCCGGTTGAATATATATATATATATATATATATATATATATATATATATATATATTCGTTCTTTTTCTTTCTTAGGCATCTATGTAACATATGAAAGCTCATCAGAGCGGTAAGAAAAGGGAACAATGGCTGCTCGCTTTGAAAAATGATTGCGTCAATACAAACAATGCGTACAACTTCATCCACATCATTCGTTCTACGCGGATCGATACCAACGAAGGAATCGAAAAAGTAAAAATGAGCAAAAGGGGGGAGGGGAAAAGAAGCAAAAAGACCCCGAAGAGAACAGTGAGGTCTCTGAAAAATTAGAACCGTTTCATTAAACAAAGGATCAAAAAAAAAAAAAAAATGGACGATCGCATCGGTTTTGAGCCGCCATTGTTTCCGTCATCTTTTGGGGTGAAATTGACGATTCGATGCGGTTTAAAAAATTGCACAGTTGGTAAACCCTGTCGACGTCGAGACAAGATCATCTTTCAACTAACGTTTTTTTTTTTTTTTTTGTTCATATTTATGTATTTCTAATTTATATTTATATTGCGATGAAAAATCGTTTTTGTTTCGTGAAAATTGAGATAGTATTCGAATAGTATGTTTTTTTTCTTCTTC
This sequence comes from Leptonema lineaticorne, assembly GCA_024500535.1. Classification (NCBI taxonomy): domain Eukaryota; kingdom Metazoa; phylum Arthropoda; class Insecta; order Trichoptera; family Hydropsychidae; genus Leptonema; species Leptonema lineaticorne. The sequence goes on along the minus strand of JANIJI010000004.1, from coordinate 10,045,776 downwards.
AACTTATGCCCTAAAATCGACATCGCTCATCGCATATATTATTTAAATGAAAAGAATATTTAAAAATAATAATAATATAGAAATAATCGTTTGTAATATATTATGTTGTGTAGATTTTTTTTCTCTGAAAAATATTGCTATAAAATGTAAAAGAAAATTAACATAATAAAATTCGTTTCATTGCAAAAATTGGATAAAAAATTATCTAATATATAGATATTATATATTAAAAATCTATATAAAATATTTTGATAATCAAAAATTTTCAAATATGTCAAATTTATTAATAATATTTAATCGACCATCAAAAATATAATATGATCAATAAACGTAATTTATTTATTTTATTATTGAAAATTAGTTTATATACGTAATATAGCAAAAAAAAAAAATTGTTTGAAATAATAATTTCTGCGATAAATAATGTTAAACAGATTAATTAGCTAATACAATAATTAGGAAACATTCATCGTATACATTCACTGGTAAATATATGAGAGAAGCATTCGTAAATAATGCGTTATTCGCATATACATATACGCTTTTTAAGGGTAGATATCAATTCCCTAACACATACAAAAACCAAAAATACACACACACACACACACTTATCTATGCGTATGTATATAAAAATATATATATATGTATATGTGTAAAGAGATAGAGCCGGCTGCTGCGATCTCCATTCCGGGCCATCCGTCTACCATAATGCCATCTGTGACGCCCGCCATTATTCAATTTCAATTCTCGCCAAAAAATAAAATAAAACGGGGCCGAAATGGGAAAAGAAACGGCACACCCTGATGAATGTATTCCTTAGTGTTGTACCCAATTTTGCTTTTTTTTTTCTCTCTTCACGCACCCCCCCCTCATCGCACACCCAAAGCCCACCTCAGTCTAGCGCTTCTTCGCCGTAAAAAACTTCGTCAAATGTTCATTCGACGTTAACTTATTCGTTTTTTTTATCAATATATAAAAGTGGGTAAATTTTAAATTATTTTTATTCATATTCAATAATTGAATCATTTTTTTTTAATAATAATAATAATTCTCATAAATAATATTTTTTCAATCTGTATTTTTACTATACAAATTCTTATATTAACCAATATTAATTATAATAATATTATAAATATATTAATATGATATAGAATAAATAAGACCGATCGCCGTCATAATATAAATACATTATCATTCGGGCACGCGGTTGAATAATAACGGCCATTTTCAAAATGATTATTATACGTACAAGTTTTAAACAATACGAATGCATTTTAATACACGGGAATAGTTACATAATAGTTTTAAACGTCGAAACGTGAAAATGTGAAATAAAACCGACCGTTTCGAACATTAAAGAATTGCCAACGTCAACGCGGACATTAACAACACTTTTAACGACTTATTTATGTTTGCTAAAATATCGAATATTTGTTTTCTCGTATCGGTGGCGTTTCTCGCGCCATAATATTAATTGCAAAACGACCAGGACACACACACACACTTATATATATATATATATATATATATATATATATATATATATATATATATATATATACAATTTGATAAAAAAATATTTATATAAATTAATATAAGATTCGTACATACAGGTCGTCCTCAAAATATATTAGACAAAAAATCTCAATTTAATTAATAAATTCGAATATATATATACATCATAATATACTAAAATATTATGATATTTTATTTGATAAATTATTTTTTTCCTAAATATAGATTATTATATATTTTTTAAAATAATCAATACTACATAAAACTTTCAGATATTTTATTTTTAGCAGAATATTTTTAAAACAGCTACATTTATTCATATTTCACGTTTAATATATTGATATTAATATGCAAGTAATTTCAAATTAGTAAACATTGCAGAAATATTATTGTTTAATTAATATGAATATATTTTATAATATTCGACGTTAGATTATGATCTTTAAAACCATTTTACAATTACAATTTTTTTACTGTTTAATAAAGTAATTTTAGTGATAATTTACATATGTTGGTCTAAAAATCGTCTTTTGAACGCATATCAAGATGAATTTCAGCGGTAAATATGAATGAAAGGATTGTACACGTTTTTCTGGGACACTCTGTATCTGAATATATACACACGCATAAAACGCACACCGACGATTCCAAAAAAGACTTTATTAATGATTGCGTTCGATGGCCGCTTTCGGGAAAGAAGAACAATTTATTACGACGTCATGTGCAAAGCACAAACTCCACAAATACACATCACGAACGAACACGACCCCGAAAAACGTAAGGGAACGTATCAAAAACAAAAATAAAAAATAAAATAAATAAAGTAACAAAAATAAAATAAATAAATACATACACACACATATACGTTTAAACGTGAACGTGGAAAAACATCACCTTTCCGAACAAATCTCGAATCGTTTTTAAGCGCGGATTAAGAGGAAAAAAAAACCCTAAGATGTCACGTTGTCGAATCATATCTGTATGATTCGGTTTTGTTTGTTTATTTGTTTGTTTTGAAATATGCTCGAGTGAAAATGGTCTCTATTTCGGATCATTTTAGTGTTTCGTTTGGCTATCAGTCGATGCCAGTGTCGAGATCGTGTTTAAACGAGATAGGCATTTTGCATATTAAACACTCGAGGATTTTCTCGAAAGTTACATCTCAAATATTGTATTATAACTAATATAAACAAGTAATGAAAATATATTTATTTTTTTCAATATATGATCTACAATTATTAATCTTAAATTTGGAACATTTTATCATAATATAAATTGATTCTTTCAATAAAAAGTAATTAAATTTCCCAATGATTTACTACAAAAAAAATTATGACAGTTTTTAAATTTAAATAACCTGTAGAAATTATAAAGTTTAGCAAAAATTTTGAAAAAAATATTATATTATAATTATAATTAATTATCGGGAGAACTCGAAAAAAAACGCATAATTTATTAATACTCATTAGTATTTAGTGTTGTGAAATAATTATATTGTAATAAATGTTAAAATATAATATAACCCTCTTAAGAAACGGTTACAAGGCTTTGCTGCAATGACGTTTGAATAATGTCTATGAGTGAAGGAAGCAAATGAAATATTCTTGTATTATTTCCAAGGAGACTCGATGACTTTTGATCTCGTTATCGCCGCTTCGAATCTTTTAATACAACATTTGTTTTAGTAATTCCAAAAAAAAAAAAATAGAAAAAAATCGCTAATAAATGATCCATTGATAAAAATAAGCTACAAATTAATAAATCACGAAATATTTTCAATTTAGATAAATATTTCTATTGAATAATTATATTATCAGATTATTTAACAATATTTTAATTCATATTTTATTTCATTTATAATTATAATACATTTTTACGGAAAAATATCGGGTAGTTTCAAATTGCTTCGATTATAAATTGTGTTAGTTCTATCTATTTAATCTATTTTAGCTTATAATTAAATTAGTAAGGATCGTATATAGGAAAATTTATAAGAAAAAAACCTATTCAATAATGTAAATAAATACATTAAATGGAGAATATTTAAAAATAAATAAATCTTATATTAGAATAACGTTTATAATTCTTTAGTTATTTTTAATTAAAAAAAATATTTCTTTATATTATTTATAGATTAATATAATAATATTTAATTATTATTTATATATTTGAAAACAAAAGTAATTGATTGATTTAAATTTTCAAAACTTCAGATTATTGCTACATAATATAATTAATGATTTATTCATAAAATATTATTATACATAGTAATTATAATTATTTTTTTAAATATGATATACATATATATATATATATATATATATATATATGCGTCGAATTAACGTGTTTGGTGCGCCGCGTACGTATTATACAGATTGCAAATACCAAAATACCAAAGTACCAAATAATAATTTAAATTCATTCTCTCCTTCGGCCGCGCCATCATTTGGACAAATGCGGTACCATTAGTCTTGACGAGGGATTGGCGGGGAGACTTCGGGGAGCGAGGGGAGTGCGTCGTGAGGGGGTTGATAGAACGGGACCAAAGGGGATGAAACTCCTCACAACTTCTATGTGGTATGGATTTTGAAGGGGTAGTTGTGGGAGGTACGTTTTCGGGTATGATTCGGTACGTTTCTATACGATTTTCGTACGTTTCACGGGGCCGTTTTTCGACAACGGGGGTGGTTTGAAGAACTATCCCCGTAATGATTAAGGCCATCAATTCTTCACGGACGAAGAAATCGACAACCGATCCATTCGATCCGTCATACAGTTTCCCAACGGCCTTGGATCATTTCGCAAGACTAGATTAAATCTCGTGTGCAGCGATGAAGGGTTGATTTTTCATCCCTTAAAATATGATATATCTAATGATATAATCGAATACAGATTCGTATCGTTATATTCTTATATTTAAAAAAGAACACATTCATATTTTCATAATATAAATAATTTGGTCTAATTTATATATCGATGTAATTCAATTTTTTTTATAAAGAAATTGATATTGATATATCAATCACTAATATGCATTATTGTTTCAATATTTATCAGAGCCATAATGCAACAATGATGGTCAACAAAAATTATCAAAAATTTTCCTTATCATAATAATGTACGTAAAAATATTTTTTATTGTTATTTCATACAAACTAGAATTTGATAGAGCATCATATATAATTTATTATTTATACACAATATAGAACATAATTTATGCATAAACGATACACAATTTATTTCGTATTAAGCCTATCAATATCATGATCTAGAATCGTTTATGTACTCATTTGAATATGATCGAATCTAGTATATGTGGGGGGCAAAAAAAAAAAATACGTGTATTATATGAATATTTTATATTATTATATCCACGGTCACCAAAACAAACAAAAATGCCAGCACACGCTATTATTATATGGCGTCGAAAAACACAAATTTCGGACACCGATACTAATTTGAAAATAATAATTTTCGTTTCACGAGGCAAAAACGTGCTCTACAATTTTCAGCGAGATTTTCATACGTGTGCGCACATTTCGGTACAATTTTGTGAGCGAAAATTGATATCACGTTTTCCATGGACGTGCGTAGAGAAATATATTTTTTTTATACAATTTCTTAATTATTAAATTAATAATTTAAATACTGTAAAAATAAAAATATTTAACTTTCAAAATTTTAATTGTTTAAATTACAATATAAACATAGATTTTCTTAGATTATAAATATTAAGTCGAACGTTTTAATTGCTATGCAACAGTTGAAAGTAATGATATTAACATAAATTTATAAGATTTAAAAATTCAAAAGCAATATTATGAATATTGAAATTAAAAAACATGTTCCAGATTTATTCATTTTTTATCGTCAATATAAAATTATTTCATTTGAAAAACTAAGAATCGCAAAAATTCTTAAAAAATTATTTTAATATAGACTTCGTTGAGATCAATATTTTTTTTATTTCATTGAAACTTTTTGTACTTTTTTAATTAAAATTTTAAACCTTGTATACTGCTTAATATTGAATTTCAAATTTATTTAGATGTAAAACTTCAATATTAAATAGACTATTATCTTTTTAAAATATATTTAATCACAATATACTACAACGTCAATATTTAGTCAGTTTATCTAACGGCGTCGTAATTTCCGAAGATAAACCATGATCGGGATTAAGCATCCATGATACGCCACTCACTGTATGAACGATTATTACACTGGGCGTCCCGACACGAGCAAGAAGATGTAATCTGGAGCAAAAATGTTTCTGATGGAAAGCGCCGCCCTTGTCCATAGTGAAGGGCGGTCTGGGGGCTGCCGGGGGCTGACGCCTGGGGGGCTGCCGCTCGGAGTGGTATAAAGGGAGCTTTAGGGGTACAGTTCGGGGGATGAGCACAGTGTGGGCGTCCGACAGTGACGGATTGAGACTTATTTGTCATCGTCTACCCTCCGCCCATGAGCCCTCGCCTCGGTTTCTCTGTCTAGCGCATACATACATACATATATACCTACATACACACATATACTTTCTCTCTTCTCTTCTCTTACTTTCTCTATCGCACAAAATATCCTTCTCACTCTAATGTATTTAGATATAATATTATAACCGCTGTATAAACACGCTCCAATATTAAATTCAAATATTCACTATTCGCACACAAACATCCGTAAAATTTTGTATATAGTATGAATATTCGTTTTTTCTATTTTCATAAGTGACTTCAACCCTTAAATGCATTTTGAAATATATTTACACCATCATGCATAACATTACACAACAAATTTAATTTAAAATTATATAATAAAAATAACCTGAAATAACAAATAAGATTTAAAGAACGATCGTTGGATTCTTTCGTCTCGAATCGACTGTTGTTTGAATAATTGAAACATAGCCATTGGAAACATCAAATATACGCGTTGTCATTTCAACTTGATAAAAAGATCATAGAATAATATAAAAGGTTCGAACGAACTCATTGAGAGAAGCCATCATGAAAATATTCGCTATGAATAATTCATATCGGTTTTTGGCCCTGATCTAATGCCGGAGTTATTTTTCCATCGGAATCGCATAAAATCACATATCGAAACGGCGGTGGAAAAAACCCGATTTTTTTCCACATCATATTCTTTGCTATTCTCTTTAACCCCTTATCGTTTACAGCTCGAGAATGTGGATGCGTCTTATTATTTACTTTAACCCTGCATTTTATGGATATTTTTGCCCGAATCTAGTTGTCGACGATTGTTTTTCATCATAACACTGTTTGAAATATGTGAAAAATTATTATTTTATACAGAATATTATAATATTTATTGCAACCTTCAAAAGGGTAATAATTTAAAAAAATATATAAATATCATATATCATAAAAATCGATCTTTTCTTATATAACTCAAAATAAATAATTCTTATCATAAACGATGAAAGATTGATAGATATCAAGTCAATCATAGCGGTGAAGACGAATACGTCAAGGAATTAATTCCTTGACATTTCCCGGACATCTTTGTTGACATATCAAGGAAGAGGGTGAAGAACACCTTGGTAACTGAGTGGTTCAGAAGGGAGAAACAATCACCTTAATGAGCATTTTCGAAGATGAATCACTTCAAACGCCCAAAGAGGGAACAATCACCCCCTATAGATAACCTTTTCGAAACAAGAAACGATAATCATGTGATTGGAATAGATTTGCACTACCATAATATCAAGCTATATCATGAATACATTTGATAAAATATTTTTATCAATACGCATATATAAAGTGCGCATATTTTACATACATACATATATATATATAACGAAATGAAAAATATATTTCTATATGTTCTTGAATCAAACTTTCATTTGCAGTTTGAAACGTAATAGAACTGGTCGAACAGCATGTCAAATACAACTTTGTCAGTGTGACCTTTTGCACAATCCTACACATCGTTCTTGGACTTATCTTCGTGTTTATAAATACTAATTTCTCTTTTAAAAATTATCCATCATTTGAACTATGTACTCGGTTTGATGCATGTAAAATAAACGATGTAATACATATTTTTTTTTACATATCAAATAATTATAAATATTACATGTTTAATTTAAATTACTCGTTTAAATACTTATTAATATTATATATATATATATATATATATATATATATATATATATATATATATATATATATATATTGTAAGATATTGGAAATTTGAATAATTATTTTTTTATAACATTTTTCAATATAAATCACATCAATATATTTAAATAACAAATGATATATTAAAATAAATTTAAAATAAACAAGTTGTCACATAATCGATTTATTTAATTATATCAATAATTCAATTAATACAAAACTATATACATCATCTAAACATTTATTATTATTATTATTATTATTTCTATTGGTTTTTTTTTTAATAGAGAATCGAATCGCGGCAAATAAACTTCTCGGACATGAAATAGTGCAGTGCAATCAAGAAGTCGGTCTCGGAGCCGACAAACAACACACACACATACAAAAACAATACATAGACTAGAAGACATCGGTGGCACAATCAAAATGGTGGGTGTGGTGGAACGATCATTAGCGGCGGCCAATGGCCGACCGGAGAACGTCATTAACGCCAACGCCGAAATCTTTACCCACGCCGTAGCCGATAGTCGTAGAACGCATACTCGTATGTTTATTATTTTTATACATACCTACGACTATATATATATATATATATATATATATATATATATATATATATACGTCTACGTATATTTATATCTTTGTTGTTTTTTTTTTTTGAAAATTCGTCCCACTTCCTTTGTATTATATATATATATATATATATATATATATATATATATAGGCGCCTATTTGATTTTTCATAATTTTCAAAATGTCACCCAAAAAAAAAGGAATCATATGAAAATATTACTAATATCTGAATTTTCAATATATTATAAAAAATTAATTAAAAAAAAATAATTTAAAACAACTGAATAAAAATATATATTTTTCTAGATATATGTGATTATTATTTTTATATGTGAAAATAAAATGATCAATATTTTGACGACTATATAGTATTATATATATATATATATATATATATATATATATATATATATATATAATTATTAATTAAACTTGAAAATCTTTGATATAATCTGTAGTCTGAAAAAAAAATGAAGAATTGCCAATTGTCGTCGTCGATCGCATGACGCTTTTTCATTATAAACAATTAAAAAAAATTCGTGATATATTACGACGCTTTAATAAAACGAAATCATATGATATTGTGAAGTTGTTAAAAGTTAATAATATCGTACATTTGTCATGAAATTTAGAAAAGTAAACAATTTTTAAAATAGCCCTCTCGTTGTCCTTATTTAATATATAATTAAAAGAAAAAAAATTATGAAAAATTATTATTGTTTTCATTTTATTATTTTACGCCTTTTACTTTCTATATATAATAACACGTCCATTCCAATTAAAATGATTTGGAAAACATTCAGGTCACTTTTAATAACACTGCCGCAACGATATATATAAATATTAATAATATAAACCAATAAAAATCTTCACATAAGACATGTTAATAAACCAAAACACAACTTTGATAATTCACCGACCAATTTTTAATCGTTAGTAATTAATGTGGCACGCATAAAATTAATTTTTCGGCACACGTCATAGGGCGGTCGACTCATTAAATTTTACAACCTCTTACGCAAAATTACAAACGATTCGATTAACATTATTTTCCATGAGCAAACACCGTTACATGCATATATAATATAATAATAAATTGCGATACGACTACGTGCAGAATTCGAATCGACTATTCCTCTCGAAATCGGATTAACAAAACTGGAACGTATTCAGTCGAGAAAATCCAATTTCACACAGACACACACACGTATGTCCATATATATATATATATATATATATATATATATATATATATATATATATAAACACACACACACACACATATATATATATATATATATATATATATATATATATATATAAAGAGGAAACAGTTTTGAAAGCGCTGGTTTTCCATTCGAAATAAACGCGTACTTTGGACACGGCTCGGGGAAAAAAAGCGAATTATCGATAATATCGCAATGAAGGCTACCGCCAGACACAAGAACTCAGACATTAGGTATATATATATATATATATATATATATATATATATATATATATATTTATATATATATATATATTTATATTATTTATTTATTTTTTTATATTTTTTTCTTTTTTTTTGAGACCACAATTCACCTGACCTTAATGAGCTTACGGATCAAGTTGGGTAAGCGACCTAACAAGGAACGAATTCGTTTTAAATGGATACCAACACACGAGAGAAACCGTTGAAAAATCACATATATATATATATATATATATATATATATATATATATATATATATATATATATATATAGAAATAATACTATGATTTTTTCCATGGAGAAGCGCCTTCGTAGACATAATTATGGTTAATTTGTTCGAAAAATAAAAACGCGTGTGTTGCTCGCATTTTTCTTCCATTTTTTTCCCTATATTCACGTTTATGTTCTTTTCCTATGCATTATGTGTGCGACCGACAGATGAATCAAATTTGAAATCTATTATGACGATATAAAAACGACCCAAATTAAAAATAAATTAAAGATGTACACCGTTTTAACCCCCATCGGTTATGGCGTATAAATCTTTTCTAAATGTCGTTTCTTATACAGGATCAATGATTCGTAACTCGAATATCTACAATTTTAATTGAATAGAAAAATTAAATTAGTTTTATGTAGTTCAAACATTAACAAAAAATTGTAATAAATTTATTCCAATACTGTATTAACTATTAATTTTGAATATTGTAAGAAAAAAGTAACTTAGAATGTATATATAACAAGGAAAAAAATATAAATAGTTTATTTCAAATCAGCGATAACCAAAAAAATTATATATTATAATTTTAATTTTGAAATAATATTAAACGATTTAAATCAACAATATAATTATTTAAAAAAAAATGTCAAATCCTTTTAAACAATGAAATTTATCAAAGAACAAAACGTTCCTTGATTTCCCGAAACAATTAATTACAATGGCTCGTATTTCTTACATTTTGGCAAACGATGAACATCTCTTTCTTTCTATCCGTTTATTTATTTATTTTATTTTTAAATCTATTATATTCAAAAAAAAAATTTACTTTTGTAATAATATGAAAGTACACAAAATTATAAAATTATCGTACAATTTCGTCATATTAAAGAAGATAGTGTGGTTAGTCGATATTGCCCTGAGCGTTTAATAATATAAAATCGACCCTGTACATAAATATATCCAAATATATATATATATATATATATATATATATATATATATATATATATATATATATATATATATTTCATGTGTGTGATTCTTCAAAAAAATCGTTGTTGTGTATTTGTGTGTTTCCAAATAGCCAAAACAAACAAATGCGCTATTCGCGTGTTGTATGTAATTTTTCTCCGTTAATGTGGAACTGGACGAATTTTCGGTTCATCATTAATGAAAAAAAATAAGTTGTGGCTTTTCGTAATTTAACATTCGTATGTGTAATATTATAGGAATGCGTTCATGCATATGCAATGTCGTATTAATGGCTGTGAAAATTTGGAAATTATACGACTAACTCACCCTCTAGATTTCCTCCCACCCCTCCACTTGTCCCTCGCCTTTCCCCGTTCCCCAGTCTCGATTTCAATTTTAATTTTCGTTTTCCAAATTGAAATTGACACTAATTAACCGTATTTCATTAATGTTTAATATGAACGTGTATTTCCTGATTGGATACATTTTTTTTTCTCTACTAATGTTCTATTAATTTATATACTGTTATTTATTATTATATAATATGTAATATTCACGAATAAAACTCTTATATAGTATTTAAATTACAATATTACAAATATATATATATATATATATATATATATATATATATATATATATATATAAAACTTTATATTATTTTTATTAGAAATTTTTCGTAGACTATTTGATAGAAAGTAATGAAATTTATTTCTTTAACTCATAACCTATGTGTCTGATATTTATAGATTTATTTTAAAATCAATATAAAATTATTTCAAAGAAATATTATATTTGAAGTTCATAATATTAATGTAAAATTTATTTAGTTTATTTAATATCTAACTATAAAAAAATATTAATATCTTAAAAAATAACACATGGTAAAAAAAAATTATTTTCTTATGGTCAAATCAAAATTTTCTTGCATCATAATAAATATATTTTTATTAATATAAATTGAAAATATTATACTAAAACAATTGACATGACAACGAAAAACTGTGTAACTAGATCTGTAGCAGAATATTTGATATATAAAAAATAAATTTTCAATTTCTATTCTAATGAATATTCATATAAAAATATACATAAAAATATATTTAATACGAATAAATAAATAGAATTGGAGAGGGCTAGCAGCATAAGGGTTAACTCGCTTGCATTTGGGATACGGAAACCGTCGCCGTCAGTAATTATCATAACCAATTACTGACGAGAAGGGCGGAATGGCGTAATGGGAAAAGCGTCTGACAACACTCCGGGACACGGGTTTGAATCCCAGAGTTGGAATAATGGCGTTGGAACCAACCTGGGAGCCGTAACCAAATTTGGCTACCCGAAAATCCACTTAGCGGCAGAGTTTGCACCGGAAAGCAACAAAACCCCTTTCGGCAAATACTATTATATTATTCACACATATATATATATATATATATATATATATATATATATATATTCCCACATATCTTTTAAATCAAGTTATTTTTTTAACTTTCTATTATCTTAAAATTCAATTTCATTACAAATATATAAATAATAATTACTCATAAAATTTCAGCATAGACTAAACGAATAAATTATCAAAATACAAAATCATACTACGAATCGTTGTAGAGTTATTAATTTAAAAACTGATGTTATTAAAATTAAAAAAAAAATAATGAAATATAAATCCAAAATAAAACAATTTAAAGTTTTTTTTTTAAGTCTGAATACATTCATCAAAATTCACACAACATCCGAAAACTTTGGCCATTTTCCATGAAATGCGCAAAAAGTATTCGGACTCTCGTTGTTTTGTATTTTTTTTTTCACTCGCGCGGATTACACTGAAACGTATCCGTTTATAGAAAATTTCAATTTTGTAAATGAAAATTCCCCAAAATTCAATTTGGATATGTCGAATCTCATTTCCGTTACTCGTCTCGGTTTCGTGTTCGACATTTTCCGTATCGTTAATACGAATCGCAGATAAACGCGATTCGATAACATTGTTATATTATATAAATAATGCAGTTCGAATCGTTCAAATGATCGTTCGTTTCAACATCGCCGTTTCGATTCATTTAATTTTTTTTTTTTTTGTTATTTTTTCTCATTGATAAATTGTTTATGCATGTTTGACGCTTATTTTTATGGATTTTTTATAGTTATTTTTTTTTGTCTCTATTTAATAAAATCAAATATTCGTTCATAAATTAAATTAAAAAATATTAATAATATCGTGTCATTTTTCTACATGATGATTAAATTATTACTTTTTTTTTCTCATTTTAATCTTATAGAAGTTTTCACATGTGTGCTCATTGTTGTTAAAAAGAATGGAAGGCGCACGTTGTCCAAAAACGAAACGCACAAGGAAAACAGAAAGAAAATGGCTTTTCCTCGTTTTATTTCACGGTCCAGTCTACGAACGTCTAAAAAGTTAACGAAGCAAATCTTTCTTGCATTCGTGGAAAACAAACAAACAAATAAACAAACAGACAAACGAACGAATAAAACGCGACGAGAAGGAGAGAGAAAAAAAAGAGCGCGAACATCCTTTAAACATATTACGCGTCGGTTTATTTTTTAATATTTATCTTCGCAAGAAACGAAATCACCTTTCTAATAATGGTATTCGAGCTGCGTAAAATACAAACGAGTTTTTCAGCTGAAAATCATTTTTTACACATTTACAATATACGATATATGTTCAGTGATAATGCGAATGTCGTTAATGGAGTTTTGATAAGAAAAAAAAAACGGTAATAAAATATTCTTTCTGACAATTGATAATAAAGTTAAAATTATATATTTTTTTTTTACTAAAATGTATTCAAAATAATAAAATTAATTTAATTGTATATTATAAAAAATATTTTTCTCTACAAATACAAATCTAAATTAATGGATGCAATTAGTAAAGAATCGTACAAATGGCAAACAATGAGTACAAAATGTCTTACGCAATGATTGCATCGTTATTATTAGAACTTTATTTAACTCGATTTGTGATTAATATCCTGTCATGCCATGCAAGTTAAGACAAATGAAGTTATAACTTGTAAATGCAAACATTGCCAACAATATAAAAATGCATCACGACAACTCACATACGAAACCGATGAATTATAAATTATATTTATATTAAATAAATCATTATTTTCCAAATCTAAAAATATATTCGGTTTGCGCGTTCGTATTTTCTTCTTTCTCTCGTCTAATTTTTTTTTCTTTTTTTTTTTTCGGTATCGTATCAAACTCTCAACGAAATCCGTTTTGTGAGTTAAGTTTGTCCCAAAAGGCGATGCTTTTATACAACTCGACCGCAACGTATCTATTTAAGTGGCACGGTGAACCTCCGAAGTAAGTGGAGATGAGCAAAGGGGCTTAAGTGGAAGGATAGGGATACAGCAAACTTTTAATTGGGGTGTCATTACTGTTTGTTCAAACTACAACGTGGGGAAGTTTTCGAAAACCAAACGAACCGACCGCTATATACAAGAAACGAACACACACCTACGTACCTGTTCTGAGATATTTATATATTATATAATCGATATTTATTTATATATTTATTGTGATAAAAGTATATAAAATATATTTGAAGAAATTGGTTCCTTAAAAAAAAATACTCTTTTCAAATCCACTAAGTTTATATTGTTAAATTTTATAAAAAAAAATATTAATATATTTATATCATACATTAAAATATTTTTCATTTTATTAATATATCTAATGATTATAAAAAAATAAATAGTATTTAAAATTATTGAAAATATAGATGGCGCTAGAGTCTTTATAGTCTTGGGTTTTATTCTTAATCCTATATGTTTTATTAATATACTGTAAATATTCCACGTCATTCTAAATTAAATTAAAAATATAAATATATATATATATATATATTATCGGAATTTAGTCTCATGACTTAATTCATACTAAATATAATACAATATATTAAATATAAAAAAATGATATTTTTTATTCATAAATTTTAATATAATAAAAATTTTCCAATCAAAAAATGCATATATATATATATATATATATATATATATATATATATATAACAGGGTAATAGCGAACGAAAGGGATGCGATTTTTCATTCGCGTAGAAGGGATGATTTAGAGCGAATCTTTGATATCCGAATCGTTTAATTTTAAAACGTCTAAAGATTTGCCTTAATATGTCGGCACATCCCATCGGTAATGGCCGACCATTATACAACGCCTCTCTAATGGCGAAACTTTTCTTACAACAATTAAAGACACCATACGGAAAATTTCTTCACGATTTCTGTGTAATGGCCTCCGCTCGTTGTGCAAGAAATGGCGACTAAAAAAATATACATATGTATACGATTTCAAACTAACACGTATATATCTTTCGCATTTCTATCTATTTTAATACACACACACACACATATAAATGCATTAATATATATTTATATATATTTGTCGAATTTAATCGTCCGCTATATTAGTTCGTTTTCGCCTAATTACATTCGAATTATATCGACATTAAAACAATATATTCATTGTCGTATTATAATCGCCATCGAATTCAATATTCTTAATTTACACGAGCACGCACATGCCGTGTCATTAATTTGATTGCTCTTTTTTTAAAAAAAAAAATATAATGAAAATAATATTGGATAAAACGTAACGACCATGAACTTCTAATTAAAATCGAAATTTTATATAAATTATCCGTTAAATTTCGTTATAAGTGATATTTACCGCAAACCTGTCATTACTATTATATTACGAAAGGTCGAATAAAAACTAGAAATAAAATTTATACTATTTTTCTAAAACTTTAAATAAATTAGTTTTCAATGAAATTATAATAAACTATAAATACATCAATTCTTTATTTATTTTAATATTAATTTTTAATCGATCCAATAATTTCTATAAATTAAGAAAATAATATATGTAATTATATTTCGAGATCAATTATCAAATATCATATTTGATATAAAAATGTATTTATTACACGTTATATATAAAATTTTACAAAATTAAATTTTAATTATAATTTATTAAATTTAAATATTTAAATTTATAAATACATATATATACATAATATTTTCGACATATGCATATAAATATATATATAAAAATATTATATAATATAAAAGCGTCGACGTTAAGGCGAAATCGTTTAAAACGAGATTTTGACGAAATTAAACGTCGCGTACATAAAGTACATAAATATTATACGTAATGCGTGTACAGTATAAGAAGCACTAAAATGCCACGGGAAACTGAGAAAACTCGAAATGAAAAATGAGATGCGATTAATCAAAAGCGCTCGAAAAACCCGCCCCGGCAACGGAGCTTTCGAGGTTGCGGCCGACTCCGCACGGTGGCGCTGGCGTCGTCCGAAAAACCACCCCTAAAAAGCTTTCAATGCGCCGCCATCAGATGTCTACCGCAAATATCGCGTTTTTAATCGCAATAATAAATCGAGCTTATAAAATTAATATAAATTAATAATAATAATAATTTATTTTATTTTATTATATAAATATAAACGATATATGATATTTTAAATAAAAAATAAATATTTAATATATATGTATATAAACTATTATATATATATATATATATATATATATATATATATATATATATATATTGTATATTATTTATTATATTATTCATGAGAATGGTGTCAATTTAACGATTGTCGTTTTTCCTAGAATTTCAAATCGAATTTATTCGTTTCTCGCTTTAAGAAATCGAATTCCATAATCACATTCGTTACAGATAAAGATAAAAAAGCTGCTTTAAAAATTCTACAGAAATAAATACAAACATTATATATAAATAAATAGGCCTAATAATATATTTTTAAAATAAAATAATTGTTAATTGTATATATATATCAATTTATTTATTTTTATTTAATAAATATTATTTTTTTTATATATTATATATAATTCAAATATTTTTAATTTGTTTCGTTTGATTTCATTTATAACATTTATTTTATATTAATTTTAATTATATTTAAAAGTTATTTTAATAACAATTATTATTATATAATATCATTTAAATAATAAACATATAAATTAATATCAATTAATAAACAATTAGTCAGTATATTAAATTTAAATTGATAATGACAAATTTTACTTTTAATTAATTAAAACATATTTAATATGAATAAAATCTATTTTTAATATTAAGTTAATAAATGAAGATTTATTATATGTATTAAGAAAAAAAAAATATTGAATTTTTTTAAAGTGTATCGATGGCTTCTAAAGTAATCCTTAATTTAATATTACAAATACGTTCATCAATACTAATAATTGTTTGTACTAGAATTAATGAATGAAATCTTTAAAAGATTTTCAATATATTTAAATATTAAAATATCATTGATTAAAGTATGAATTTTCAATAAATCGCTTTTTCCGCAGATATTTGCTACTAAAAATTTTCCAAAAAAAAAAAAAAACTTTTTTAATAAGCAATAAAGCGATACGTTAATACGTTTTCCGAAATAGCAATAGAGAGACAAGGTCGTTTGTAGCACGTCGTCCGGAAACTGTTAAGAACACAGTTTTCCAATTAGCCGGTGATTGGCACACGTCGTTAATCAAAGTGGCAAATGCATCATTGTGCTCTATATACACGGCGGGCTGACTACGACCAAGATTTCGGGCACATGAGCACACTCTTTTGAATCGAATATAATCGATATAGTAGAAACACCTTATACAGGACCGACGCGTTAGTGGAGTGCTTCGCCTACGCGACCAAAAAAAAAAAAAAAACAAAAACAAACCGTTAAAATCGATTCATACACCCGGAACTCAATAACTAAAACGAATAATAAATTTATTTAATTTTTAATATAATAAAAAAAATATTTTTTATTTATATTTATATATAATAATTCATTGTCTCAACAATATTTTAGAAATATAATATAACATTATATAAATTTACTTATTTAATTCATTTGTCTTATATCTGATATCAAACATTAATTAATATAGAAAATATTTTTTTAAATAAATATGTAATATCAAATTATTCAATACAATACAATTTTTTTATGATGATATTAAATAATAAAACTGCAATTTTTGAAATAGATTTGAATATAAAATGTTATTTTTAGGCGTCGTATAAAAACTAGAAATCGTATGAAAAATTGCGAAATATGAAATATGAATATTTTTTTTCCGAAATTTCCTTCGTAGTTTACCCTTCGATTCATAGATGACTGCGACAACCCTAAATAATAAAAATCAGATACCCTCCTTGTAAAAGTGGTAATTTTTTTTTTTTTTTAGTTTAACATTTTTACATATCAATCTTTACGATTGATTATAAAACAACTTATCGTACGGCCTACTCGAATATTTTATTTGCGTTATTTTTTGTAAAATAACACAATTTTCTTTTATATTGAATAATTTACGATATATATATATATATATATATATATATATATATATATATATATATATATATATATATATATATATATACCCTTGAGAAATCCTTATATGCAAATCGACATTTGTATTGTACAAACGACTAAAATATACTTCCAATTAATTCGGACGGCGTTAACAGTTGTTGATTTTATTTTCAAAATATATGAACAGGAATAAAAAAAAACATGTTACACAAAGATTAATGGTTTGCAATGGATAGGATAAAAAAAAATATGTTGCGTTATGTCGACAAGATCTTTTTTTATTATTATTATTATTCGTACACTATTGACGTTTCAAAGGATCATTCAATTTTTGACTAGAACCAAACGATAGTTTATTCTGATAATTGTCACGAATTTTACCTGCATTTTGTTCCTCTTTTGCAGATATACACGCTTTTGTACATTTATGCACGCTTTTTTTTCGCGGAAAATGAAAAATTCTTTGTTTGAAACGAAAAATTCCCTATATTGTGTCCAAAACTGTAACACATGCCATTTTTTTTTCAAAATAAAATTTCAACCATTCGTAACGAAATTGTTCGATAATTATAACATTAAGCCTTTTTAACAGTAATAATTCTAATTCAATATTTGAAATATAATGAATTACCTGAAATAGATTTTTATAAATACAATAGTATTTTCAAATATTTTAATTTAATTAATACAATAAAATTATAACTTTGTATAACAAAATTGAAGCCTTAAAAATATAAAACTAATGTAATTTCAATATATATATATATATATTAATAATTCAACTTTCACCGATTAATTTTAACTAACCGTGCGTTAAAAAAATGACCTTTTTATACTAAAAATATAACATTTTATCCGTAAAATTAATCTTTTCTTTTTTAATATAAATGAGAATTTGTTGAATAATTCTTTAAATTTTGATTCAATAAATCTATAATAATTTATAGTTAAATATTGAATATTTATTTACCTCTCAAAATTATTTAGCAATTTTTTTTTAATATTCTAAAATAAAAACGATCACTTAATACACATTTTTCATCAATTATTTATTAATTGACACGTTCAAAAACACGATTCAACCCTATCTAGGAATCGCAACGTTCAACGTTCGACATGAAGCAATAAAAAAAAACCTAAGCCGATAAAATGTCGTTTAATCTAAAACGTTCCAATGTTTTCTAGCAAATACATATATATATATATATTTTTTTTTTACTATTCTACGATTTTATTTTATTTATTTATTTATTTTTTATTCGATTTATAAGTCGTTCGTAGGAATTCGTTCGCGTTCATCGACTGCCGCCCCCCCCCGCGCGCCCACCGTTCCCCGCATTTCTAAAAGTCGTCGCACTTCTTTAATTGATTTTTTATTGATTTACAATTTTTCAGCGTGTTATTGTGGAATCGACGATATCCATTCAGTTCAATAGATGACAATGCACGACCGAGGCGTGTACTTGATTAAAATTCACCGAAATATGACGTTCTGCTTTGTGCTTGGAACAAAGTACAAAAGTACTCCGATTCGAGTATAAAGTCATAGGCGTTTTTTAGTAAGGGGCGTTTATATAGACGAATGCTCTACTATTCGCCTATTAATTATATATATATATATATAATATAAACATACTTAATTAATATAATCATATATATATTATTATCAAATTAATCAATCTATAAAATATTCAATTGAAGCGCTTATATATAATTATACAATTAGTTGATCTATATGCATATATTATATATGGCATATATTGAGCAATATTTATTTTATATTTTAAATATTTTCATAAGAAATCAATTTAAAATTTCATACATATTAAAATATTTCAGTAAAAAATTATTTATATATATTGGACTTCAAATTTTAAATTTAACTACAATACTTCAATTTATATGTTGATATAAAATAATTGTATAAAAAATATATATATAAATTGTGTAATATAACAAAATAATATTCAAAATGCTCTTTTTATGCTAGAATATACACTTTTAATTGTAATGAATATTATTTTATATCAAGAATTGATGAAACTACTTAGCATGTCAAAAATAACATAAATTCCGCACATCAAATTTTTGGAAACAAATTGTATGACTTTTTTATCATTTTAAAATATAGAAATTGTATATAATAAATATTAAAATCAATATTATATTAGCAAACACTATTCATAAACCATCACGATACAACAGAGCAACGATTTTAATCGGTTCTACTACACTTCTTTGTATAGAAGTTAACTAATGGGGATTCCGTATTTCTTTCGAGCGGCTGTCTACTGGTTTTCTTTCTTTCTTTTTTTTTCTTACTTTCCTCTTTTTTTTCTTCTTCTTCTTCTTCTTCCACTATGATTTTTTTTAATATATATTTGGTTCGCGGACTTCACGATTATTAATAGTTTCTTTGATCTCGGGGCCGAACCGCCAACTATTCGTGTTGCAATAAAACGCTCGGGCCACTTCCCCGAGCGCCAAATCAAATATTCATTACGGCTTTTCTATACGCGAACAAAGCGAAATATGAAAAATTCACCTAGTAATTCACGTGTAAAATGAAAATGATTCGTATATCAAATCAAAATCTTAATACGATTGTGCGAACCCCGGTTTGCGTCGTATAACGATTTAACAATTGCATACATATAAATCGTATACTCATTACTGTATTACTCTTCGTTTCTTGTATTTTTTTACGCAAATTCAAAAATGTCGTTTAATTATAAAAGTTATCAACGACAAAGTAATATCATATTACATCAATGAAATGAACAAAAATTATAATTTTTAAATCGCCTTATAAATCAATACGTCGAAACTGTAACGCAGCATTTAAAAATTATTAATTACGTATGTAAATAAACTTTTTTTTTTTTTTGGCATCACGCACTAGAACATTAACCGACACTAGTTTCAATATATTCGCTCGAACATGTTTAAAGTATTTAATTTGTGTTAATTTATACATATCTTATTATTTGTACATACAAAATCGATAATGACATGTCAAACCGTGATATATGTGCGTGTTAATTTATTGCACGATAAAATCTATGCGATTAAAATACGTACATTTACCAATCGCCGATAATGATATATATATATATATATATATATATATATATATTTATATATATATATATATATATATATATATATATATATATATATATATATATATGCTAAAAAAGACAACGAATATAGAAATAAATCATTCGATTCGTTTCGAAAAGTTTTATAACGATTTTTTACTATAGTTAGAAATTAATATAATAGAAATCAAAACATAAAATTTTATACCGATGAATAGAATATCAATTTTATTTACATAATATATAAATATATATATATATATATATATATATATATATATATATATATATATATATATAATCTTTATAATAATGATATCAATATTTGATTACAATATAATACATTATATATAATGCTCGTATGTCTACATTAAATATAAAAATTCAATTTATTACCGATCAAATTGCCAAAAAGCGGCGCCAAATTTTCGAATCGTCATCGCATCAATCTTCGTATGGATCGAGTTAACCCATGTCCGTTTTCATCATCATCATCATCATCGCTGATCATCATCATAGTCGTCGTCGTCATCATCGTCGGTGATCGATGCCTCCTTATTTAAAGTATCCAAATGGGATCACATAAATTATGATGCTGGTTATCCGCACATCTAAAATACGAACGTTTCCCACAAAAGGTCCCGGTTTTGGACGCGTGTCCAATAACCGTGAATATTGTTAGTTAGATTATTCCTTTATCTTTTAGCGCCTCTGTATGACAAAGGGGTTTTTATAGACTATTGCGTCGATTTCACTTTTCGCCTTTTACCAATCTGGATATCTATACGAAATTAATTTTGTCGAAAAGTTTTTATTAACCCGCTTTGAGGCAACAATGGCGACGGTTTCGATTCGTATTGAACTTGCTTTGATGTCGAACTCTTTGAACAAATACAATGAATGAATTCCTTTTTTTTTGAATACATAAAAAAAATCCAACGTCATTAGTTTCATATATATTAAAAAAAAGAAAATTAAAAAAAAACTCATACTCAATATACATATTGAAAATATAGTCCAATTTACAAGTATATATTTATTAATACTATTAATCATATTCTTTATATTACTTATACTATTCATAAATTTCGATTTTATTTAGATATATATATATACTAAAAATTTTAAATTAAAAAAATTGAATTCATCTTCGACGCAGTGTTCTTTATAGTTCGAAGATGAAGACTAATATAAGATGCATTCATTCACCTACCGCATTGATTCCTTCTTTCATCCATTGATGATTTTGAAAAATAGCGTCAAATTGAATTGATTTCTAGGAAATATTTACAACGGGCGTGGACGTCGATGTCACACTTTGTCTTTTTTTTTTAAATAATTCTTTTATTCTTCAAATCTTCTTAGTATTCTTTCAATAGCAATACAAATCTATATTAGTAGGCCTATGTATATAGTTTAAATAAATTAAAACGAAAAAAAAACATTATTTGATAATGTTACGGATTTTTTTTTAATTCTATTACGAACTTGTATCGTATAACAAATTTTATCAGAATAATAGAGCACAAAAAATATATTTATTTTATATTTTAATTAATATAATATATTAAATATCGCATAATATTAAGACTTTATTTAGTTCACTATAGACTGACGACTCAATTTTAAAATCAAAATATTCAATCTCAAAAAAATATCTTGTAATGACGTTTAATTTATTTTTGTCATACATAAATTTTAATTTCTTCATCAATTATTGAACGATAATATTATTTTAAGAAAACTTCAGATAAGCTCCGAATCGGAATAAAAGTAGGTTGACGTACGAAATTTTCTTTTTTTTTGCGATTTTCTTTTTTCCATTTCAGATGTAGCGGGTCATGCAAAAAAGTCGGCGTTTATAACTTTTTACACGGAACGCTTAGAATATGCGAAACACAAGTGTCTAATCTAATTTATACACATAATATTAATTTTAAATATTTTTCATTTAAAATATCAATATATATTTGAAATAAAAATCATTAAAATAAAATTTAAAAATATTTTTTTTTATTTTAATTTTATCTGAAAGTTCAAGTATAATACATTTTTGTACTTGAAAAAAAAAAATAATTCATTGGAGTTCTAATTGACGTATATATAATTCGTTCACTTAAATCGGTTAACTTTTAACTATTTTCACATACAGTCGCTTCTTTTATATACAGACTTTTACACATGAGCGTGTATTTTCACTTATATAGTATATAGTATAGTACAAGAAGGGTGAGCCCCAAAAGGGGGAGTGAGGGGTGGTTTTCTTTTAGCAATCGTATTTTTGCCGATACGGAGAGAGGCTTTCTTCTGGCGTAGCAATGACAGAACGTTCATTCATCAACATCACTCAAATATTATTTATATTCGGGCGCCGGGGCATCAGCCAAATAAACCGAACTTCCTAATGGAAACCCGCCATTCACAACTTTCAATAGTTTCAAAAGAACGCTCCCGTTTTTCCCGATACGACGATATCCCTTCACTCAACCCCTTTCGTGTCAAGTATTAAAATTTTCACAAAGCGAAAAAAAAAAATAACACCCACACGCGTAATCCCCTTTATTGAATTACGATTTTATTAATTATTTTATGCTATCGAGTATGACAGAAAAAATCTGTATTTTTGCACCACATAATATACAAAAAAAATATGTATGAATATTAACAACATATATATATTATAATATCAATGATCAAGATATTTCATCAATATATAGAATTTCATATCATTTCGTGATATACCTAAACTTCTATGTATAATTTACTTACAGTTGAGAAAAACAATTCCGTTTATTTCAGTCTTTTTTATTATATTTTTAATTAAATATTCAAAATATTATAATGAAAATATTAAAAAAAATCATTTCTTTGATGAATTCGTTTATTTAAAAAAAATATATAATACCTTAAATTATTTTTATTTTAAATACTGAAATCTCATAAAATTAAAATAAATAATGAATTATATATATTATATAATAAAAATATTTTCTTATAAAACAATTCTAATCTTTATGCATAATAATACTAATGAATTTTAACATATATTGATTATATTTCTTATGTAAATAGTTAAATATAACAAAAATTACGTGCGTTAAATTTATATAATAGAAAGTACTTCCGTAAAATTTTAATAAATTCATACAGAAATCTTAATATGATATTAGAAAAAAAAAAGAAACACAAAACACGAGTATGATTTATATCTAAAATGAATAGAGCTAATTTAAAATTGCGCTTAATAAATGTAATCTATTATTCAAATTCGTAATGTTTAATCATAAGCCGCCACACATCAAAGACGCGACGGTACATTAACGCTTTGATACTACTAGCAACAAGATGAATAAAATCGTAACGAAAGATTGAAAACTCCGGAAATTATTATTACGACGCGACGGAATTATTCTGTACGACGTGCAAAAACGACATAAATTCATAATAACACTGCGAAACGACGACGACGACTACGTCTACAACGTCGTAACGTGTAAACAGTCACGAAAACCGAACCGCAAACACCTGAACGCAACATTAAAATCCAGATTTATTACATTGTGACCAAGAGAACAAGAATTAAAACTGAGTTTATACAACGTATAAACTCTGTTAAATTAGACTTCAATCCCTCAGTGTGTCCGAAATAAATAGCGCTTCCGCATCATTGGACAAAAATATCGGACGACGACGAATTCCTAGATATATATAAATATTCTTATATTTATTTACATATCTCATAGTAATATGTATATATAAAAAAAATATGAAATTCGAAGCGTGAAATCATTTATATGCAATAAAATTAATTTTAAACACTGGCAAATTACGGCTGAATGTCGTCAGCTCTCATCATATATGGTATATAATATCAAAAAAATATTTTGTGAATGTGTTTGAATGCCAAAAATCGTATGAATTTTTCCGTATTTCGATTAAAATATTATACTAATATATATTAAAATATAGAAAATTTCAAAATAATAATAAAGAATCTTGTAACTTTTCAATATTGTATCTGAATATAATTTATTTGTAATAGAAAAATATTAAAATAAATCTGTCTTTCAAAATTCGCACATTAACTAATTCTTTTCTCCAATTGTTAAATTGTTAACTTTCTATACATATATATATATATATATATATATATATATATATATATATATATATATATATATATATTAACGTGCATAATTTGATTTTTTATCGTCTTCGCAGCAGCAAAGATCGTCTCTTTTACGCAGCGAAAGAGTTTCACGGACCATTCAAACTTATCCTACCATAAAACAAATACGTACAATGTCTAAACAGATTTATTTATGACTATGCGTATCTAAAATACTCTACATGCGGTGGAATCGTCCTTTTTTTTTTCTTTAATTCTCTAAAGAAAAAACAGAGTCGGTTCGTGAAAAAAAAAACGAGAGCGTTTCAAAAGGGCATCGTGGAATTTTTAACGCACTATCGTTTCCTGTTGTTTCTATGAAGCGAATCGCACATGAAATACCTTAATCCTTTGCACTCTGAGTGGTGCAGTTTGTTCACCGCTTGGATTAAATACAAAATCTCTATGCGCGACAATGACTATTTATAGTTAATTTCTTTGTAATAAAATTCCCATATTTTTTCAGCAATATTATGAAGTATAAAATGTGTAGATCAGAATACCTCAATATATTTATTTTTTTAATAGTGACGAAATATTAAAATATAAAAGCTTTATACATTAGCTTATATATATAATAATTTTAAATGCAAAATTAATAATAATTATTTTTTTTTATATAAACATGTATATATTTAGACGTTTTAAATTATCAATAGACGACGATGATATCGAATATTTATCAATTGTTTAAGCTCGCAAGTGAGTCACAACGAAGATAAGCCATCGTAGGAAACCGCCATCGCCTTCGCCACCCTCTTTTGTATACTGTGAAGTGAAGTGAACCTTTCACCAACCACCCCTGACAAAGCATACGAACCCATACCATACCCGCTGACAACTTCTACGTGTTAAAACCCGCCCCTGCTTGTCTGAACTGTCTAAAATTTCAAAGAGAAATTCTAATATCGAGAGTTCGACTCACTTTCCAAATAGGTCGACCCGACTAGCGAGCTAGCGTATATTGAGCAATTGTCGAATTGTTTTCTCTCTAAAACGACGCCGCCTCGAAAGCGGATGCCACTCAAAAAAAAAAAAAAAAAAAAAAAAAACACCTAAGTTTTTTTTTACGCGTCCTTTTCACGGTTTTTTCCCTTTAAGTAACATTGTTTCTTACTATCTAGAAAGTTATGCGATTACATCAATGTGAATGAAATAGATAAATAGATAAATCTTAATGAAAAATCGTATGATTGATTCTCAACATAAAAAATAATTTCATCTTTCCATATATCATACATCATCTTTTCATCGAATTAAATCTATAAAAAATAAAATTTCATATGCTTAAGAGCAAAATGTATATTTTTTTTACAAAAAACAAAAAAAAGTTTGTCAACAGTAATGAGAAATAATTTTCATTTTAGACACCTAACCGATTTATGTATTTTATTTTCTAAGATCTTTTTTGACAACAATTTCAATGTTATGTATTATTGTTAAAGCTTACATCTTTATAAACAAACAAAAATTTGAAAAGAAATAACCTGATCTTCCGAAAATTCTAAATGATTCTGCAAAATATGAATTCTCCAATTAGCAACACTCTCTTTTAGTCACGGTTATAAAATAAATCCATATTTATTATATTAGAAAAATCTATATATAAATTAATTTTATTATATTAGAACAAATTTTGTTGATTAAATCTAAAATATTTCTTATATTAAATATAAATATTTTCTGACAGATTTTATAGATGAATATTATACATATTTTATTTTTCATATTTGACTATCAATATTTACATTTAAATCACAGTACGTCACATAAAATATTATTTATTATTATGAAGTCTATATAACCGGGTATTAGTCGTTATTAAAAAGTCATATTTAATTTGAATGCGAATTTTATTTATGGTCTAGCTCGATATAAAAATCGATGAAACATGTTTGCGAGGTGTGTATCAAAACCTGAGCAATAAATCACCGACTGCGAAAGTAAGGGCTGATCTTCATACAGCACTGACATTGAAGAGAAAAACGGAAAGGGATGAAATACGAGCAAAATACAATTGACGTTGCTAAAAATAAATATGATATAGTTTCACGAAAATTGCCTAAATTCTATATACATAATAATTATTTTTTATATATAAAAAAATATTTTTTTTTATTTTAATTAAAATTTATTTATAAAAAGGATGAATTTAATAATATAAAATCTTTCCAAAATTAAAAAAATATATAATAAATTTAATTTTTATGTAATTTTATATTATATGGGGGGGCATTGTGCATGTTCACTATACAAATATTAGTCGAAAATTTCGTTTTTGTTAACCGACGGGGGGGGGGGATGAGGGTCAACCCACGCGTTGCATCCTTCGACTATGGCGAGTGTATCGATTGATTTTCGAAGATAAATTGCATTTTTTCCCTTCGAAAACGGGACGAAGGGTCCGATTGATGCGTGAATGACGAGGGATTCGAACCCGTATCGGACGCGTGAAAAAACGTTCAAAACCGCACATCGGTCTAGTGTGACGCTTACGCCCTTTGGCATTTGTACGAAGTGAAAATGTGGGGCATGGGGTATCAAAAAAAAAAAAAAAAAACGTGTGCATACGGGGAATGCACTGTGAAATTGGGACAATTCGCCACGAAACGTCACTGTCTATCTATAAATATATTATTATAATGATTTTATATAAATTATTATGGAGTCTCTGCAGATATATATATTTGTGGTCATTGATTCGTCGTTTTATTGTGATATACGAATTTCATCCCTATTTTTTCTCAATGAGTGCTCGAACGATCATAAATTATTTCAGCGATAATCCTTTTAATACCCAGCATATAATTTGATGAAATAATCATATAATTACTCAACATCATTTTAAATCAAACTAACAAATTTATTATATATAGAAAATAAATATAAATATTACGGTACAAATCACTATTAAAAATTATATCACATAAGATATTATAATTGATAATATTTTAAATATTCTTATATAACTAAACAATATAGTATTGATGAAGAAAGATCCTTAAATAACAATTTTCGTTGACTTCTTTTATTATTGAATAAAAATATTTACTTATTATATTTTTATATATATTTATATTAATTGACATTAATTCAAAAAGACATTAATGTATATAATTTATTTAATCTCTATACATATCTATTTACAATCCTACGTATAAATCGAATTTACAATTTTTTTTTTATAAAATTTAAATCCTCTATATAAAAATATTTCTGTTTTTGTACTTTATATAAAGTTAAAAAAAAATCTATAGCGAATTCGTTAGGTGAAAAAAATAAATGGAAAGTACAAAAAAAAATATTCATTTTAATTTAATATACCGAATAACAACTATATAACAATATTTTTAATATTTATATATTTTCACCCCCTTGACTTGTGATCGTCTCAATATGAAAATATGATACACATTCAATATATTATATATGAATATAGCAGATATTTTCCTCGTCAAACGACGAAAAGAGCGATCGCGTACTAGTTATAAGTATACGTCGTACTATATCGAGAGATATAGACGTGCACACACGTGTTTGTTCACGTGTCGGGTCTCTCCCTTGCCCCTGGAATGGGGGTCTCTGGTCCCACGTCACATGTCAAAGTGCACAAAAGAAAATTTGATAGGTATAAATGGTGGGTGGGTGCTCCATACTCGCCCCATATTCCACGTTACATACTACGATTTCTGCGAATGCAACGGCAGATGCAAACCGGGTAGGTATATGCGCCCGATTCTACTAGAAAAATTCGATAAAAATTTAAATAATATAATTTTTATTAATTTTAAAATTACATTCACATTCAAAACAAAATAAATATAACTTATTAATATTTAATATTATTTTTTAAATATCATTTTATAACAAAAATAATTTGTAAAAAAATATATTATTATAGAAATGTTATAATATAACAGATTCATCAAAATGATGAATATTTCTTTGAACAAAAAAAAAAAAAAAATGAAAATTATCGTATATGAATTGTATAATTATAGATTTATCCAGTTCAACCCTGTGTTCAATGCCGGTCGGCTCATTCACCAAAGAATCGACTTTGTATCTAAAAAAAAGGTGCCGAAACGTATCGACTGTGATATGCCTCAGTATACATGAATTATAATATTTTTGTTAAAAAAATAAATAAATTCTACTTATATCAAAAATTGAGTAATTTATATGTTTGTATAATATATATTTAGCATTAATTTATTTCATGCAATAAATAATTTTTAATGTCGTATTGAACTGTTAAATAATAATTAAACTAATATTAAAATATTAATATCAATCAAAAAATTATATACTTTAGCAATATTTGTCTACAAATATTTGAAAATGACTATTGCGAAAAATAATATTTTCTACTTTGCAAAGTGCGCAAATTCACAAAATCCGCCCCCAGACGGTTATCAATACATCCCCAATATAATGCGCACACGATCACAAGGAATATTTAAACATTTATAGGTTCCAACTGCACCGCAACAAAACAAATATTTTTCATCTCTCTCTGATATCATTCAAATGTAAAAAAAATAGAAAGGGATACAATCACAAAACCAACATGGCGAAAATACGTGCGTATTGGAAATATTGGGGGTATTGTTAAACATTTATTGCCTTTTGCAAATCCTTTGTGCAACCGTGGGTGCATGTAATATTCCCCTCTCACTTTTATTCCTGATTTTTCAATAAGCGAGACAGGGAGATGAATATTAGTCGACCCAGTTCAGGACAAAGTGGACATAAGGCATTGGCATACGGCGTGTCATTGTCACCAGAATGCATTCCTTTTTTGCCCAACTATATGGACGAATTGACTTTATTTCGAGTTTTCCCTTCGTAGTGTCGACACATACGTCACTGTTACTATAAAATTATTAATTCAATTAATTAATTGATTAATTAAATCAGTGTCGGTGAGTGTTTTGTGCGATGGCATCCAATTGTCAAGAATATTGGAAGTATCCATATCAGAATTATCCACCGTTTTACGATCAAAATACGCAACAGTATAGCGGTTACTATGGACAAAATGGATATCAAACTTATAACAACAATCAAGAAAGGTGGAATCAAGGATTTGGCTATCAAACGTATTCTGAAAATCAAGACTATACATTAACTAGAAACAATCAGACTCTTGATCAATCATCAGTACAAAATATATATCCTAACGAATACCCTAATGCAGATTTTAATTACGATTGTTTAAATATAAAAATGGAGAATAAGGATGGAACGGCATCAACTGTATCGCCAGGAATCGATACAATTGATAAATTGAAAGAAGAACACGGAAATAAATTACGATCAATACTGATGAAACCATCCAAAACCCAAACATCAGACTATTTCATTCCCGTTTCCAAGTATACAAATTACTACAAGAATGATACGAAAGATTTCGAAGGCCAAAGCGTGCCGCTTTTTTCTGACACCGACGAACCGAACAGTCCTGGAAGACTATGGATAGATGAAACCGATCCAGCTTTTAGTAAAATCAATAATACGCGAGAGAATCTCCCGAGATTACCCGGAAGCGTCGAAAAATCTCCCGTCGGATTAACGATCGACACGCAAACTAAAATTGAATCGATCCATGTCGAAAACGACAAAAAAACGTCTGATCTGACCGCCGCTGTTAATCTTCCGATGTATCCCTGGATGAAGAATGACAGGAAAAGTAAGCATAAAATATATCATATTTTTTTCCTATTCACAAATATATATTTATTTAATATTTTCTTATACATATTTCAGACGACGAAGAGGCCAAACATAAACGCTCCCGTCAATCATACACCAGATACCAAACTTTGGAACTGGAAAAAGAATTTCACTTCAATAAATATTTAACCAGAAGACGAAGATTCGAAATATCGAACGTCTTGAACTTGACCGAGAGACAGATCAAGATTTGGTTTCAAAACAGACGAATGAAAGCGAAAAAAGACGGTCTGGATCCGACTATGTGCCAAGAAATGATCACCAGACGACGTTCGCTAATTGCTCTGAATAAACCAGCGGAAATAATTGACGAACCGGCTAATTCTCCAATTTCAAAAAATCCATCGTTTCACTATAATACGGATCCGTGTCGTTTACAAAGTGGGTGTATTTAGTGATTCTTTTTATAAAAAATATATATATTGTTAAATATTGCGATTTAAAAAAGTTTAGTCATGATCTGCCAAAAAAAAAAAAACTGATTATTATGAAGTTCTTTTAAGTACATATAATTATAATTCGTTAATATAAAATTTATGGTGCATAGTTTGATAATAAGTACCTATATAGAGTTAATAATTTTAATTTTTTTTTTAGTATAAAAACGAAATAACACATAAATGAATATATATTATTTTTATATAAAAATTAATCATTCAAAATTACATTATTGCCAAAGAATTTGAAAAATGAGTCGAAATATTTCCTTAATGAATCTAATATAGTATAAAAAATATCTACGATATCAATTATTACTAATATGATTATAGTTTACATTAATTATATTTTACATTAAGTAAGCAATCCTTAATGTTTTATAAATATTTTTCTTGTGTTTAAATCAAAGCTTTTAATAATATAATGGTGTCAGACTTCAAAATATTTTAAAATTATTTTTCAATACGTTTTTAAATAAATTTTGATTTAAACATTGAGAATAAATAAATTATTTGTATAGTTATATTTTAATCCAATTGTACATATTTAATAATATACCTTTAACATATCTATAAAGATAGTTTAAAATTAATTATATAATAATTTTCAATTTATTCTTTATACAATATTTTTAATATTATTTTATTATCATTTAATTGATTATTTAATAATAAATAAAATATTTTTTTTATATATTTCCAAGTTATTTTCTTATCATATACAAAAGTATTTACGAGTACATTATTTGTATTTTTTTTTATAATCTCATTGTGTTATGTTTAACTTGTATCGGTTTAACTAGCTTTCAAGTACCGTTAAAGAAACAGGTAATTGAAAACGACACCGAAAGGGTTGTTAATGTTTTCTCGTGTTTTGACAAATTTTTGACAAATTCTTCGCGTAAATTATGACACCCTTTCATATCGATGCGCCTTCACAAATTTGCTTTCAATAAAAAAAAAAAAAAGAAAGTTTTTTCTAGAATTTCTGAGCAGTGCCGTTTCTTTTTCTACCTACAAAATACAAAAACCATTGTTTAGAAAATAAAAACAAAATATTATCTTTGAAGTATCAAAAGAGGACAAAGCTCGTTTATTAGGGCATATTGAAATTTTTGACGTGAAGATAAATGTTATCTTCGGTAAAATTATATTTAAAATTTTTTAATAATTCTCAAATTTTATTAAAATATATATGTCGATAAAATATCACAAATATTTGATTATAAAAAAATAACGCTGAATTTTTTATAGAAAATAATTATGTACCTCCAAAAGAATAAAAACTGGATATATAATTATAATAAAAGCTTCAAAAAGATTTTATAAAATATTCTTATGATTAATAATCTTAACAAAAATTCTACCCACATCTATGAAATATATTTAATTTATTAAAAGAAGTACATTAATAATAATAATATATATATTATTCTAATATAGATTATTAAAATTATAAAAATATTAAAAATAAATTACTTTATATTGATGAAATATATTTATGATTTTTTTGTTCTATATATATATATATATATATATATATATATATATATATATATATGATATATAACAAAAATCAAAATTCGCAATATCGTCAAAAAGTTTGCATTGTTTATATACGAACGACTTCGTACAGAAAGCATCAGAAAAAAAGTGAACAGTTCGTACGGCAACAATGGCAAAACTCACCCCATTTTATATTTTACCTCGATTCTACCCCGAAAAACTTTCTAATCTTTTGTTATGGCCAATAGACGAGCGATAGAGATGCATCTATATTAAACTATATAAGCGTAAACGGTGCAAACAATGACATATGTTGCACTTTTTGCGACTGCGCGCCAGTTGCAAGATGGCCGCCGAACCATAGACTCTAGATATCGACGGTTATAATTTTTGAATTTAAGGTAATACCCGTTAATTAAATATTTTTTTTTACTATTTATAATAATTGTACATGCATTCATTTATATTTTAAAATTAATTTCCTATCACAAAGTACAGTATAAACACAAATAATCATTCATACTTTTAAAGTTTCAAAAAACTTTTTTACTATTACATAACCTCAAAATTTACCGTATAAAATTATTTATTCTAATTTTATTTTACCCAAACAACAAAATTGAAATTATTAATATATAACACAATATTTAATACTTTTATGGTAAATAAAAAATATAATAATAGTGAAATACGTAATTAGTTAATATTTTTTTTATCTTTTAATATATTTGTTTAATTGCGCTAATTACATGTTTATTTTAGAT
Organism: Leptonema lineaticorne; assembly: GCA_024500535.1. NCBI lineage: Eukaryota > Metazoa > Arthropoda > Insecta > Trichoptera > Hydropsychidae > Leptonema > Leptonema lineaticorne. The sequence goes on along the minus strand of JANIJI010000004.1, from coordinate 10,011,737 downwards.
AATAATAATACATAAGAATAATTATCACATTTAATACCGCATTCCACACTTGTATACATACAACAATACTAAGTAATTACGATCATTAATTACGCTTTATTATATCAAAGAAGGAACGAACTTTTAGATAATATAATTGAAATAAAAATCGCCCCTTTATATATAATCTCTATTATAAACGTTACTAAGATAAAAGTTTAAAATATTTTTTATAGGAATAATACAAATTATTTCATAAATACATTCGACGATTGAACGCCATATATAATATATTACATAAATTAATAAAACTTAAAATTACTACGCAATATATTTTTATTATCAATAATTATTATTTTTTGTATTATTATAATCTACAGCCTAATTTAAATTCAATTAATTATTATAATATAAACTGTAATAATAAATTAAGAATTTTTTTTATAGAAAATAAAAACAATTTGGGATAACTAAGATTAAATGAATATAAATCGCGTTTCCGTATCATTTTTCGCTTCCAAATGGTGAATGTCTCTGCTCTAACAGCATCATTAGATTACATTGGCGATGCCCGATAATATATCATCATAGACCACTAGGAGGGTTAGACCAAAAACATTGGTCTTTGGACATTTCGATCCCCTTTCGAACGGTCAGCCCCTTCATTAAGCTTCATTTTGAACAAAGACACGTCGCGAGATCATATTGGTCGTTTTTCGCAAATTATAATTGAGTCTTAACGACTTTTTCATACGCATATTTATTATATTTATTGTTATTTTTTATGACGCGAATCATCTTAGGACGATAAATGTAGCACTCGATCCGGTTGTATGAAAAACTCGTTAAATATTATATATTTTTTTCCAACAGATATTATTCATTTTTTGAGAGCGCCTTAATGCGCTTCAAATTTCTCTATAGGAAGTGACGTAGTAATAGAATATGAATTATAATTTATATATATGGTGCTATTTTAAAAATTTAATAAATATAAAAAATATTTTGAAATTACATTGTAAAATTAAACTTAATTTCCGATTAAATTTATTATATAAAATTGAGAATCTCTGCGTCTTTTCTGATGTTCGGTTTGAGGGATGTCCAATTCTCCCTGTTACCTTTTATTGGGTCAAAACGCAGGTAAACGTGCAACTGTTATGTTTTCGTATATATAAATATATAGTCATACTTCGTTTCACTTCAATTGAGTTGAAAAAATTCAATTAATTTTAACTATTATATTTTTAACACCTATTTCATTCTAAAAAATTATATTTTAAAGAAACGATCTAACGTTCTCAAAATGATAATACCGTATTAAATTACACAATTTGAGCAACGCAACTTTATAAATTTAATAAATTTGGAATTTAATAAAATTTTCAATAAGGAAAATGGTAGGATGATTAAGAAATAATTTGAAAAACGATCATCCTTTATACATATACATAAATATGAAGATGCAATAAATCATGTTTCGCATTCGAACGACCATCATGAGTGTCATTATGGTGAAGTGGCGGCTGCATGAATGAATTGATATTGTTGCAACTAAAATATTAATATATAGTAATAATAATAATAGTACAGACCACGTTAATGACCAAGGAATTGAATGGATTAACACTTTTTGTGCAATAGAGCTGATTTTGCGGTTTTCTTTAATGTTGATTAATATTAACTATAAGCTCAATTTCGTAAAAAATAAATACTATTTTAAAGTATACTAAAATTATTAATATTTTCATTTATTATTGTAGTAATTTAATAAACTCAAAGATCACTTACAAAAATACGTAAATTAATTTCCATATTTTTTTTTGTCACCAAATTTATTTTTGTTATAAAGTATGAATTTAATATGTATTTTATGTAATAGAATTGAATCACCAATTTTATATATAACCTTCGATGTATTCAACATATTTTCAGAATAAAATATTTCCATTAGAATTATTTTATAATAATATAGATATTGCACATGATAATCATTTATTTGACTAATTACCGTTTAAATTCGTAACTCACTATAAATCAGTTGAATTTAAATAATAAAATTATTTTAAAAAATTAAATCATAACTTCCAAATGTCTAATTAAAATATAATAAATAAAAAAGGTTTAAATTGAAATGCGAAAAAAAAACATATAATACTATTAATTATTATGAATACATTTAAGAAACAGTAAATAGTGTGTGAAGCATCAATATTATGACAATAATCAACGAACGGCGATATTCCGCGTAATAGGCGAGTTTCCGTCACTGCTAGAGTTCCCCAGGGCTGGCACAAGGTTTATGATTAATGATCGGTTAAATGTATTCACGGTGGTCAAACGCCGCACGGCACCCAAGGTACCCACGCAACATTATATACCTATCCATGTATGTAAACGTTTACTCGTATACCCCTATATGTAATGTATACGTGAGCATTTAACCACCCACCCACTTTACACACCCCTGTCGAAACAATGCTCACGACACGTTACCGATCAGGGGTCGACAATCGATCGCTAACTGCCATACGATGAATATTCACTTCTGCCTATTTGTATCACTGATTATTTATGGACCTTACTAAATATTCAGAAAATGTTCCATAAAACTATAAAATTCTATCAAAAATATTGTATAGTAATATAATATATTTTATATATTGTAAAAAAAAATTCTCACACACCGCCGGTTCGCAATGACTTTTATAAAGCAAACTCTTAGATACTGGACACTAAGTCTTTCGGAATCGTATTTATTCCCTTTTTTTCTCGTCGAGCGGCACCCGTTATATTTGCACGGGAATAATCTGCGAAAAAAAAGGAAGAGAAGAAAAACAGAAAGAGCGTATAAAAGATGGGATAGAATAAAATACCCGGTCGTAAATCGCCGAAATGCACACGACGACACGAACGAATCGCCCTTATAAACCGGCTAAATTTGTTAAGCACACCGATTTATGTGCTAAAAATTCTAATTTATTATTATCGATTTTTATGATGTGATAGAGAATGGTTTTATAAGTAATATTTGTGAATAATATAAATAATCTATTATTTCTATAGCAAATTTTATTAATTTGATGACATATATATTTATAATATATTTGATTAAAATTGCAATATATTTTATATACGTAAACTGTCTAAATTGTTTATAGTATGTGTACGTATTTGACAGCTTTTACTTTTTCGGGTTTATCCTTTGAATAGTTTCGGTTCGAGTGCGCGTTCGCAAGTTTCATTTCGAGCTTTGGAAAATTGGCATTTTCCCGGGTCGGGACCGCATGTTATTGGGAAAATTCTCATACGTGTGTGTTGTGCGGGACGGGCTGGTTTGGAAACTCTCTTCGCCCCCGTCAGCTCGGAAAACTCATCCCTCGCATCTGCAACCCCTTACCGACTGCTGCCATATGAAATTCCAAATTGTTCTTGACTGACAGGCTTCAGCCTCTCCCAGACCACCTAAACCAATAATACACTTGTACATTTCGCAGTAAACAATACGGGGTGTGGAACTAGAAAGCCTAAGGGGTGTAAGTTGGAAAAAATGTATTACAAACTTAAAGTCGTCTCTTTTTTTCTCTAATACCGAGTTAATATAATATTTCAATCTAAACTAAAAAAATAAAATTAATAACAATTATTTCAATACATTTCTAAGAATAGATTTATATATGTAAAATTTTAGTTAATTGATTATATTTAAAAGTTCAGTTCTATACAATTATTTAATAATAATTAGTACGAATTTCAATGAAATGTAAAAATATCTTATATAATTATGTTTCAAAACTAATACCTACTACTTATAATACATGTTAATGATATTAAAAGTTTGTTCGATATATTCGTCCATAATCAGCAGATCGTGAATTTAAATAATAATCTATTTTTAAAGGCAAAAATAATATAAAATTGTATTTATATATATAATATAGTATATAGTATCGACTATAAATATTACGTTAAACGCGAAGCTTAAACCATAGTCGCCGCTCCAATTATTGCATATTATCGTCGTGCTATATTATGCGATTCGTTCGTATCTCGTCGTCCATTTTCCGGTTTTCGGTGTGCTTTTAAATTAAGCAATTTCCTTCGACGTCGACCGACATAATCAGACGACGATGATAATACGGTGGTAATTCCATAGACCGGTCATCGCGGCCATTTATCAAAGTGTATCGAGAATCGCACGATTAAAGATTCCCGGTATCGTTCCCGCAATAGTTATATAACACTTAACAATAATAATGAAAATAATACGTCTTTTTTTTTTCTCTCGATGAAACTCAAACGGAAAACGGATAAAGTTGAGCGTTTTAAAATCGTCGTCGCAACCCTCACCTGCCACCCTTTACATCGTCCTACATCCTATTTCGCTGAAAGAAACCCTTTTTGGCCCGTTTTCCCTGTCGAAAAGTTTTCGCGGACCGTTTCTATAGATTCGCGTGTTTTCGTTTTCTCTCTCTACCTCTGAGGCTCATACTCCGGTAAAATTAGACGTTTTTGATGATTTTTTTATATCGTGAAATTTCTTTCTGGAAATATATTCTACATAACGAGTTGAACGAGGATCAGAAGAGTTCCCACCTCCAAAGAGGGAGCTTCCCTCCGAAAATCACGAAAAACCTCCAAAATTTCGACCGTTTTTGAGTTTTCCGGATTTATCTCAAAAACCATAATTCGGATTGAAAAAGTGTCAATGAATAAAATATTGCTCATAAAATTCTACATTTAAAATGTTATATTAATAATTTGCGTAATTGTCACTGATTTCCCGTAAAAAGTGCTCGAAAATAGGCCTAAAATGGACCTCTCGGCCAAAAGTGTTCGTTGCGCGGTTTTGGTAACGATTATCTCAAAACAGGTTGATTTTACGGGGGTATCGAAGAGGAAAAAAGTTGTAGAGCAAATCCTGCTTTATAATAATCACTTATTACATTTTAAGTTAATTGTCTGAGTTTTTTCAAAATTTAAGTTTTTCCGATTTTGATCCGACGTTTTTGCACAGTAGTCTGGCAGTTAAATGCATTTTTTAATAATAAAAATATCGATATCCTGAAATTTCTTTCTTAAAACGCATTTAAAATAACAAGCTGTAATTGAATACAAAAAGTTTCATCCTCCAAAGAGGGAGCTTCCTCTTATATTTACCGAAAACCATCCAAAATTTGACTTTTTTTCAGTTTTTCGCTTACAACTTAGAAACTATTACTCAAACTGAAAAGATGTTCAAAAACAAAATATTCCTTATAAAATTCTTCATTAAAAATGTTCTATTCATAATTTGCGTAATTGCGTTAATTTTCTCTAGAAAAGCCCTCAAAATAGAGGATGCCGCGTTGACAAAGGGGGTGTTTTTAGAGGTTTCGACAAATATCTCGAAACCTATCAACTAGCGCCCAATATCTCTTCATATATCGTAAAGAACAGGATTTTTGCTATTGGCTAATTATAATTTGCTTTATTTTAACTTAGGATATTACATTTTTTTTGGCGCTTAAAGTTGAGCATTTTTTTCGCGATTGCACATTGTACGCATAAAACTTCGTTCAATTTTGGACATTCTACGCAGTACCCGCTCATTGTTATATTAGTCTATTCACTTTAAAAGGCGTTTCCAAAAGATATCTTTACAACCATAACAATGACGAATATTGTAGGCAATAAAATCTTCTGTTGGTTTCTTTGTAACTTCCGAAAAAATCGAAAATATTTCACATAAAAAATAAATTATTTTAAATTAATTATTCAAAAGAAAGAATTGGTGATTTTTTTAATAAACGTTATATTACTATTTGGTTAAGTTAAATTATTATTATTTTGCTTAATTCTTTAATTTGAAGCTAATTGAAGGTTTTAATAAATAAAAAAATTATAAAATGTAATCTAAGCTATAATAATCCTATTGTTATAATTTTTATTTTATTTTTATTTTTTTTTATATCTTCGAGAAATATAAAAATTAATGCTATATATAAAGTTTTAATGTATAATATATTTCTTAAGTTTTTTAAATTTATAAGAATATGAAAGTAAATGATTTTATAAAAATCCTAGAGAAAAATTAGGTAATAATTATTATTATATTTGATTTTTTTCACCTAATATTTTTTTATTCAATATGTTGAAAATAATTAACCAAAAGCGGTTAAAAAATGTACTCGTGAACATTTGTATTGTTAATGGTAAATCCAAGAATATTCACAATTCTTTTATAAATAAAAAATATTTTGTCTGGGCGTGAATGAACACAAGTATTTACTTTATTCTACAAAAGGTTTCAATACAGTGGTTTCCGCATATTTTGTAAATAAAACAGTATGCAGTTTTTGTAAGTCATAAATAAAAATTTGAAAGACCTAAGGAAGAAGAAATAATTACGTTAACATTTTATTGTTTACGAATTCTTGAAAAGATTGTAAAACTATCTTTTCAAAAAAAATCCAAGTCTATTGTATGAAAAAGGCAACTAGTCCCTTAGCTCAGGGGTTTATAACTGTACGCGCGCAGGTATCATGGCATTCGACAAAAAGTTTAGGTTTCTCAGTTTCTATGCGAGAATTATAAATAATATTTAAAATTTCCAACATTTTTTAATCAAAATATATTTTTTTTACTAATTCACTATTAACTAAAGAAATTAATGTATATTAGTATGAAAATAAAAAAAATATGACAAAATTATATTTTAGAAGTATTATATTTGAAATAAATATTATAAACAAAATCTACCTAAATATATATTTCAAAAATTAATATTGAAAACAAAAATTATTTATCTTTCTAAGATTAGTTACGAATGCATTCTTAAATATAAAAGGATTACAAATCCCTGAGCAGGTAGTAAGTCCAAAATTGAACGAAGTTTTATGCGTACAATGTGCAATCGCGAAAAAAATGCTCAACTTTAAGCGCCAAAAAAAATGTAATATCCTAAGTTAAAATAAAGCAAATTATAATTAGCCAATAGCAAAAATCCTGTTCTTTACGATATATGAAGAGATATTGGGCGCTAGTTGATAGGTTTCGAGATATTTGTCGAAACCTCTAAAAACACCCCCTTTGTCAACGCGGCATCCTCTACTTTGAGGGCTTTTCTAGAGAAAATTAACGCAATTACGCAAATTATGAATAGAACATTTTTAATGAAGAATTTTATAAGGAATATTTTGTTTTTGAACATCTTTTCAGTTTGAGTAATAGTTTCTAAGTTGTAAGCGAAAAACTGAAAAAAAGTCAAATTTTGGATGGTTTTCGGTAAATATAAGAGGAAGCTCCCTCTTTGGAGGATGAAACTTTTTGTATTCAATTACAGCTTGTTATTTTAAATGCGTTTTAAGAAAGAAATTTCAGGATATCGATATTTTTATTATTAAAAAATGCATTTAACTGCCAGACTACTGTGCAAAAACGTCGGATCAAAATCGGAAAAACTTAAATTTTGAAAAAACTCAGACAATTAACTTAAAATGTAATAAGTGATTATTATAAAGCAGGATTTGCTCTACAACTTTTTTCCTCTTCGATACCCCCGTAAAATCAACCTGTTTTGAGATAATCGTTACCAAAACCGCGCAACGAACACTTTTGGCCGAGAGGTCCATTTTAGGCCTATTTTCGAGCACTTTTTACGGGAAATCAGTGACAATTACGCAAATTATTAATATAACATTTTAAATGTAGAATTTTATGAGCAATATTTTATTCATTGACACTTTTTCAATCCGAATTATGGTTTTTGAGATAAATCCGGAAAACTCAAAAACGGTCGAAATTTTGGAGGTTTTTCGTGATTTTCGGAGGGAAGCTCCCTCTTTGGAGGTGGGAACTCTTCTGATCCTCGTTCAACTCGTTATGTAGAATATATTTCCAGAAAGAAATTTCACGATATAAAAAAATCATCAAAAACGTCTAATTTTACCGGAGTATCAATAGGCTGCTGCCGGTTCGCGTTCCACAGTCGGTTTTCGTTCTTTCAAACTCTGAATGGTTTCAAACTGGCAGAAATGGTTTTGAAATGGGAAAGGCCGGCTGCCAGATCTCCCTGCCACCGATCAGGCGTTAAAAACCTTTTTTTTTACACAAAAAAAATTTCCCTTGAAAGCATATACAGACCATTCACTTTTAACAATTTATAATATATATCAATATACTGATTATTTATAATAAAATTTATTTAGTATTTATATAACAATGACTTTATAGAATTATATTATTAAAAACGGTATTTGTAATATCATTATATTTCAATCAATTATCTTAAAAAATTTATAAACGATTTAAAAAAAAGAATATTGCATATAAATATATATATATATATATATATATATATATATATATCATATTTTAATCATTTAAAACAAATCAAATGATTTTTATATGAAAACATAGCTCACATACCGCACGTTTATAACTACTATTCTCTCTGAGATCCTTGACGAGTGCCTGTTACTTTCGTTTTGGGGGTTGAGTTGCTTTTCGGATTATAACAAGCCCCCTTTTATTGATATTTTATCCATCTTGAAATTTTTAGAATCACAATCTTAAATCATTACAATGATATTATTAATTTTTAAATGAATTAATAATTTAAATTCAAATGCAAATTTATTTACTATAACTTTTGTGTAAATATTTTTATTTTATCCTTTATCATAACATAAATTTGATTTAAAAAAAAAATCTAAAACGGTAAATATATATCGTTGTATTTATTTCACAGATGGATATTTTAAAATGAATAGTAAACAAATACTTGTATTGAAACGTCACAGTAAAAACAAAATCGAATTCAAATGCATTGATGATAGGCATCTGCCCATATTATATCGTACTTGCTTTTCCGCACAACAATTAATCAAAAAGAAGCATTCCCTTTACTTCCAGCGCTTCTCAATATATTACATATTTTAAAAAAAATATAAATTTCATTTTTGACGAATAGTGCAATTTATACATATATATATATATATATATATATATATATATATATATATTGAAAAAAATATGATTGATATAAATGTATATATCGTTAAGTGCTTTATATAAAATAGTATCATTTATAAAATATAATTCAAATAAACATAGTTTATGGCTTCAAGCTTCAAACGTGATTTTCTAAATTTGCGTACACATCGAACATTAATATCGTTCGGCTTCTGAATCATAACGCAAAACACAATTATGTATATAAACATGTGCTCGAATGTTGAGAATAGGTCTCTTGCAAATTGATAAACACAATTAATTGTTGTTGAGCCATTCGGTCCCTTGGTAATCGCGGGAGCGTGCTCACCGAAGCGTCCAAAGGGCCAGATCAGCCGCCATTATCAGATCATCGAGGGTTCGCAACCCCACCATTGGGCGACCCCTAAACGTGCATAAGTATAAGCATATAACGTGAGTACGAAAATATACAACACGATTTTGCCCAACCCTCGTGAATAAACAACGGTGGCGGTTTCTTTTGAAACGGCTCAAAAACTTCAATGGACAACACATGGCTTTCGCGGAATTCAACATGGTTCACTATATAATAATATGCGTGAAATTGACATTAACATTTTAATTGTGTTTAATTTCTAAATATATTTGTATGATTAATATAAATTACTAGCTATATATTAAATCTTTGCACTTGTTTAGTGGCGAATTTATTACTTCAATTTTAAAATTATTATAGATAAAAAAATAATTAATAAATTTTTAATATTTTAACATTTTATGGATCTCTGGTATTTATTGGTTTTATATAGAATATATGGATTTATTGAACAAATTTATGAGCAAAAAAAAAAACAATTTTAGAAATTTTCTAATAAAATACTATATTGAGGTATACTGATCTACACAATCGTTTTATCGTTTCGTATTTATAAAAATTAACATTTTTAACTTAAGTTATTATTTTCAAAATTATCAAGTTTAAATAAAAAAAGTTTCAATGCCGATAAAGCAGTTTGGTTTGTGATTATATGGTTACAGATGAATTTATGATAAGAAAAATCTCATCTCTATCCAAAAGTGTCATTATATACTTTATAATATTATACAGAAAAAGTGCAAGAATTCGTTTTAATCAAATTAATATAAATAATCATTGCCGCGCATCGAGTTTTCGCATTAATCAAAATAGTTACCAAACGGCACCTTTCAAGTGCAAATGGTTAACACGTCAATTACAATTCATTTTTTTGTTCATACATTCTAAAATGCTAAATTATTGGTAATAATTACAAATATATTTAATTGAAAATAATTAATATGTTGAAAAAAAATAACTATACATACTATCATATATATATATATATATATATATATATATATATATATATATATCCATATATTGGTAAAAATATATAAGTAAATATTATTTATATATTTGAATAATTTCTGACAACCCTATAAGTATGCAACAGTGGCGAGCGGTATTCTTTCAATGCCTTTTATTTAATCCATTTTTTCCTTCTTAATACAAGAACGTTATCTCGTCACAAAAGTGATTAATGATTTATGATCTTTGCGATCGGTATGCCACATTATATTACACACACACACACACACACACACACATTCAAATTTATATAAGTGTACGATTCTACATATTCAAACGCATAATATACATTATAAATTGTACGTGGAAATCGTGTATACATATCATTTTTAGGTCCGTACCTATTTTTTTTGAATGAAGAACGCCGCTTACCCCTACGAAGTTCACCGGTTTATACAATTTCATTGAATCATAGGCACTAAACATTTCATTAACGTAAATACTAGTCGGATAAACCAGTTTTAAAATTTACATACGGTGGTTTAATTGAAATTTTCCGGCGTTTTTCATACGGGCGCAAATGCAATAATTTGTGACGGTCGAGTTTTTCGAAACGCTCCGGTTTGATTAATAATTCGACGACACGAACATCACAATTAGTGTGTTAATTTGCATACATTTACATTCATCAACTTCAGTTATTTAATTAGGCAAATCTCTATATTAAAACGAATAGAGCTCGTTGTTTGTTTTCTTTTTTTTTCTCTGTACATACAACGAACATTTTATGTAACAGTTTTTATGAACGAGAAAATAAATGCATTATTTGTTTTACCAAAAAAATAAATTGGAAACCATCGGTTTAAAACTCGAATATTATAGATGAGATTCAAAAAACGATCTGCATTCAAAGTGCTAATGACGTATTGATTTTTTTTATTTTAATGTGATGTTATCAGTGTTTCTCAAATTATGTTCATCAGATAATCAGATCAGATTTATGATTGGATTTTAATGTAAATATTAATCTAGTTTTATTTTCTTTATATTAAAAAAATGTTCTCACAATTTACAGAAATGATTTTCATTATAAAAAATAACAATGCGTTAAATATTCGTCCTGATAAAAAATATTTTAATATGAATAGAATAGTTTGAGAATCGCTTTATATAAATCATAAAATTAGTGTATTTTAATATTATTATCTTTTTTTCTTTCAGATGGATTTTACATCTCTTATTATAAAAAAAAATGCTTATTATTATAACATTCGAATAAAATTAAAAAATATTTTAAATATATCAATACTAAATAACTAAAAAATAAATAAATGCGTTTTACAATATAAAAATAATTTTTACATTATTTTTTTATTAAAAAAAAATAAAATTACAAGAAGTGCGAAATGATCTTCGAAACGACATGCAATCCGAGTGCGGTTTGTTTTGGACTCGTTTAATTTTGCATACCTACATTCTTCGATAAGGACTAGAGTGGGGGAGAGGTTAAAAGAGGGTAAAAGAACCCACCCCCCACCCCCTCCCACCTTCGAAAAGCGGCAAGGGATGCTGAAGGGGGAGGGGAAGGTGGGACGTCTGACAGGGGGTGACAGCATGAATAATGGCCGTTTGCTGTCAGTCTCTGGATGTGAAAACCGGGGCCGCTCTATACTCGCGGCGCCAAGAAAGCAAACTCGTCCAGCATCAGACGCAGCCTTTTCGAATTAACGTCGTTTACTACCTTTGCCTAAATTCTCATTTATTTAAAATCACCTTTGTATTGATGCTAATTGGACTTTATTTATTAATATATTGAAATATAATTTAAATATATATTTCCATTCAAAATTTGTATTGATATACTTTTATTGTAAGCTTCCATAATTAATCATTAAGATTATAATGCGAAATCTGATTGGTTATATTGAATAAAAATTTTCAGTTTAACTCGTCGTTAACATTTTTGAATTTTTTATATTGATATTATATATATATATATATTTTCTCATACTAATTTTGGAAATATTTGTTCTGGAAAGTTACTTTTTAATTTAATGTAAAAGATAACTTTTCAATCAATATAATTATTTTTATTTTGTTTTGTTTAAACTTTTAGAACATTCGTATTGTTTTGTAAGTTGTTGTTTTTGCTATTATCACTAAATAAATTTTAGTAAAAAAAATTTTAGTAAATAAAATTTTAGTAAAATTTTAGTTAAAATGTGTTGTTTTTGCTATTATCACTAAATAAATTTAAATTTTATTAATATTTTTCAAATAAAAAAAAATACATTTTTTATCATGACATAACAATGTCGTAACCATGTAAATTAAATAATATATTGTTTTTAAAATCGAAATCATTTTCAAATAGTAAAGAAATTTTACTTTAGTACTTTTATATAAAATAAGAATATTGACAAATTTTAGGAATAAAATAGTCATAATAATTGTAAATAAATTCATTCAAAAACGATATAAATCTTATATTTATAATTATATGTTTAATTTAATTATAAGTCCAAAACAAAAACGTATATTACTTTTGGTCTATTAACTTTGAAATGTCATATTATTAAAATTATAATATATGTTTCATTATTTTCAAATTCAACTTCCACTTGATAGTTCCATGTTGATATATGATATATTGAGATGAATATTGTAAACACAATTGTAATTACAATTTTTACTTTCACTTTCTATACCAAATTTCTAGATTGTCTTTGCTGTAAAATTTTTATTTTTTTTTTACTTTGTTACGAACACAATTTCAAGTTTATGTTGGTTTTGTGATCCTGAATTAAAATTTTATTTATTTCTTTTTAAAATATTACTTTTACTGAGATGTATTTTTTTTCTAGGTCGTTTTTTTTTCTTCTGTTATCAGTCATATGTTCTATTCTACAAAATTTCATTTACTATTACTCGTTTTCGACAAAAAATTATTTTAAATTGTTTTGCTGTGATATTTTTTACAAGCCTATTTATACAATACTATTAAAAAAAACATAAAATTTTCTTAATAATTCAATTCAAATTATGAAAATGTGATTCATCATTAAGTAACACATTTTCGAATTTATGGTGTTTGTTTATAAAATTTATTTATTTACTATTTTTAATTCAAGTCAAATTGTAATAAAGCAATACTCAATCTATTTGTATTTTTATTATGAATTTAATATATTATCATTTTAATGTAAAATGTATATATTTTGATTTATAATTAAATGCATTATAGAACAATTGTAAATATGTTTTTATTTATGTTTCAACTTGAGCGGACCACACGTTACATATATGCATAAAAAATCGACATACCCAAATTTTGTGACGTTGAAATGACAAAATCAGATGGGAATCAGAATTTCACAAGGGCATTAAAATAAACGTAGCCCTGATAAACAAGTACAACTTTTTCGTCTGAATACGAAATCGGTAATATTTTACAAAAAACAAAACATACCTTATAAAAAAAATCAAAATTAATTAACAATCATTAATTATTTCTATTCCAAATATTTAAATAAGACACAATAATCATTACTCTTCCTCACATCAAAGCAATTTTTTTTTCATAATATATTGATTTATATCAGTATTTTTAAACATATTAAATGTTAATTGAAAAAACTTACAAAAAATATTAAATATTCAAGTTTACATTCAAAAATGCAGTCTTATCAAATTATGTAATTGTGCAGATAATAACATATATATATAATACTTTAATCAGCTATAATGATAAAAAAAAAAATTATTTAAGTGATTTTCCGATTAAATTTTATTTATAAAAATTATATCATATAATCAACTAACGAAATTGAATTAAAATTATATAAATATTGTTAATTTGAATCGGTAATAATATCAAAGTACATGACATGTACTATATGTATATATCATAGTTGATAGAGGTCAGGCGTCGGTTGCATTTTTGAACCTTATAAATATATATATAATAAATATTGAATTTTACAAATAAGGCATGTTGAGAACGACTGACACGTATTCAAGAATTATTATCTGGATATATTAAATAAAAATATCGAGAAAAATAATACAAATATAGTTAAAAGGCAAACGAATATAAAGTGTGTATTCGGTTAACGGATTGTGCAAGTTCGGCGGACTCTGATGCCTGACCTCGTCAACCGGTCTACAGGGAACTGTTGCGTCGTTCGTCTGTTGACAATTTATGGACAAAACGCACACACACACATAAGGCTGCGTTTACGTCCGTATATAAATATGAATAAGAGACGGCAAAAAGAAAAAAAAAAAGGAAAAAAATACGACGAACTTGTATGCAAAACGATCCGTGGACGGATGGACTGACTGACTGACGTAGGGACAGGTGGGTCAGTGTTTATGAGCGTTCACAATGCGGACCGCATTCAATGCTAAAAAACAAGATTGATGATCGACGGACTCCAAACGCGCCAAAGTTCCAAACGTGGAAACAAACATCGAAACGCATTATCGTATTCTAAGGAATTTGAATGTTCACATTTTGATGACACTCTTCAGTTCGCGATTAAAAATGACGGTGTATCTAATCATGTATATGATAATGAAATTATATCACTGGCAACACATTACGAGTATACGAGTGTCCAATAAATCGGACAATAAATGAGAGTGAGTGACCAGTAAATGGCGTGATTATGTATTGTCATTATGTTAAGGGGAAAAGGAAATGAATCATGCTTACATATTGTATAATTTTTGTGTATTATTATGTCAAGTAAAAACTAGTAAAAATGTGATTATATTCATATATTCTGGTGATTGACACTAATTATCGCTTTATATATTAAAATTATATAATAAAAAATAAAACACTGAAATATATTATAATACATAAAATTTTCATATACTTTAATAAAAATGAAGATATTAATAGATATAAATTGTCATATTTAAAATATTATAAAAAAAATATAATACAAAATAAAATCGACATTCTAAGTAAATATAACTAATAAATAATTAACTATATAATAAATAAATTAACAATTTGATAGCTATTTTAGAATCCATATATCCTTTACTAGATAAATTCAATCGAACAAATCTGAACTTAAACTACGAACATCGAACTAAATTTCCAAAAATTATACATTAAGTCATATTTCAATACTTATAAATCAATTCATCGATTTAAAACTAGGAAGAATGAAACTGGTAACATTTCAATATGAAATTTTGTTCATTTTCGTCTGTCCCATTATGCTATATTGACCGCAAACAGGTTATAAAGAATGCATTCCGTCTTATATGCCTCGAAGTCATAAACAAAAGTGCATTTTTGCATAATGTCAATACTTCTCTTAGTGCACGTCACTCCCTATTGTGTGAAATGAAGAAATACCCGAAGAACGGCTCTGAATACGATTTTTACTGTTCAACATACAATATAACATTTTGCATACCATATACAAATTATTACATTTTACGATGAATATATAACTTTATATCCTACCATATAACGAGAAACGTTCAAAGTATTCATTCATAAATTTATATTATTAGCTTGCAAAAATTTCTCCTTTGACTTTTATTATATTATAAATAAACAATATTAAAAATATATTGAATAATTAATAATACATATTTTTTATTTGTCTTTCAATATTTTTACATTTCGATAAAATATTATATTTATTTTTTTTCCATTTTTATTTTAATAATTTCCAAGTAAGCGAGTCTCGTATTTTTATAAAAATAATCATTCATGAAAACTCGCACAAGAGTATCATTCTTAACAAAATAATGAACCTTCATAAAATTCAACAGTTTATTTCAACTTTATGTTAAACTCGTATGATACGGTTGATTGAGTTTAACTAACTATATGTAATAAACCGTTTCGTCACGTATTTCGCCTGCGTTTATATTATTTCGTCTGCGATAATATTACACATTGCACCAAGTATTAAATCATTCATTTTAACTCTTAAAAACGTTTGTACGTGCTTTCGAAATCTTACAATAACAATCGAATAAGAAAACGTTCGTTCAACGCATATTATATATATATATATATATATATATATATATATATATATATATATATATATATATATAAATTAATATAAAAATATATAGCGGCGCATACATCTCTACGATTTCGATCAATACCACTGCGTCGACTCATATAGAAAAATATAATATTTTTAAAATAATAAAAAAAAGTAAAAGCATCGTAAACGTTAATTTTATTGCGTAGGTCGCGATATTATAAGATAAAATCTTTACATGTGGAAAACAGTCGTTTCATTGAATGCAAAATAATATCGGATGCATTTTAATGTCACGCATAATCACATGACGATTCCGATCTATTATATGTGCCTGTCGTTTGCTTTATACTGTTTTTTTTTCTATCATAAAAATAAAGATGCGAAAAATTTATTTATGCGATATAATATATCAATTATTTAAAATGAATAACGATTCCATATACTACTTTATAATTTAAAAAAAAAACATTGTTTTTTAATAGTTAATAATATTATGAAACCGATCATTACTTAATTTCTATATTGTTATAATTTTAAAAATAATCAAATCAAATAATATTAGTAACAAACCGAAAGTAGAAAAAATAATATTTTAACATTTTCTACTTAGAATCCTATCGGTCATACAAAATTACATTCATATTATGAAATGTACATTGGTATATAACTAATTATTATATCTTTATTGTGCATTTTTTTTTTATTATTTAAACGTAATAATGTTTTGAAAAATCATAGTTTTTACTTTAACAATTATGTATATTGAAAAAATATATTAAAGAAAATTTCTATAGATATAAGTGAATAATACCAATCCATAAAAATAAAAAACGTCGATAATGAACTCAATTTTTTTTTTAATGAATAATAAATAATATGATCATTTAATTTTTACTCAAAATTCTATTTTGAAATTTCATTATGAAATCTCAAATTTGCTCTCTCGACTATATGGCTATATGAAAATGGAACAACATTTATGCCGGTTACTATATATATATATATTTGAATACTATATACGATCATAATTATGTCGTTAAAATTATATATATATATATATATATATATATATATATATATATATATATATATATATATATATGTATATGTATATATATATGTATATATATATATATATATGTATATGTATATATATGTATATATATATATAAGTATATATATATATATATATATATATATATATGTATGTATATATATATATATATATATATATATATTAATTAGGCGGTAAAGAGCGATCACGTGACCCCCGCAATAGGGTCACACACGAGTGGTTAATTCGCGCGTCGATTCGGGCGTATTCGCGTTCGTTCGTCGCCGTTACGCGTTCGCAGAGTGGTCGCCGTCGGCGCTGCTGACGCACCAACGGCTAACGGCCGAATGACGAACGGCTCCGCCCCCCCGCGGCCCCGCCCACCTCACCAACACACCGACGTAAAGGCGACGCGTGCACGAACACAGCACACACACACACGCACGCACGCACGAGCGAGCGAGCGAACGCGCGCGCGTCTCTAACACGACGATATACCGGCGCGACGTCGGCGAAAGTGTAGCACGTTCGCACGCACTAAATCCGTATTATTCGTAACGTGTAATTAGTGCATTCTTTGTAATTGTCGTCGCTTTATATATATATATATATATATATATAATTTGTTAATTATTAAAATCGTATAAAATAAATATTTTTCTTTTTAATTATGCGCGTCTTTTTAAAATGTACAGGATGTTGGACGCAAGGTGCATCCGTCAACGTTACATGCTCTCGTTTTTTTTTTTTTTTTTTTTTAATATACCGAGATTTTAATCTATGTTAAATCGTTAAAATTTTCAATTTCCTTCGTTTTATTCGCGAATAATGAGTTTTTATTCGAACGATTTCAATCTGAACGCATCATCTCGCACGATATCCTGTTTTTGTACGTTTGTTTATATATAAGTGGTAAAACATATATGTCGTGTATTATCTATTTTTTTTTTTAATTAAAAAAAAAACTTTTCATTTCAGTTTTGATTTTTAATGAAAAAAAAAATTCATATAAAAATTGTCGCTTTTTATTATAAAAATAATAATATTATGAACTCATTTAATAAAACTTGATTTCTCGCTTTCTCACCCTTTGAACGATCTCATATACAGGTGCGGACGAAATTGAAGCGACACATCGTCGGAAACTATCTAAAAAAAACACACACACACGCACACACCACCACCCCATAACCATTAAATCCTTACCATATCGTATATATATATATATATATATATATATATATATATATATATATATATATATATATATATATATATAGTATAATAAAGTCACTCGTGGCGGTTAACATATATTATAACGGTGTAAATCAAAAACGTTTAGAATTAGCGGCGCGTCGCCCATAATGGGCGGTCGGTTTCGAATGGGGTTTCAGGTCGTTCCCTCGTTTACACCATAAATTACGAAGGCGCCCAGGCCAACAAAACACCATTGAGAAATTATTAAGTCGACCGGCCGCGAAATGACTAAATTATTGAGTGTTTGCGCTCGGAAAATTACCAAGGAAAAGGGTGTTCTAGCTCTTACGTCGGCATCATCGTCACAACATCGATAAGCCATATAATAAATATTTTTTTTATATATATATATTCAACATTATAATAGTATATATATAGTGCGAGCTTAATTGAACAGTTGAGCGCGATTCGAAATCATTCATTTACGAAACGAGTCAATTAATACGCCGTTGAACCGGCTTCGCACTACATACTTATTATAGAACAAAATTTAGACGTATCTCGGTACCATGATTAATTTCGTAACGCAATAATTAAATAAGCACACCAGATGTGCTAGAACATTAACACACATTGTTTTCATCATAACAAAATCAAAAAAAAAAACCTATATATTATATAGTAAAAAAAAACTAATATTACTAGTGCATTTTTAATATGCATAATTTCAATTATTGGGTATAAAATGTTTCAAACATATCTACCAATATACCGAGAACTCTTTTTGAGAATGATATTTTAATTTTAAACTCACAAGTCTTGGGTTCATATCCGGTATGCATTCAGGAAAAAAAAATACATAGTCGGGAGCACATATGAGTTTTTGTTGTCGGCGAATGTATAGAACAACGGTGCCCTTTCATACGTCTCTCTCGTTTTATTTACAAAATTAGACTTAATATATTCCATATTAGAGTCCGCGTAAGCGTTAATAAACGTCGCACAATTAAATAAAAGACCTTACGTTTTAGATAATATCGTATTTACGAAATTATCGACGTACACAAAAAAAAAAAAAAAAAAAACTGTATAATATGTGATTTATGCGCCGCGTAAACCCTCTTAATACCGGTGGTTCGAATTAAGTAACAAATCGACCAGGTGCTTTATTACGCATCAACCCCTCAATTTTGAACCAATTAATTTTTACACGTTGATTCGGCTCGACTTTCTCCACGCGTTTTGTTTGATTATCGTTTTTATATATTTTTATCGTTATTCATAATTAACAATATAAGCGTAACTCTATAATCATTAACACATATTAATTAAATTATTATATACACACATATAATACTAAAAAATATATAAATTCAAAATAATATAATATTATTTAAATATATAGTAAAATATTTCTTAAAAAAGAAAATTTCAAATCGTCTACCATTAGATTTATTGCTCATACTTTTCCTTCAATCTCAAGATACTTATCGTTATCAGAATCAAAAATTTTGACAATTCAAACTATACGATAATTTGAATTATATTAAATTTATCTAAAATATTACATAATTTTTTTTTATCGTACATTCGTTATATCGAAAACGTCGACGACGACGACGACGACGTCCAAGACGGATGCAAAGGACGCCGCGCGACGCCTCTACTTACGACATTTACGGCGGCTACATTCGAACTATGCGTCTGTATTGTAAAAAGTCTAGTTCGTATCAATGTATATATATGTATGTATATATATATATGTATGTGTGCGTGTGTGTGTGTGTCGTGTCTTATGCACACGTGGTGGCGGCGGCGCGCGACCAGTTGACGACCACTGTTGGCGCGCAACACTCACTTCGACGCCGGACGCCGCACCGGCAACACCTCGACACTTGATCGCAATCAAATCTGACATCACATCACACATACACACACAAATATATATATATATATATATATGTATTTATATATATATATATATATACATACACACATATATATCATACAAAACACGTTGTGTTCATAATCGAAACGAATAATATCGCATCATTGTAAAATCATCGAGTTCATAAACGAGTCCGCGAAAAGTGTGTGTCCGTTTTTCACGTCCGCTGAAAAATATATATATATATTTATATAATTAATATATATTTTTCACAACAATAGTCCGTTTGAAACCTTTCACATCCGGTGACGGCACTGCTTGAAAAAGTGTTTTTTTTTTTTCGATCGATTTCGAATCGCGGTTCAGAATTTTCCGCGTCTGTGACGTGATTTGACGTGTTACCCGATTTTTCCCCGAACGCGGTGGACATGTGATGGAAAAACTTCGAGCGATGTACACCAACAACCGCGTCGAAGACATTAGATGAAAAGTGTACCGATTTTTCCAACGTACATAATATTAAATTATTATTAATTTTTAGGCGATAATTGATAATTGAAAAATTGTAATATTTTTTTTTTTCATCGTCTTTAATGGCACAAAAAAGCAGAAGTTTAAAACGCGCGCGTCGCGTATATAACGAACTGAAAAATATTCAAATTTAAATATAAATATTTATATTAAAATTCAACGATAAAGGGAGAAAATAAACAAAATCTAGATGAACGACCTGAATTATAACGCGAGCATGAGCTCATATCAATTCGTAAATTCGCTATCTTCCTGTTATGGAGGACAGCAGAGTTCCAGCGGGGGAACCAGAGGCGCCGGCGAGCCATCACTGCCTGCTCCCGGTGCCGATTATTACAGTCCAACTGCACCGTATCCTGGAGGATGTTACTCGCCAGGACAGGGTAGTCATTATCAACAATATCCTGGAGCTCAAACTTTAGCGGATTATACCCAATTGCAACCAAGAGCAACGGCGTTATCGCCGGCACTTTTACCACCGGCTCCACCGGTACCACCGGCTTGCAAATATGCAGAATCCTCTTCATCCGCTGGAGTTGCGTCCCCTCAGGATCTTTCGACTGCCGGACCTGGAAGAACTTCACCCTTAGTTCAAACAAAACCACCACCGGCCACACCGTTGGCATCACCGGCTGATAAACCGTGCACAGTTTCCAGTCCGGCTTCTAGTACATCGAGTACGTCGAGTCAAGAACCCGGAGCTAATTCCTCAACTAAAGGATCCAAAAGTGGTTCCGGCAGCAATAATCCACCGCAAATATACCCGTGGATGAAGCGGGTGCACCTTGGCCAAAGTAAGTAAAAACAATATTAAAATAAAAAATAAATAACACTCATCGATCGAAACGGCATACTTTAATCATTAACGATATTAAAAAAAAAAAGACGACAAAAAGTAATCAAAATATTTTATATTTACAAAAATTAAATAACATACAAAATAATATCCAAAAACATAATCCCATACAATACATCATAAATTTTTATTTTATTAATATTCACAAGATTTATACGCATACAAATATATAATATTAAATATCACATTGGAAAATTACTTAAAAAAATAGTAATAAAATTTTATTACTACTAATATTGAACTTCGTACTATCGTATAAACAGTAAATTTTTTCAATATTAAAATATCGTATTAAATTCACATTTCTTACTATTATAGAAAAAAAACTTGATATTATATTTATACTAAATCGTCTTAAATTTTTCTCACCGAATTAACATCTGAACGGTGACTCATTAGAAATATCGTTCGATCATAATATAATATAATATAATAACTCGATAATTGATTGAAATCCGTATTATTTTCCTACAATCATAACAGCATTCCATATATACAATATATCATTATAGTACATCATTAAAATATATATATATATATACGTATAATAATATTTCGTATGTGGTAAACGTACCGTTGCGCATGAATCACTTATATGGGCGGGTATAATTTTTATCCAAGTTACTCAATAACTTTTATCACATTATTACTATTGTATTGTTGGAAAAGTTAGAAAAAAAAAAAGCTTGGTAATAATAACGAGATGTTCACAATGCCGCATTTGCGTAAGACAATCGTTATAATCAGAAACAGTTCAAATAATAATTCATCTTCTAATAAAACAACGCCTTTCACGATTATTATTATATATTCTCAATATATAAAAAAAAATTACATTATATATAAACAATCAAATATATTTCTTATAATAATATATTGAAAATACTTCGATATATTTTTTTTAAATATAAAAATATACCAATGTGTCGTTGTGTGTTATTTTTCTAGACGAAAAATCAAAGATAAATTACTATTGTCCGTCTTCGACTATCGTCTTGCATATTATAATAAACGTTTGACATTGACATTCGTTATAATTTATTACCGTCAACATAAAAAGTGATATATTCGATACTAATTGATATCGATAATAATACTATGTGATTGATTGCGCATATCTTTTTTTCTCTGCTCGTTTCGCAATATGGATTAAAATTATACTTGTATTTAGTGGAAAAAAAAAATCATATGTATGTTATATTGTGCAGTATTATTTGTTCTATTTTTATTTGATATTTATTGAAAAATAACTATATTATATTATAATATATAAATAAAAAACGTCAATAATATTAATACAAGTTTTATAATAATAATATATCATTTTCAGAAAAAAAATAATTTCTAAAATTGCAATTTGTATTATAATACATAAAGAATTAGATATTTTTATTTTTATGAAAATAAATAATATTTCAATATTTATTACTATATTATATAATATTTATTACGAAATCGGCCTTTAATTTATTTTTCCATTTATTTTTTATATATAAAAGTATAGGAACGAGGAAAATTTTAACTTAAAATTTTTGATACTTTTGTGAAACAGCAAAAAATTATTTTACTTTTTATCAAATATCTATAAAATGCTTTAAACATAAAATATTTACATTAATCACAATAAAAAATAGATAATACAGACACATTTTCATAGATCGACAAAACTCTTATATATATTTATATACGAATAAATTCTAAATGCTACAAAAGAAATATTATAATTTAGACGATAAATAAAATTAAAACGACAAATCGGTACTAATATTTACGCAACACCCCTAAACAACTGCGTTAACTAGTGTACCCCCATTAACAAAAGATTATATAGTAACCGGGAGCAAATTATGCAATTTTATAATACGCGATCCGTGAAAAATCAAAATCGAAATATGCGTTACATTTTTTTTTCTTTTTTTGGTTTCGTCAAAAAGAACCAAAACTAAAAAGGAAAACCGTTCACGCATACATTTAGCTGAAATAATAATAAAGTAGTGGAGCCAACTTTTAAAAAGGGTTCGCAAACTGAAAAATGCCGAAGCGAAATAATATAAAAAAAATAAAAATAATGCATAATACGCATGAAAGGAGCCGATTACATTTTATCGTACGCGATTATTAATGCTATCCTTCGGTGCATCTCGAATACGAAAGCTGGTTATAATATATACATAAATATAATATAAATTATATATATATATATATATATATATATATATATATATATATATATATATATATATATATATACATATATATATATACATATAAACCCCAAGAAATCGTATGATTTATCGCTCGCGGTTCGAGCTCTTGTGTTTTATAATGTGCGTGCATAATATTTTTATTTCTATTTATTTTTTTGCGCGACGAAATCGGCCATTTTGTCTCAACAAGTGTTGAGCGCCGCGACGCTGACGAAATCGAATGAAAATTCGCGTATTTTATTTTATTTTTCCTCGAATTTTTCCCATTGTAAATCTTTCGTTGCGCGGCCGGCGATCATTTGCCAAGTTCTCGCACGAAAAATTCCAAACGATTTATAATGAACTCGGGGTTGTAAAAAAATAAAAAAAAAATAAATAAATGTAAATAAAATGTAATGATAATAAAACTAAGCGGAATAAAAAATTCCGTGCAATTACGCTTCGCAATTCGAGCGTTCGCAGTTTTGGAATACTTTTGTGCGTTAAACGAATTTAACTCTGAAAATAAAATAAGAGTGATTATATTCAATTCTTTCATATATTTATTTTATTTCTCGAAATCAATTTAAAGTGTAAATTAAATTCATACTAAAAAAAATTACAATATATAATACATAATTAAAATATTTTTTTGTATTGTATAGTTTTAATTGTATCATTTTTCCATATTCTTATATATGAATATATATATTTATTTTAATTAAAATGTATGTAATATGAATTTAGTTTTTAATTGAAACAAAATTTTTAAAATAATAATATTCAATATTCTGTTAAAATGTTTATTAATATTGAAGATGATGAAATATTTGAAGCTAATTTTTTGTTCATTCACTTTTTACGCATTCAACATATCAATACAAAATTCTAAAATAAATATTTTGAAAAACAATACAGCCATTACAAAGTTATTTACGTTTTCATTAATTAAATAATAAAAAAACGACAAGAAAATATCTGCATACATAAATCAAAATAAACCGATTAATTAACCGCAAACAATTCCAACATTTGTATACGTTTACAATTTTTATTTTACGACAATTTTTGTTTTTACGATAGCATATATATATATATATGAAATTAAAAATCCACCTCGTCTTGCATCGGAAAATCGTAAAGGTCCGTTTCAAATGGAGATAAATCATGAAATTCATAAATAAAGAAAACGAATCATTTCGAAACGCGCCGGGTCTCAACGCGACCGCGAAAATCGAAAAATTTATATGCGAACGTTGCCTTACAATTTATTTATTTCTTTTCATTTTTTTCAATGATATATTATTGTAAACATTTCGTTGAAAAATTTTTACACGTGCAAATCTTCGTTTTGATTGCACATATTTATCATTTATCGCACGTATATTGCCATTTATATACGTATAAAAAAAAAACATGTAAAAAGATGTTAAAACAATCTTAACAAAAGAGGCCATATTTATAATTTATTCATAAATATACCGTTTTAATTTATTTTTCGTTTTTTATGTTATGTATGAGAGAAATTCATATTTTAAAATAAACTATATTAGATCGTTACTTTAATATTTAGTTCTATATGAATATTATATAAAAAAATATTATTACTATTAAAATGTATAATATTGTCACTTCATCATGTTTTTTACGAAAAATATCTAAAATTTTAATACCACCGATTTACAATAAATTTTAACTGCGGTTTATAAATTCTATCAATTTTATATTTATATCAAATATCTTATACAACAATAATATTTCAAAACTATACATTAAAATATATTATGATTTTTTATATATACCACATATTACAGATTACAGATAATAAAAATAATTTTACATTTGAGCGCTATAATATTAGTAAACTATTCGAGTGCAGTCAATCGTGAATAAATGAGACTATAATCGTTGAAAGTAATCGTATTATAATGAAATATTTCTAAATAAGAATATAAATACAAATAGCACACATTTTATGCATTCGTTTTAATGTGCTATATAATTCAAATTTTATTATGCAATATGTCGTAAAATTCAATCGAATCGCAACCGAAGCGTAAATGATATAATAACGACATAAAAGAAAAATAATATGCGTATTTAAAGGACACATTAGCGACGACATAAAATAATTTACGAGTTCAATTCGACGAAAACGAGTAGCATCTCCGACTAAAAATATAAATATACACGAAAAAAATAAAATAAATATAAAATAAAATAAAGCAAATGATATAAAAAAAAAACACAAACAAAGCGCATAATTTACGACGTCGTCGCAAAAATCTTTCATGTCGACTTTTTCCGAATGAAACGCTAGAAAAAAAAAAAAAATTTTTTTAATCTTCTTCGTCTAAACGAATGCATCGCGAGGACAAATTTATAACAACAATAATAATAATAAAAATTGCAAGCAAAAGCACGTGTTGGCCACAAATTTCCAGAGACCCTTCAAAACTACGACCACCGTGAAATTTCTTACATATCCGTTCTATTTTCTGGTAATTGTCTAATTACGAGAATAACTTTCCGACGCGGTCCGAGCAATAAATCTGCATGAGATGAAAAGAAAACGACGAGCATTTCCTAAAGACTATATGCAAAAAAAAAAATAATAATAATAATAAAGACGAACACCGTCCTTTAGTTTAAACAATTGAATAGAAAATAATGTCTTTTTCCATTGTTCCATCGCAGGTCTGAATTGACACAAACGGTCTTTATTAGTGTTCCATATTTGCAAAACGATTATTACGCTAGTTGCAAAATGCCAAAATGGCGAACAATTGTCATTGTGCAGCTTCGGGGTGAGAAAATCACTTCGAAAAACAGGACCAAAAACCACTGCATTGTTTAACATCTATTATATTACACGCATAATACAATAATAATCCGTTAATGTTTCGATAAAAATATCCGTTTTTTTTGTGCCTTCTTAATTTTGCTCATTATAAAAACGGTCGAAATGTGTTGAAAAATTTAAGGTTAAACGATCGTAAGAAAGAACAATGCGCAGTGTCAAATTTTCAATCTGATTGCATTGAAAATTGTTTTTTTTTTTGCAAATAATGACGTTTTAATAGTATAATTTGTATGAAAATTATTTGTGTTTTCACGAACGTCGCATTATATTGTTGCGTTTTCTTAGATTACGAGTATAATAACTAATTATATACATTTTTAAATCATGTAATCAATGATTTTAATCCTTTAAATATTATGGGTGTATTTTTATACATAATGAAAATCAAAATATTTTAATAATATAATGAAACAATACTATATATAAATTGTTCAGAAGCTGAAATAATTTATATAGATGTTATCAAAGTTTTTTATTCATTATTCAAAATTCTTTAACTTATTTTTTTTTTTGAGTATTAACACATTACACGTTCAGTTAAAATTAAATTGAATGTCTTCTAAATTAAAAACGTCAATTTAACATTATTTTATTGTTACATTAAAATAACAAAAAGCGATTATTATTATTATTATTATTATAAAACGTTCACAATTTTCATCATTATACCAATAAAAATACCTTAAAAACTATGAAATATTTAATATTAAATGATATATAATATTTTTCAACACTTTTATCATTGATAAAATGACATAATTGATTATCTATTAACATCAACAACAAAACATTTATATTATATTTTAATAAAACAACGATATAATATATTCAGAGATATGTTTTTTTAAATTGATTATTGAGATAAACATTCCATTGAACGAATGCTGAAAAATCATCATTTTTTTCATCGCAATATAAATTAATATATTTAAAATTTTTAATGCCTTACAAGGTTATATTCCATACAACATATATGGAATTTCTTCAGTCGGCACATAAAACCCAATCATAAATCAACGAACGCCACATCTAATATCAAATTAATATCACTTGATTGCCGCGTTCACATGATTAAATACAATTTAAATCAACTATATAACGCCGAGTATTCTATTATATAAATATTTAGGGATAGACAAAGTAAATAAGCACTCGAGTAGCATTATAATAATAGAAATAGTCGGTTTATTTCTATAAATAATTGCGCAGTCGAGCGATGCGTTTCGTGTGCGTGCTAACTAAAAATGCATCAAATCGTTAAACGATTAAAATAATAATAATAATAATAATAATAATAATAATAATAATAATAATAAAGAAAAAACATATAACAATATACAGGTATGCGAAGAAAAAAATCGGAATAATA
This sequence comes from Leptonema lineaticorne, assembly GCA_024500535.1. Classification (NCBI taxonomy): domain Eukaryota; kingdom Metazoa; phylum Arthropoda; class Insecta; order Trichoptera; family Hydropsychidae; genus Leptonema; species Leptonema lineaticorne. The sequence goes on along the minus strand of JANIJI010000004.1, from coordinate 9,983,503 downwards.
TATCAATATTAATTAAAATTCGATCGTTAAGCGCTAAAGAGGCGGAATTAAAAGCGCACTTGTTAAAATTAGATGAATAGATAAAGCGAACTTATTTTTTCCTCTTTGCCCCCCCTAGAATCGTGTGATTTCTCTATTAATAAATTACGAGCTCGTTTAGAACGGGAACATGATGAAAAAAATAGCTATTTTAATCGTTTAATTGTAAAAATAAACTCTAATATGTGCATAGTATATTTTTTTATTTACTACATAATAAATAATGTTTACTTTTTAGACATTGTTTTTTTTTCAATTTACATATCATTGAGAGTATTAAAAAATTGGAATTGACTTAAAAGTAGAGCATAAATTTACTAATTTGATTTCGTAAAATATTATATAAATCAATTAAAAAAATATGTTACACACACACACACACACACACATATATATATATATATATATATATATATATATATATATATATATATATATATATATTGATCTTAAAAATACTACTACTGATGCATATTTAATATTATCTAGTACATTTACAATATTTTTTTTAATATTAATACTACGTTAAATTATTATATATAATATGAAAAAACTATTAGAATAAATAGGTTAAAATCTAATCTGTTATTTTAATTTTATACACTTTTTATAAAGAAAAATATTATTATTCAAATTACAATAAATTTTATAAAAATATACTATATAAAAAAAAATCAAAAATCACTTAACATATGGCCGTAAGTGCAAAAAAAAAACATTCGATCTAAAATATTACCCCTGTTTACAGTTAAATTATTTATTAGATTGCCGTTTGCAACCCCGTTTTCAATGCAACAACCGCTTCGACTCGAAATATGTGCAATATATATCCACTTTTTCTATTTTTTTTTTCTTTATGCACGCTTTATTATTATTCTTATTGTGTTATTATTAACATGGGATCAATAAATAAACAACAAATTAAATTCTCGTAAAGATTAGTCGCCGAACCGGCGGTCGTAAATAAATCAAATTGAACCTGAGCTCACAGTAAATTATGATTAAAATATTATACATACCTATATATTTTGGCCGTGTGTTGTTCGAGCTCACCGCCTTTTTTTTACATAACCCTAACGTCGGATAAGAATAAAATATCGATATTATTATTATTATTAATTTCTCTTATTCGACTTAATAATAGCGATGTGAACTATGATGTATCTATTAGCTAGCTCTCGTTTCTAGTGTGTAATTTTTTGATTTATATCACGGTTTCAGTTATATCTAATTATATTGCCAAATTTGTGAAAGCGAAATCGTCATTCTTTGATCGGCCGTGTTCAGATGATAAATCAATTTATTATGTCGTTGTATTAATTTAAATTTTAATGATTTCATCTTTATAAATCAACGATATTTCTATTAATGTTTCATTCGTGTATTATGTACTAGTTTTTTTGATTGGTGATATATATTTGGTATATATCATATATTGACTACATCACTTGTATTATATTATATTATTCATTCAATCTGAATTTGACTACATAAATATTATAATCTAAAATAAACTTATGATAAGAAGTAACTATATAATAATTTGTTAAAATTATAATATGTCTATATATATATATATATATATATATATATATATATATATATATATATATATATTGATTTTTAGTTGAATGTAATGAAAAAAAAATATATAAATAGTCAATTGAAGATAAACAATTTTTGCATACACTCTCAGTTTCACCCCGTGTGGTCGTTCGACGGTTAAACAGCACACGTACAAAGGGGTGGTTACGAAAGATGGTTTTATAAATAGGTAAGTGGGCGATCGGCCCTTCGGGATTTTGAATCTTTAAAAACGTTACTAGAACATCTCAACCCGTATATATTTATCGACAAAATATTAAAAAAACGATCGAAAACGCGCACAGCCCGTAAAAATTATAATGTGAGCTTTTACTTTTTTTTTTTGAAAAAAGGATAAATATTAAAAAAAAACACACCGTCCGTTAATAATATTAAAGGGTTCTCGTTTTGAATATTAATTTTTTTTTCCACCCAATAATTCATTTTTGCATCTCCGAAGGCTGGACGAATCATCTGCATATGTAATGCGCATATAATTCGATCGATTTTATTCGCTGACTCTTATAATTGTATTTTATTATGGTAAACATATTAAAAATGCATTTTTTTTTGAATATTACAAACAGTATAAATTATACGTTCGTGCGAATATTTCTCAAACATTTCTAGATTAAATCTGTACCAAAGATATTTTTAAATATTCAATTCGAAATGTAACAATTCAATTTAATTAATATACAATAGATAATTTATATATTGATGAAACTTTTGAAATATTATAGAAATACGATATATATTTTTTTCGTGCAAATTATCGATGTTAGCATACAATAATATATGATATATATGTAAGAAAAAAAAACACACACAGATATATTTGCTTGAAAAGTCGAGAATCGTTTAATTGTTTGTTGTGTACACGCAATTTTTATTTATGCATTAATTTGTGTACTGTAAACGAATGCAATACTAATAAAAAAAGGGTCGGTACTCGTTTGTGATGCATTAGTAATTGCAATTCTATGGCACAATGATTAACGATATACTAGCATGTTTACTAAGAGAATACTTCGGTTTGCAATTAGTATAATGCATATAATTCGATTCTATTCTACGAAAACCTTACGTTTGTTTGTTGTTTTTTTTTTATCGATATTTTTTTCTGAATTTTTCTGATTATTTTTTCCATTAATTTTTATTATACGATTCATCAATACGTTAAGTACTTTATTTTTGAAGTATAATTAGTCTAATCATAGTATATTTTATTTTGTAATAAATATATAGTATTAAAATATTTTTTAATAATATTTCTTGGACTGCTATCTAATAAATTTTAATTGATATTATTGTTGTTGTTGAAAAAAAACTTCAACTAAACTATTGATTTTACTGCAAAAAAATCTTAATAATATAATTATATAAATATCGTTTAATTCTATGTAATACAAATATATTTAATATATAAAAAAAACTATATGAGTCACATTTTCAAGACTATTTTTTTATTAATGAGATACTAAAAACCAATTAATATAAGTCAGAGCTACCTAATCTTTTTGAATATACGATCTACTTTTATCACCAACATCGCGACTATAGTGAAAAAATAATAGATTTAAATTCTAGATATTTTAAAGGTTTTTATTTATACTTGAAAATTTTACACGATTATTAAATCTAAACCGCAATTTATATTAAAAATATAATATATTTTAAATTTATATCAATACAAACATATCGAATGAAAGCCGATTATTAAAAATAGATTTCATAAATATTAATCAAAATTAGGTACAAAAAAAATAACACGATTAGACGCGATCGACAACATTTTTCACAGCCTATTCTACACATTTTTTTTTCGTCTAATATTTTTTAACACGTAAACATGCACAAATATCTTCATTATTATATAAATATATATTAGACGAATCAAAAAAAAAAAAAAAAACACACACACACACACACGAATTTTAAATATATAATTATCGTACACCACTAAACCGTAATTAAATCGACTTTTTTTGACCCGTTCTTCAATTTCGCACAAACCAGTAGCGTGTTCTTAAAAATTTTACGCATAAACGCCACCGAAGAAAATAATAATTCGCACAATTTTTTTTCTCTTTCAATATCACCCCGAATCACGATTATTTCCAATATATATATATATATATATATATATATATATATATATATATATATATATATATATATATATATATAATACGTTTTTTTTTCGTCGATTTTATCAACTGAATTCTATTTAATGTATTATATATATATATATATATATATATATATATATATATATATATATATATATATTTTTTTTTTTTTTTTTATTTAATTATTCGTGTGTCGTTATTTTTGTTTTGTTAAACGTTTCGAAGACTATGATTTAGTCGTGAACGTAATTTATGTTCGTCGAGATCAGACACGAAGATATTTAAATAATATATAATTAACGGACACATCATCGCCATGATTGGCGGTTATCGGAAAAAACCACCACCGGTGTTTTCGAAAATCGAAACGTGAACTGGTGCATTTAGAGGAAAATTGCACGGTATAAAATGTACATAAATTGTAATAACACACTTAGAATCGTAAGATAAGAATTGCGATAAAAAAAATACATATATATATATTCTCTACTCCACGCGTAGACGGCAACTATATCTAAAATCTCAATCTGATCTCGTTTTTTTAATCTATTTTTTTTTTATTACTGGTAAAACTGTTAAACGATTGATTATTTATATTGTTTTGATAAAATTAGCACGTTGATCGATAGTGACATTCTTTTTTTTCAATAAATAACCGTTAAGTTGTGCACTATACGCTTTATAAATTTATATTCAGAGCTTAGTTCAAATAATATAATTACGATCGTTTTCTATATCAGGGGTAGTAAACTTTTTATTAAAAGTGCGTCGCTAACTATTTCACGCATTAAAAAATTGTTTGACAATTGACTTGTTAATTATTTTTCTTTAAAAAAAAACAGTTTATTTATTATTAAATATGAAATTTAAAAATTATTTTCATATTTTTGATTTTTAAAATTAAAAGACTTATATCAAGCAATTTTATCTTTTCTAAAAATATTTTATTGTTATATAAGCTTCTTATTTGATTTTATTTATAAGGAACATAGAATCAAGTCAGTGACTTATTTAAAAAGATAAAGTCGAAATTATAATTTATTTTTATTGTTTCAGAATTACTTTTAGCGAGATATTAAAAAAAAAATAATAAAATAAAATATGACTCATCAAAATTATATATAAAAAAAAATCAATTTTTTCTTCCATTTTTATTGAGTTAATTAAAAAATATTATTTTTAATTTAAAGTACAAAACATAATTAAATAAAAATTATATCTTTTTAAAAATAAATGGCATAAATAAAAGTGACATTATTTTTATGACATGCATTATCCGATTCAATTCCACTATACAGTATATAAAACTTCATTAAATTAACGCTATATATACCATATATAATTTTAAAATTAAAAAAAATATATATATATACAACATAATTACAGAAGCTGCCATTCATACAATAATTATAATAGAGCAATTATACATATAAAATTCAAAATCTATATATAAATAATAAATGTTCACTTGACCGAACAACTAATGTTCTATGAAAGTCTTTGAACTTTCTTATAAGATTTTGCACGGAATACGATTAAAAATTACCGCCGTATAAATAATGAAACACAAATAGAAATATTTTCATATAGAGAATTAATACAGAATAAACAATGCATACTCATTATATTATTATTATTATTATTATCATTATTATTATTATTATTATTATTATTGTATGTTGTGTTCGTCTATTTTACATATACATCAAAAAAAAAAAACGGCAGATGTCAAAGTTTTGCTGTACACTTTTGACATTTCATACAATAACATGTGGTCTGTGACGACGGCGAGTCGAGAAAAATTCAAACGCTCATTTCCAAATATAGCCATTATAATTTTAAATATTTAAAAATTTTCAAAAATAGCAACCAAAAAAAAAAAAAAATAATAATAATAACGAACGTTCGGTCGTAAAACATGTTTTCATCTCGATATTTTATCATATCTCGTGTAATTAAAATTTATTTATAATTTATACGCAATTATAACAATTTATGTGAAACACATTATAATTTATATTATATGAATGTGCTCGAATAATATATATATATATATATATATATATATATATATATTATACAATAGTTTTTTTTTTAATTATAAATTTCAACATTATTACTAAATCATTGTATTACATAGTTGTTTTTTATAATTTTGATATATATTTTAAACAGTGAATTAATGTTAATATAATATACTTCCTATTATTTTTATATTAGTAATTTTGACTAATTATAATTACATATGAATAAAGAAATATATTTTTGAAATTTATGATGATATTTTGCATTATAATATATTTTATTTAGTATTTTTAGTTTTTTTTTCGTTCTTTTGACGTTCAACTCTTTAATTAAATATCGCTATCATGATCTACAATATAGACTAAATTTAAAAATATTAAATCTTAAAGAAATAATATTCTATTTCTTTAATAAGATTTATAAAAACTTCAGAATATCGATCTCGATGTACAAAATATACAACTATTTTTTTATTTTTTTTTTTTTTGTTATTCAAAGATAAAATTATATATCATATTTAATATATAAACACGTATGTTATTTTCTTCGATTAACCGCTTTATATAGAAAACGCGAGGATCGAATCGATCGGTCTCAATAAAAATACTGTTAAAAAATCGAAACAACACGATATATATAAGAGAGAAATAAAACGATACCAAAAAAATAATAATAATAATAAAATAAAATAAACACTAGCGCGACACACGTACAAACAAACAAACATATAAATAAATAAATAATAAAAATCGGTCGCGTTTACCGATGAATTTTTCAAAAGGTTTTTCTTGCGCCCTTTCTAGGGCCGCGCCGATGCGGACAAAGCGATCGACATCTTCATTTTTACTTCATAAATAAAATATTTTCATTATTGTCGAGAATGGGACCCCAGACATCAGCGACAAAATAACGACAATAATACACGAAACGACAACAATATCGCAATGGGAATCGAACCCGATTGTCTTTTGCGCAATAAATTTTAAAGCCGACACATTATTTTTTTTTTCTATCTTCATACATTTTTCGCCGACCGCATAATCCGCAATATTATTGTTATATACACTTTACCCGTTCGCCATTTTTTTTTTTATTATTATTTATAAGCACCGCGCCTTTTATATTTTATATATATATATATATATATATGACGAAAAATATTTTGATTATTCTGCGTTTTTTTTTTCATAGATATTATTATTATTATACGTGATTTTTTTTCGTATTATTTTGTATCATAATCGATACGGTCGGTTCGCATTTTTATTATTATCGTGATCGTCGTTTTATAATGTCGTTTTTTTTTTTTACCTCGTATATATATTATATATATATATATTTTACCGAAGCCGCTCTCAAAAGAGGAGGTTTATTTTATTTTGTGTTAATTTGAACAATAACTTGTTGGTCTTTTAACAGATCGTAAACCTTAGCTCGTGAGACCCCCTTGATTCATGGTATCACACCGTCGAGTTCAGGGCTCAGCCCCGGAACATTATAAATATAATAAATTTTGTCAAGATTCAAAAAACAACGGATTGAAAAAAATGCGTGTACGACTTTTAGACGACATTTTTTTCCCTATTTTCACGGAAAGATTCCAACCGATGCGCACTTCCTCATATAAATTTTAATTTTTTTTTTCGTTCTGCCCACCCTTTTCTTGCTTTCAAATGTCATGTAAAGCTCTTTTAATAATATTTCTATAATTAAAACAAAAAACGTTATTTTTATTTTTTTAGACCAAAACATATATAAATTTTGTATAATATTTATCCAACTATTTTTATGCGAAAGATTATTATAATTAATTAAAATTAATAATAGTATTCAATATGTCTATCGTATATCCTACTTTCGAGTCAGTAGCTCATGGCTAAAAATCGTGATCAATAAATCTAAGCTTAGACATAGATAGAATATAAAAGATTTTTAAACTCTTATCGATCGATTTTATCTTTCAATATACAATAATCGATATTTTTAACAAAAAATATACATATAAAATATAAAAATATTTTGATCCATGATATATAGAATTCACAGTATATTGTAAAACTTAAAAAAATATAGTTATTCAATATAAAAATACAATTTTCTATACAAATTATATTCTAATAAAATTTTATTTCTGATCAATTAAAATAATTGATAATGACTAATTTAGAAAAAAACATACGTGAGATATTTTTTTTTATTGAGAATTCATTTATTGTACAAAATAGTAAATATTGTGTATCAATTAACAGTAAATATTAGCAAAATACTCAATTTTAAAAATGCAATAAATTAAATAATCACATTCGTACAGAAATCACATTAACTTATAAACGATAAAATAAACTTGCGCTTCGTTAACATTTTGAAATTAAAGAGACGTGCGATAAATTCTAATTAATCTTCGCGGCGAAATTAATTTTCAATGAGATTTTTCGATTTTTGCGCAACGCGAAATTCTACGGGCGTAATGGATGGGCACGAAAGCGGTCATCAATTATAAAGGCATGGCAACGGGATTGTTCGACGTGTCGTAGCGCAAGTGCAATTTCAACACGACGCAATTGTCGTATTATTAATAATTTTATTACCGGTTTTTGCGCAGAATTACGCAGACGAGAAAATCGACGATTAAATAATTGTCTATTTAATGGCGAGATACCTTTTACTTTATACATTTTCACGATTACCTTTATTACTATTTAACGAGATCGTTTTATTTTTTATTTTTTCATTTTATAGTAATTATATAAAATATATAGTATTAATAATTATATCAATATCATTAATGATTTCCTCATAAAATTGAACGTACATAGTTATAGTTAATTTTAATTATAATAGAGTTCAATATTTGCAACTATCAAGCCTATAATCAACCATTTAATATGAATAATTTAATTGAATTTTTGCTTTAAAAAATATTCTATATATTAAATAACTTTAAATTAAAATATGCAATTTATATTATACCATATTTATATATGCAGATATCTTCGAATTCCCAAAACATTATAGTCATTTTTTTATGACATTATATCGGCAATATTATTATTATTATTATTGAAAATATATTAAAATCAATTACTTTTTGTGCATCGGTGGTGCCCCAAATTTGAGGTCTATAATTTAAATTTGGGGATCGGAGCGCCTCTTCCACTTATCTTTTTTTTTTCTTTTCCGATGTTGTTTTCTGATCTCTCCACATTTTAAACGGTTTCCCTTTTCGGTGGTGGGTTACAACCACTTTAAATTGTCATAGAACTGATTTATTTCTTTATCTCGGTCGATGTTTCGGGATCCCGTTCAGAGATCGTAAACCATCTCGAGCCTCGGTGGGCTTTCAACGTCGGACGTTTTATTGATTTTTAATTGCCGCCGCAACACCGAACAACATAAAAAAAATATTTATAGCAGGTTTTCACGATTTGAGAACTACCGTTTTTTTTTCTCTTCACATTCACAGTGGACGTTCCTTTTTATTATTTTTACTGTTTTTAAATATATATATATGTAGAACTTCTTTTTTTTTGTATCGCACCGTATTATTTCAAGCGGTCGTTTTGCTTGTAATTATGCAATGTGATAATTCGCTCGTTTTCGCTATACGAAACGTTTGTTGTTTTCAGTACGCGCACATTAATTAAGTATTTTTGCATTACAAACAAGAAAAATATCTGCGATTGTTCATTCTGTCTGTCAAAACGATTCCAACACAAGTTTTTTTAAACAACAGAAAACGCGTATTAAAGATGCGATTTACTTCAGGGTTGTTACTTTCAAATATATAATCCGTAATATTCGGAATTAAAATTGTTTATAAATTATTGCTAAATATTTATAAAAAGTATTATTAATAATTTTATTATTAATTTTAAATGAAGTTTCTTTAAATAAAATAATTCATTGTATTATATAATATTGTGTAGTAATAATAAGATTGTTGAATTAAATCAATTTACAAAAAATGATATTAATACAAATCACTTTTTAATCCATAGATACAATCTTCTAATTTTATTATTTATTAAAAAAAAAATACAAACAAAAATCTAATTATAAATACTTTAAATATTTCCTATTTTATATACTTCTGTTTATTTTAACAACTCACATAAACTGATGCTTATATAATAGTTGTACATTTTTTTTACATAATATTATAAATATTTTTTTAATATTTATATTTTTAATATATAATTCTAATTTGCAACCCTGACTATTTCTTTATATATTTTTAATTTTTTTATCTCCACAACTGACAAAAAAATATCAGCTATGGAATTACGAGTTCTCTGCCGCACTACTGTATATATATATATATATATATATATATATATATATATATATATATATATATATATATATATATATATATAATATTTTTTTTTGTTTCAAATTAACACTTCCGTTTATATATATATATTGTGTTATTATTCGATTACGATCGTATTAATTACATTTTAAACAGTAATTGCGTTTTAATCAGCAAATAAAAAGCACTAGTATTTAGGTTTTAAAGATACTCACGCATTCAGATCACTTTTATGGCTTTTTGGTTCCCGCCTATGGCCAAACCGCCCACACGCTATATCTATAATGTCCATAAAACACTTTCAAATACAGGATATTCACACCATAAAGGATATACAATTATATTTAAATATACCTACCGATCATAATATTAATTCAATTCAAAAATATAAATTTAGTTAATCATATTATACAAATTAATTAAAACATAATAGATGTACATGTATTTCGATTTATTAGTAAGGGGAAATTTATATATATATATATAGTACCGTTTGCTTTGAAATTTAAACCATATAAATTACAATCACCAGCTTTCAACACGACAAATATATATATGTGAATATGTTTGCGTGAATATATATATATTTTTTTAATTGGAGTATTTGCATTATAAATTTAATAATATCAATTAAACAACGATAGACGAAAACAATAATGAAAGTTCCCTCGCTAATTAATATGCTAAAGGTGCGGATATAGAATAATAATATTTGTATGTTGTTTATTTGCATATCGAAGTTGTCAGACGAGTGTATAGAAAAATAAACCGATTTGTCTGCTACACACACGAATTAAGTGTAGAAAAATTAATATTCATATACATATATATATTTTTTGCATATTATTATATACAAGAAATAAATCTTTATTCAATAAAAATAACAGAAAAAATAGGAAGTTTTGTTTGGATTCGGTACAAATATAGCAAGATAATTTTTAACTTCCTGAGTATACACACATATATGCGTTTAATTTATTTAAAAATGTATACTTTTATTTAAATAATATATATTTATATTCATATTAATATATTTTATTGAAAAAAAAACGTATTTTTATATATTAAAAAAAAAGTTTTTTTTAAATATATATATTCAATAAAAAAAGTTGACAATTTCGACATAATATTTATCAATATTCTTTTACATTGAAATATTTCAAAACGAACAGACAATGAAATAAAAATTATAAATATTTTAATTTTAATCCACTTTTATAAAAATCAAAAAGAAAAAAAAATACACACACACATATCTAGCAATAATTCAATTCAATTAGTGGCAATATTTGACTGCGCAACGGTAGAATTTCACCTAACGCTATCGTGAAAATTAACATGAAAAGTTAAACAGCACGATAAACGACCCGAATTTGCATACGCTCGGTGAATTTAACACGTGTATTTTGTAAAAATAAAAAGATTACAAACGAATAGCGAAATTTTCGCCATTAATAATGACAGAATGTGAAACGTTACGGAAAAAATCGCGACGAAATATCGAACAATACGAACATTATTATTATTATTATTATTGTTGTTATTTTCCTTCTATGTTTTTTTTTCATATGATATAACTAATATTATTTCGTTTTATTATCGCGATAAATCGCACAAAAACTTGGAAAAAAAATATATATATATAAATAAAAAATAAAAACACGGTGGAAAACTAGAAATTGCGGAAGTTTTCGACGATAATTTTTGTTAATTTATAATATATTCTGTTTATTTTGCAAATATACTAAAGGATTAATTGAATTTTAGTCGTAGCAAATATCCTTTTTCAAATTTTATCACTCAAAAACATTTCTATGTAAATATGAATCTTTTTTTCTAATTGTTATTATTTTTTTTATATAAAAGTATATTTGATATATAAAAATATATTTTAATAGAAAAAATACAATATTTACAATTTTATTATTATTAACAGAATTAATCTCTTATATAATTTTCAATGTGTAATTTTATAATTCATTAATTTGTCTTAACATAATATTAGACTGTTATTTATCAATATTATACAATATTAATATATACGATAAATAAAACACAATACTAATTTATATATTATATTATAAATATGTATATAAAAATTAACCCATTGTATATTTTTATTTCTGCGAAAGATCTAAATTGAATCACTATTAATTAAAAAAATCTTTTTAATACAATAATTAACCGTTTTAAATAACGGAAAAAATATTATAAATTATATATTTTAATATTTTTATTTTATTTTAAATATTGCTATCATTATTTAAATTATTTTTGCTGACGTTAAAAATTACATTTTATATAATCAAATAGTGTATTAATTATGACTGAAATATATATTTAATTGAATAATTGATAATATTTATATTTAAATAAAACTTTTTATTGTCTGAAAATTGTCGTCTAGTATCGATCTTCGGTTCGTCGTGTATCTAATTTTCGACAAAATTTAGTGTTGGGTATAAAACAGAGGTGCAACGATCCGCGAGAGAATTTTCGCTTAATGGAATCGCGTTAAGGACGAAACGCCGAGCAACCGGAATGCGACGAGGGTTTTGCGAAAAGCCCGGGGAAAACTCGCACGGGCGACTGGAAATGGCTGGAAAATTCAACCATGCATGAGGAAAAGTTCTCCGGGTTCGTAGCCGAAAAAAAACACATAAAAATCTCACCGTCTGTCGAACTGTCGAGTCTCGATTTTCGTATTTTATTTTATTTTTTCGATCATTCTTTTCATTTTTTGCACTTTTTTTTTATTTTGCTAAATTTCGTCCATTTTCAACTTTTCAATTTGTAAATCGTTCGACGTGAATATTTTGAAATGATTTACTCTTATGCAATTTTTAGATTAGATTTTATAGAACTGTATAAATGTAATTTTATGATTATGAAATAAATTAATTATGCTACATTGCGTTGATATCTTGATTTTTATTTAGTTTTCTTATCATTACATTCTATAAAATTAAACAATTAATGTTAGATTCAAAAATAAGAGTATTCTGAATACATTGATATATTTATCCAATGAATACATGATAATGTTGTTTAAATAAAATAAAATATAATATAGATTTCATAAAAATAATATTTTTTTCATTATATGAAATTTTAATATTTATTTAATACTTATTTAGAGATATATATGCCTTTTTTAATATTTATATATGTAAAATCTAATGTTAATTATCAATTTTATAAATAAATTTATCAACTTAATCTTATAGATATTTTCTAATTAAATACAACTGAGTTCAGTATTTTTAAAAATATGTATAAAATTAATAATATAATTTCGATATAAAGAGTACGTTTTAAGTAGATTTAAAATACATAATTTTTTTATACAACTGTAAATTTTATTTTAAAAATTTAAATATTTGGGTGTATTTTTGTTAAAAAAAAAGTAATTAAGTAAAAATTGCCTTTTTAATTAAAATTCTCATTGATATTTTTGGTATAACTAATCTTTCACAGTGAATACACAAAAAGTCTATTCTGTTTCTTCATTTCCGCTACTAATAAAATATAATAAAAACAATTCTATATCAAAAAAAAATCGAAATAAAAAATTATATTCCATTAAATTTAATGCTGAAATCTTTTATTTTCTAATAAACATTCTACATTATGAAAGCATTTCTTGAATTAATATCACGTTATACCAATTTTATGAATTTGAATAAAAAAAATTATTACATATATAAATAACATTAATTTCCATTATTTCAGGAATTTATGTTGATATTAAAAACGACAACATTATAACGAATTCTAATTTGTTGCTTTTTTTCATTATGCGAAAAAAAAAACACACACACACACATAACTATAATTAACGAGAAGCCGTTTCAACGTTTCAATCTAGAGATTACTGTTAACACTAATCGCTTTTTCGTTTATATTATATATAGCAAAAAAAAAAAAAAAATACGAATTAATAACGAATCAACAGTAGAAATCTTCATATAATACAGGATAGCGAACGGCGATATAATACAATAAAATCCGTAAAAATTACCGTAAATAATGGCACATTAGATTTTAGACAGGAAATATAAATTTAATTTTAGCAGTACACGGCCATTGTTTAAATATAAATATGGAACTGCAGTCTAATTTAGCAGATCTCCATGATGATAATGAACGAATCATTTTTATTGAATTTTTACGCAGTGGCAAATATATTTTATATATACATATATATATGCACGTATATAATAAGTATATTTTTATTTGGTGGCGTATAAAACGAACATGCAATATTCGTCATGGATGAAGTTATGCGCGTATTACGAGTTTTTAATGCGAAAAATGCTCGCAATAACGTATAATTTTGATTTAATCGTAGGCACACCGTCAGGTGCTCGTCTAACGGCTTCAACTTAAAAAAAATAATAATTTATTGAGTGTTAGAAACACTTATATATATTTGTACGATCTGCGGTCACGATACAGCGGTTTTCAACCGATGGACCGTGGCGATGATTTGCCTTTCAATATATATATATATATATATATATATATATATATATATATATATATATATATATATATATATATATATATATATATATATAAATATGCATAATTTATTTACATATAAATATATATATATATATATATATATATATAAGAGACAAACGTTGAAAAATTGATCTACGATATATTTTTAATAATTAATATTGTAATATTAAACTATTTAAAAATCAATAATAGTATATTTACATATTGAATATATTAATATTTAATTCAATTTTTTTTTTAAATAACTAAAATCAAATATGCGATACATCATAGTATATTAAATATAATTAAATTATTACATTGTAATAATATCAATCTTTGATATTAAAATGTCAATGTTATAAATAAAATTAATTAACAATCTCATAAAACAGACGACAGAATTAAATTGCACTTAATTAGCAGACACATCTTCATAAATAGTACGACATGTATTTGTATTACATCGCTAATTATTACTTTATGAATGTCATACGACAAACCCTAAAATGTTAAACACGTAGGGAGGGGTGCTGCCATCAAATGAAACCCTTAATAACTTTCCAAATCTCGGAGTGACTCTAAAATCAAACTATTAAAATCCCCGGTGGCTTATGTTGTAAACACACATAGATTTTCTTGTCGAGGGTGAGAATACTATGGACAAAAATATCCCTCGTTCAAAACAATATGCATACAAACACATATATATATATAAAATATAATTGTGTGTGTAAACTCAACCCTCAAAACATGGCAATGGTACTGAATGAACGATATTCGCAAACTGATGTTTAATCGGATGATTTCACTGAAAACCGTTAACAGAAGTGGTGTTAATGGATTGTCAGAAGCGTTTATGTAAAATATTTATTTTATCGTTTTTCTCTAAATTATAGAAATATTTTTTTAAATATCATAAATTATCAAATCGCACAATATTATTTAATATACGTAAATTTTTAAATTCAAATATCAAATTCAATCGATATTTTTAGTATCATACTTACGAAACTCGGACGTGATATATATACGTTTCGGATTCGAGGGATTAAACGCGTTTTAAATTGATTCGACGCGATTAGTCCACTCGTATGCTAGAACTTGACAAAGGGAAACAGGTGGGCGACACAACGGCAACAAATGCATCATAGTGGAAAAACGGACATTATTTCAAGAAGAAAAGATATACGATAGAAAAAAAAAATAGAAAACGTGTCATAATGAAAAAATGCGATAGCCAAAGATTCTCGGCCGACTTTCACCGCCGTAGACATTTTAGAATTCGCTCTAAAAATATATTGTCGATCGATTATATTTGATTGGTTTAATTTTTTTTTGACGATATTACAATTAATATATAGTATTGCATACTTATCAGTATCAAAAAAAAATATTTTAATTATAATTGTTTAATATGTAATTGATTTTTTGGCTAGGATTTCAACGAAAAGAACTTATCGTTCATAATACACGTGAAATGTTCGAGAAAAACGCACGGAAAAATCTCAGAAAATCTCCACCCCAGCCACCGATAATTTTTCTATCCATTAATAACTGTCTATCTGTCTGTTTCTTTTTCGATGTCTGTTTTGTGTGCAGTTTTTCCGTCCCACCCTGTCTCCACGTATGCTCAAACTTACCTATTGCCACCGATATTTTTTTCCACCCTTTATTGTTCGTTTTCTTTCAGTCTTCGCGAATAAAATCGAATTTTTCGCAACATAAAATATATTTTATTTTTAATAACATTTATAATAAAAATGCGTTAAAATATAATAGGAACGGTCTAATTACATTTTAATAATTAATAATCATTAAATCGACTGTATAACGATAAACCTTCAAATTTTAAATTAAATCTGTGAATAAGAACGGTCCAAATATCAAGGATAAAATTGAAAAGCCTATATAAGAAGGTCATCTTTAATTATAAAATTATTATTAATTGATCGAAATTTTAATTCATAATATTCCTTCCTTACTTTTTAAATTATTTTTAAACCTAGATTATTTTATATTTTCTTTAAATTAATTCTATTATCTTAATGAGAGATAAAAATATTTGTCTCCTATTTTAAATACACATACACACACACACACACACACACACATATATATATATATATATATATATATATTCGTATATAGGTAGAGTTATGGTTAGCTCGGGCGCGCAAATCAAACAGTTACCGGTGCGATTTAACCCCTTAAGCGCCGATCACGCGATCTAAAATCGTGAATGTCGTTCGTAAAGGGGCCGAATGTGAATGTCGCAACGTGTATGGGCGCTATAATTTATCGCGACCATACCGAACACGCCCTTTTAACCCGACGACTACGATTTTACCCACCCATAAATATATACACGAATTTTTTTTTTCTACCTCGACATTATTATGCATTGAGATATCGGTTCGTGTTTCGATTAATAAATAAACTTCAAAAAAAAAAAATGCATAAATTTATAATATTACAATATACTGAAATATTAAGAAAAAAAAATTGAAGAACGCTTCCGTTTGACGTTGCGTCTACAAATACGAGTTTTTCCATGTTTATTTATTTATTTATACCTATATTATGAAAGGAAAATCGGTTTGTACATTCCGACATCGTCGCGGAACACATAGCGTGTTTTCCTCAATTGCGTGCAGGACCCCAACAAAGATGAAACATATCGCATAATTTACTATGACAAATGTGACCGACACGACAACGACCGCGGCATTAATTTTAAAGTCTCTGCCGGGTCGCACGTCGCGATTAATTATCGATTGGCGAGGTCTGGACCTCTATTTTTGTCGACAAAACACGTACATGAATAATAATATTTAATGTATATACGCTCAGTAGAGATACCGAGAAGGACCTTCTTACTTTTCGAAAGATTTTAAAAGAAAAAAATATAAAAAATTATTTCAATATAATTATGACATTATATACTATTCTTTTAGTACATACACAATAAAAATATTCAAACAAAAATCAGTTTTCCATATCATATTTCAAAATATTTTTTATTTATATTTCTTAAACATATATAATAATAATAATAATAAAACATTAAAATTAGGGGACACGTAATATAATATAATTAATAAAAAAAAAACTATGCACTCAACGACAATAAATCATCGAGAAGTCACAATCCGCTGTATCATAAATTATTTTCGGAATAGTTTTCCATTGAAATTTAATGACGAAACACTCGAATAAAATATACACGTATTTTAATTAGTGTACGTTTATTTACATTAATAATTACTATTTACACTTTGAAATTACACATTTGTGTAATAATTAATTAATTTTAAAAAAATCTAACAAGTGTAAAACAATAATTCATTTCAAAATTGACGTACGTTATATTTGAAAATTTTCTAACACGGTCAGTAATATTTTTTTTTATATACAACAATAATTATCATTTATTACAATTAAATTTTAAATTTAAATTCATCTCGAAAATATTTATTACTCTTTATTTAATCTATATTTTAATTCGTATATTCTATTCATTTTTTTTTTTAATAAATTTTCTGCGATTATCTTAAAAAAATCATAATATTTTAATATCTTCTAAAATATCAATACCAGAACTAATATGTAATATAATAATAAAGGTCCTATTTTAACATAACGCTCGCGTTCGCCGTTTGTTAAACTGAAATCGAAACGAGACTTTCGTCTATTTTCATCGCAAAACACATAAATAAATACACAAATAAATAAACTAACCGACGACGGATTAAAACAAAGGCGAGTAGCAGTCGGAAAGGAACAGAAACCGGTAGAAAAACACGAATGTTGCGACCGCGGTCGAAATAATTTATTCGACTCCAAATTATGTACTATCGACTCGATGATAATAAATAGTATCGTTTTGCATTCGACCGGTTTTCCCGATCCGTTTGACGATTTGATTTATCTGATGATGAAAAGCTACGTATCTCTTATATATATATATATATATATATATATATATATATATATATATATATATATATATATATATATATACATTTTTATTTATTTATTTTTCGTTCGTTCTTTTCGTCAAAATGCAGAAAACAATGTCTGTAATATATACAGGGTGGCATGGAAATTAGCCGGTCATCTGAATGCGAAATGTATGCTATGGATGCGGATATAGCACCTGCAGTTGAATCGATAAACGGCGACGACTTTGCAACTGTGAATAAATAAATAAATAAATAGACAAAAACGCACGTAGTGTTTATATTTGTTGAGCTTTTACATTATAATGCAGAACATCGACGATCGATACGGATAGATGAAAACTGTGACACATTTGTCTATTGCTATTTTTTTTTTTTAGATTTTCAAAAAAAAAAAATTTTTTTAATTGGTCTAAATTTTTATTACGATATACATAAGATAATTTCATATTAATTAAATTTAATTTTTAATAAGAAACAACAATAGTTCTAAATCTGAAACTCGTATGAGACATATAATTAATATATTAAATATGCATAACAAATATAAGTTGTTCTTATTATTTTAGAAATTTAATCTGTTAATGAAATAAATAATAAATAATCAGAATTACTAGTAAAAATCAACATATTAATCGTATAAATAAAAAAGATATAATAATTTTGAGAGAGACATATAGTAAATAATTAAATAGATTTCTTGTTAATAACTTCTCTATGTTAAACAAAATAGAATCTGCTTTACACTATGTAAATATTATTTTTTGTAATACATTACAAGAGCAATTAATAATCATTATCTTATAAAACGCCAAATCTATCGGCAGAGGCATCGGAAATAATCTATACTACAAGACAACTTTATCTATCATTCTAATGATCCGCTCGTATTTGATCTGATATACGATTTCCTCAAAACGGATCGCACTGTATAGTAATAAAAAAAAAATATTTAAAAAAAAAACATAATTAATTATATTAAAATACTTAAAATCCGAATTTTATTTTTCTAATTATTTGACACGTCTTTTTATTTTTCAACGAATGATGAATCGCAGTCAGATACGATTATACGTTATATCCGCGATACGTTATAACGAAGGGAATAATTCAGTACGTTGTCACCCTTCGACCGAGGCCAGGGGTTTTGGTAAACATCCTTCCCGCGTAAACATCATAATCCATCAATTTTAATACAATGTGGATGTTACATAATGGATAAGTGAACGGCACGGAATACATCCATCCCCCGCGTTTCGTATCGCAATACGTATATAAAAACACGGCACGGTAGTATTTGTGTCGACGTATATACGATAGGAAAAAAAAAAAATATATATATATATATATATATATAAGTGGAACTGAAAAAAAGGTATGAAAATGTCGATATTTTCGCGTTTAAAAGTCGTGAATTGTGATGATCGATGTTTTAGATTTTAATAATTAAAAAAAAATATACTATTATTTTGAGTCTAATTTTTGTATTATCATAAATATATATTTAAATTTTAACAACCTCTTATTATCTGAAACAATATAAAATATATAGTTCATTTTAATTCTTTCTGTCAACAAATCAATATCATTTAATTTTATTATTATTATTATTATTATTATTATATAGAAAAAAAATATTTCACATGAAAAAAAATGTTTTTAAATAAATATAAAATTGAGATAAACTCGAAATAAATTATTCTGTATTAAAGAAATACTAACATATTTTTTAATTTAAAGATTTTAATAATTTATTCCTTACTTTTAAAAATGTTTAAATTTATTATTTTACCAAATATATATGAAAATTGGACCTAAAACTAAAGGTTAAATCTGTATTAATAAAAAACAATATTGATATATTTCATATAACAATTAGAAATATGTAATAATTTAATATCATAATATTTCATTTTTGCAATTTATTTAAATATAAAACTATATAGAAAGCATTCCATATAGTTTATGAGAATAAAAATATTAAAAAATTATATATATATATATATATATATATATATATATATATATATATATATATATATATATATATAATTTTAATTATTTAGCTCCCATAATCAAGAAAAATATTATAATATTAAAAAATCGCTAAAATATATATATGCATTTATATATACAATGTAAGTGATAACTTGCTCTACTTATATAAAAAGGTCAGCTGGGCCCATTCTTTAAAAATATAAAATATGTATATAGCCTCGTTATCAGTTGCGATTTTTCCGACTCATTTATAAATTTCACTCGCTTTTTTTCACCGTCTTCTTCTTCTTCTCCTTCTTGTTTTTCAACTTCTCGCTTTTACTTAACCACTTAAAAGTGACCGCGAAATACGGAGCGTATATGAAAAAAAAAATCGAGGGGTGAATTTTCCGACTGCGGTTATTTTCCCAAAAATAAGGGTTTGGGGGGGGGGTTTGTTGTATATCGTGTGCGAACGCGGCACGCCAAAAGCGGAAGCTCACGCCTTTTTCCTTTATCCAACCTTAATTTATCTTGGATCAGAATTGAATCATAAATTAGAGATTAACTTTCATATGAGCGGCAGACGGCGGCGAAAACCAAAAAAAAAAATCGATGGAAAAAAGTGCATGTTTTTTTTTCAACCCCCCGCAATTTCAGGAAATTTAATTTTCATACGCCAATTAATAACAATTTTATACGCATCCATTATTTTTTTCGTTATCGTTAAAATTGTTTTTCGTATATATATGCAAATTTTAACTAAATACAAAAATGTAAAAATTTGTTATATATCAACGCTCTGAATTCAGAATTAGAATTACTTATAACAGTAATTCATCATTTTTTAATTGATAAGTAATTAAATTAAAAATATAAAATCGATATCTGATTTTGAATATTGGCACATTTTCACAAATATATTTAATGAACTTTATTCTACATATTTTTTTTGCCAGATTATATTTCATTATAATATTCTTAAATAATCTGTTCTTAGATATTTCAAGTGTATTTTAAACTAGTTTTTCTTTTTTGTTTCAGATTATAAAGAAACTTGTAAGTTGCATTTTATTTTTATCATAATTGGCTGGCAAATTTTATGAAATATCAGTCAAATAACAATTTCAACTAATACATCAAAAATAATAAATTTTTAAATAATTTTATTATTTCTAATTAACACTTATATAAATAACATTATAGTAATTATAAACATTTAATTAAATTTTATAGTATATATTATATGAATCTCCTATATTATGATTTTTCAATTCTGATTTAAGTTATAGTTAAAATTTTATTTTAACTTATATAAGCTTTTTTAATGGACATCGGCGGATTCTCTAGGATAATATGGAATAATTTAAAAATCGACTATTATCCAATAAAGCAGTGATTCTGAAAAAATCTCCTCATAAATTATGCAAAACGGTCGTGAATCTGAGCGCGTCTCAAATGGAGCCTTCGAAATCCATTCGGTTCGGCTCTAAACGAATGCAAAAATATTTTCAGTTCACCTCTCGTTCTCTGAACAGATTATGATGACTGACAGAAAATTTAGGCTCGTTATAGACACTGTGTAACCGCATCGAAAATAACATAAAAACCATTCTTACTGATATGACATTTTAAACCTTATATACGTATAGAATAGAGCTCATATTCGTAGATCCGTATTGCAATAGAACGACGTCAGCTCTATATCAATTGTCCGTGCGGCGACGAGAGATCGGCCGATAATTGAGTGGGAGAGAGAAACAAATTTTGTCACGTTTAACCCTTTGAGAAACGACTTTTTTATTTTATTTTATTTTATTTTGAGCATATATTTATAATTTTACTCGATTATCGCCATCCTTCGATATTATCTATGACGTGTAGCGCGGGTGTATTTGACGCGAAAAATAAATAATTGTGCAAAATGCGTAAGGTTAATTAGACGCGAGAGGTAGATTTATATCGACAGATGGACGCTTCGTAGCGCCGGTGTGAATAAATTATAATTTAAATATATATATAAATATGTAAAATACTTTATTATTTTTCAATATATTTTGAATATAATAATTTATATTAACGATAATAATGCAAATGTCATTTTATTCATTATCGCGATATTAAAATATAAATGTATGCATATATATATATATATATATATATATATATATATATATATATATATATATATATATATGAACTTTTTCTCTTAATACTAATCAAATTTAAACACATGTATGTTTAATTTTTTATATTAATTCTGAAGTTTTAATTTGTTTATACTTTAAATAGGATCCATTGTATGTATTATATCATTAGAAGTACATATATTTTTATTATATAATTAATAAATATAAAAGTGAAAATAATATAAAATACGGTTTTAAATTTTTCATTTGTTTTATTTTTAAAGTTATTACTTTAAAAAATAAAACAAATGAAAAATGTAAAATCTCTTATAATATATATACCATATATATATATATATATATATATATATATATATATATATATATATATATATATATATATATATATTTATATATATATATATACAGTCAGTTCTCGACTTACGACGGGGTTCAGTTCCACAACTTTGAATGTAAGTCGAAATGTTCGTAAGTTGAATTTCGTACAAAAATAAATAATATATTATAATACACATATATGTATATATTATATAAACAAATATAATTGCTTTTATTTCTGATTTTTAATTTTTAATTGTTATTATTTTAGTTGGTTAATTAAATAACTACATTCATAAATAAGTATATATATATATATATATATATATATATATATATATATATATATATATATATATATATATAAGCATTATTCTGGCTTATGGTCGATTATCACCTGAGCTACTGATATTCATTGCTGTCTCTTGCTTGAGATTTATCAACGAGTGTAGTAGTAGTAGTAGTGCTATTTGTTTTTATAAACAGATCCAATTTTGTTTGGTCAGTTTGTTTTTTCTTCTCGTTATAAATTTCATCATAACAGACAATTGCTTGGTGAATATTGCGTTGTACCTTCAAAAATCTATCGTTGTCTGTCGAATCAATCGTCAAAAATGTCAAAAATCATCAGAAGCGTGCAAGATTATATTAGATATGTACCATGTGACGAAAACTATAAAAAAAATTGACAAATTTTTTAGAAAAACAATTATGAAATTTTTTCGTCGTAAGTGCGAATGAGGTGATCGTAACTCGAGAACTGACTGTATATATATATATATATATTTGCGTCAAAATCGTACATATGAAAAGTGTGGTATATCATGTTCATAGCCATATCTTAATTGGCTAGCTATCAAAATCGAAGCAAAATTGAATTATAAATGCTGAAATATTTTACATGAAATCATACAGTAATAAATTGAACTTTAACATGGCAAAGATCTATATTTTGAGTTATAAAGAAAAAAAAAAGTGCTTTACCTTCACTTTCCACTTTGCGTTAGCATTTTATAATATATTAATATATATGATACTAGTTATCGAACCATAAATGTGAATCGATTTTGTTCGGGTCTACGTTACCCAGCGTCGTTTCGGGGTTACATACGGCATCACAAATAGCCGTCACCGTCTAGTTTTTGTCTTGTTTCAATTGTAATTCGGTGGGGTCGACGCGAGCTGAGAATGGACGAGTCGTTGTTATGGTAATCATCGCCTTGCACAAGAATTCATGACGGCCAACAACAATACAGAGAAGCTCATTGAAAAGTCGACGTCTAAATCGACGGAAAAAAAAATCACATGTAAACGACTCCCGCATAACGCCTATTCACACACACAAACGTATATTAAATATTTTATAATTACTGTTATTACTTTACACTGGACGCATATATATATATATATATATATATATATATATATATATATATATATATATATATATATATATATAATAACAATATGGATATATGAATAGTTAAGTAAATGACACTTGCTCGATGACGAATCTAAATATGCGAATTTTTGTATGAAATTAAAATAATTTACAATTTTTCATTAATTTTTTTTCAAATCAAATATATTAATAATATATTAAATTTTATATATAATAAATTCATTTTAACATTTAACTAATTCATATATCGTCTATTATAACTAATTTACTAATCAAATTTTTGTAAAATAAAAAAATGCAATGTGACCCTAAGCATTATACGGTAAATTGTAATTGTTATAAAATTGTACAGGAGTACGTTTCATACATTATCTTAATGTTATACTTTGTGCACAGAGCAGATATAGCTTTAGACAACGACGATTTGTTCTACATTAATAAAAAAAACTATTATAATAGTATCTATAAAAAAAATCAAAACTTTTTCTATATTAAAAGAACGTCGATAAAATGATTAAATTTTAATATTGCTTTATATTTATATATTATATAGAATTTCGATAGTTTTTATTTTAGTATAGAAAAAAAACTATAAATATTTATATCTATACATTTCACCATCGTATTATATAATACAAGTCAACCCTTTTTACATCTATTTATAATACTCATAAATGACGCAATACGTAGCAATGTATGTCATGTTTATATTTTCATTTCATAATGTGCACAACGTACGTTTTTCAGCAAATTTCATGCAAAACGCAACACACAATTCACTCTGCCAACAAATTGCATCAAATATTTACGATTAACTATATATTTTTATATATACTATTTATAAATAAATATACTCTAATATTATTTTATATAATATTTATAATAAATATATCGAATATATAATGAATCAAATATTTAATTTTTTTTTAATATATATATATATATATATATATATATATATATATATATATATATATATATATATATATATTAGAGTATGGTCGTCGTTGTTATTGTTATTATTATAAAATACTGTCAAATCAACGTTTTCTAAATGTTTCGCATTTAAAATATATAGTGAGAAAACGTGTAAATCTGACTGCGAGCTTTTCAGACGTGCGGCTGTTGCCCGTCACTCAACAAACGCCTAACAATAACAAAAGAGATATTTCGGTCATAATATTATAACGTGATTTATACACAATTTTATTTCACTTAATAAAATATTGTGTGCTCGAATTTCTATATATATATATATATATATATATATATATATATATCTGCTCGACTCTTATTTTTTTTTATATTTTCCAATGTATATATAAATACGTTTTTTTAACCGCCGTTTCGGTTATTTTTAACGGATTAAAGAAAAAAAAATCACTCTTTTCAGCGTCGCGTTATTATCGTTGTTATCGCAAAATGTGATTAATATAAAATAATGATAATTATATTATATCTTACGATTTTATTAATAAATTCAATTATATTTAAATTATGTAACAATATATTTTTAATAAATAGATAATCGTGATAATGTCGTATCGTGAAACATATTTTCATTCTGAGAAACGTTTTAAATTTAATGAATTATCTGTGTATTCATTTATATAAAATAGTCTAAAAATTTAACCGTCGGAATAATTTACTAATATTTTTTTAATATATATTAGAACAATTTATACTTAAATAATTATTTTTTAAATGAGTAATTTGATATTAGAATTAACCATATAATACAACAAAAAAATATATATAACATATTAATATAAGAAACGAACATGATTAAATATGATTACCATTCAATAATCCTAATCGATAATTAAAAAATATTAATAGATATTTTCAAATCACCTTTAACCTCTTATAATAATTATACAGAAAAAATACTCGCATCAATGTTTAAAGAATATTTATAAAAAAATCCATATATTTAGCAAAAAAAAAAAGTATTTTATTCAGCAGATCGCCCATACTATTTTGCAAACATCAAAACATACTTTTTACACATTATAACAACTTTTAGCAGCCGAAAGGAATTTTCCGCATGATAAAAAACATTCATTAATAAATCTATGTTGTTTAGATTTTTCTTACTATCCATTCATTTGGCCGGCACAATGGAATATCAAAAATAGACAAAAAAAAATTCACAATGGTCTCGTAGTTAATATTTTTAATCGTCTTTATTTATGATCCTAATATTTGAATGAATATCAATTAAAAAAAATGATATTTCATATATCAAATTATGAACTTTTTATTTTTTTTATTGCAGAATTTTAATATCATCTATGAAAGCAATACAATTTCTTCTATTAATAATATATCTATTTACTAATTATCATTATTAATAAAATTACAATAAAAGTTTTATGTCCCATATTTCCATTCTATATTTTTTTACCATTTATATCTTTTTCCATGTTTCTATAACTAAAAAGAAAATCGGAATTTCAAATGTGTCATGTTACAGATTTTAAAACGTTATTTTCGCAATATATAAAATAAAATTAAAATAATATTCATATTAAATTCCTGTTAAAAACACGTCTCTCAAATATTTTCGAAACAATATTTAGACTTGTGTCATTCAAAAATTTTAATACACTCCTACTAATATGACGCATTGCGAATTTTCCTTTCGATTTTCCTCACCGGTGGTGAAACGTTAACGTCTAGAAAATCGTTCGTCAGACACACAAACACGTGCACATATAATATATATATATATATATATATATATATATATATATATATATATAACAGAAAATCGACTCGTTTTCCTCACGACATCGGTTCAACTCTTTGAACTGTAAAATTGTATAAGACTGAATAAAACGGACGCATCGCGAACAAACGGAAAAATGTGACACGACACGAATTTGTTCTGACATTCGAATCCTACGAATTAAAACGCCCGTCGCTTTTACACGTCCGTTCGTAATGTGAAAATTAACAGAAAAAAATATATATATATAACAAAAATAATGTCACACATATCGAACGGAACGCGGACCGTTTTAGAACTCGTCTCCTTCTTTCTATCTTTCCGCCGAAAGAAGGACATTTTTTTTTTCGTTTCGTATCTATTTATTTTTTTCTGGCTGAAGATAGATTAAAATTATTTTTATGTATATATTCTGACAAATTTGATGAAAATAATTTGTAAGTTAATTCTGATAAATCTGTAATTTTTCATATATGTATATAAATATATTATTTTATATTTATTTCTTTCTAAATATTTTTGTGAAAAAGAATGTTTAATATTTTTTTATAAAATCAAGTTGACAATTCTACACTAATTTAATTTTTTTCACTGAATAATTTTACATCTTATATTTACTTTACAATAACAATTAAATAATAAATTATTAATATTACAAACTAAAATGGTCACGGATTACTCAGATCATTCACACTTATCCATTATACAAATGTAAATGATATATTACTTTTAATGTAAAATAAATAAAACAATGCCATAATTTTAATTTTAAAATCTTTTGAAAGTTCAAATTAACAAAGTTAACACTTAATATTAAATATTTCGTTAAATGATATAATTGTTATAAAACTAATAATACAATATTCAATTACAAATTATACGAATAATGTTACTATTGTATTATATTATAAAAAAAAATATATAGTCAAATAAATAAAATTGAAACAGCGATAAATATTCTTACGAAACCCCTGGGCGAAAAATTTAATAATATAATATTATTTAAATTGTTCGAAAATCGAGTCAATAAAATCAACGAAAGACGCAATCATGACACAAAACGGCGCCATTTAACGCTCGTGCGACCTGAAAAAAAAAATATGTTCACAAAATAAATATTTAATAACGCCGTTTAAAATAAAACACTTTCACATTTTCCCCCAGTTTTTCGCGATACGTATGCGCATACGTTAACCCGAATACGTCGAAATTAAGACCGTTGCGAAAATTCTGTTCGCTCAATTTTCCGAACGATTTCGCAAAAACTCCAGGAGAGAGAGGAGCGGAATGAGGCGGGGAGGCGCGGGTTTTTTTTCCCCCTTTCGAGCTTCGTTTCCTATAAAACGCTATATTTAGCCGTGAACAGTAGACGTATCGAGTTCGAATCGAATCCAGGACCTCCCTGACGACCCTTGTTTTGACAGACGTCCTGTTTCATTTACCCGTATGCCTCTTCACGTCACTCATCCTTATTGACCCACGAGTTTTACTCGTGCCCCAGCTGAAACTACGATTATGAAATCTTTCTATTTCTCATATTCGCCATATATATATATATATATATATATATACATACGTGTGTGTATGTTTTTAGTTCGTGTATATAACGTCTTGATACATTCTTGACATCATTTGATCCATCGAGTTGACCTCGGCGAATTGACGGTGACAATGGATAATTTATTTCTTGAACTATTATAGTACGATGTGTAACAACTAAATCGTTTATTTGCGTAGATTTTTCACGAACGGACGGGCATAAATCTTGCTCGTGAATGTTTTTTACGAGATTAAACAGAAGTGCATGGCCCTCCTGTTTGATTTACGATAATTTTCTGTTATAACGATCGACTCGCATGACAATATTAAACCTTGTACACATAACATATGCATATTTATGGGTACTTAATGTGAATTACACATTTTTATTATTATTATTATTATTACGTACTTAGGGTAAAGCTTATAATGAATAAATCTTGCTTAAATGTTACACTCGATGATATTAAAGTAAACGTAATATATGCGATGATTAAAAGGTAAAATGGTATTTTAACGTTGTTTAACGACGTTGATAGATTAAATCATATTTATAATTTATTTTTATGCTAGATTATTTTAAATTAGTTTTAGTACTGCTAATAAATTCATTCATCTTTGCATGATTAAAAATTATTATTTAAAAAAAAATATTTTGAATCATATCTAAGAACATAATATTATTAAGAACAAGTAATTCAATATCAGAGTACTTTAAATAGTATTTGTATCAATAAAACTTTATAGTCTATAATCTTTTGATATATCAGCTTTTTATATACTTTAAAAATAACACAAAATACTAGTAGATTATGGAAAAATAAAAAAAATCTCTTGCATTAAAAGGGTTGTTATATGCAAGCTGTATGATTACGGGAAAACTTTACAGACGATAGTTGCACGCACAGCCTTGAATTACATGCCGACTGTAAAATGGCGACCTATGGAAGTGACGTGTTTTTCTATTTATTCATCGTAACGTCCAGTTTTCAGTTTTTTTTTTTTCAGCATGCAAAAATTTTTTCGTATGAAAAGCGCGCATTTTGAATTATACAGGTCGTTTAATATAACGATTTTCGGATCGTTTGTAATTTATGGAATCGCTTAACCCACATAATGCGTTCACTTTGTTTACGACCAAACGCCACCCGATAGATACATTATTTATTTGTCACAGAATGCACACCTAGATCTGGAGTATTTGCAAATTTATATTATTATTACACTATTTTTTTTTTTTTTTTTTGGAAAATCGTATTGCTAAAATCCTTTCGTTGTCCTTGGATTCTTTGTTTTTTTTTGCGTTTTGTTTCGCATGTTTGTTTGTGACCGTTCGTCACAAGAGCGATCTTTTGTCACAATGGAAAATTTACATAAAAGAGTTTAATGGTTAGCAGGTATGTGCGCACGCTTCGCGGTAAATGCATTGAAAATAAATCGCGTGGGGTCCGCTCGTGAAACGCACGTCACTTGAAGGTTAACTTATTGTTCTGGGGTAACGTGAGATAATTCATATTTCGCATGGTGAAAGTACTTTGCAATTTATCAAATATAGATCCTCTCCACGCGTACTCTATGTACTTATCAGTATATATGGTAAAAAAAAACAAGCATTAGTTGTTGAAATTACTTATAAATAAATACTTTACAAAAGTTCACGGAGTTCAAAATATAAAATAAATTAACTTTTTTATAACTTTTCTTAAAACTAAATTTTCTTTCAAATTTTTTAACATTGTTATATATTTATACTATTTTTTTACGACATATATATAAATAAATTATGTCCTTTCTTATCTTGATTTTCAATTTAATATATCATTTTTCATTAAAAAAAATATTTGTTTATCTAACAACACATATATACTTATTAATTTCTATAAATTAAAACAAAAATCAAAATATGTGCTTCGTGATTATAAATTTATATATTTTTTTAAAATTATATCTCCAACAACGTACATTTAATACAATTTATGTTCTATTATTTAATATTAATCTGTTAAAATATGAAATCCATAAATTAAACCGTGTGAAAATAGATGTATTCCAATAATATCAGGAAAACGTTGATCATATATTTTTATATCCATATAATTAATTTAAATTTGATTGCATCTGCATCAAATATACGACATAAAATATTATTTTTCAGACCGAATTGGAAAAAAAACTTAAATATTTATTTTTTGCGGTGTATCGCAATAGAATCGAAATTCTTTATCCAACATTTTTGTCGGTTTCAACGCACATACAGTTTATTATGTTTAATTAGCACGTAACCAAGTAAATACTTAAATATTACCGACCAAGAATAATAGTGTTTAACACCTTAACGAATAAATCCGCTCACACATACACACAATATTTTTAATAAATCAAAATATTATCAAATTAACCCCCCCTTATTTTTACGGTAAAGTCGCATTTTTGCTTTGTTTTCTTTGTAAAATTCGACCATTATCATGAGCTCGTTGGGTTTGATTTATAGCTTTGACCGCAACACTTTGCTTTATATTCAATTAACACGTACGAAAAATAATTTCTTTTAACACTATATATACCTAGGCGTATAATAAGATACTATTTTTATAATACTATAAATCTCAGATAATTATAAAAAAAAATATCCCTTAATAATATCGACATAACGATTAATAATATTATATTTGTATAGTTATTTAATTAATATGTATTATTGGCGAGAACCCACTGTATAAATATATTTTATATTACGTCTTAGATATATTTGTAAACGTACGACTATAAAACAAGCGATCAGTTAAAAGATTTTAACCTGAAGCTAAATAGTTGCATTCGGCATCAGATTGCAAAATTCATTGCGCTCAATGTTACTTATAATCCAGTGCCGTCAAGTGGTGAAATAAATTTACATTTTTTTTAATATTATTTTTATTCGATGTTAATTTATTTATATGCAGATAAAATCTAACTATCGTGTTTCTTTGGCTATCGAAATAATTTATGTCGCCTTTGAAGTCGATATTTGACCGAAGTAAAAACACGCGGCCAACGATCGCATTGATGGATCGCTTCACAGAAGCCATTATAGTTATCTATTATTTTCTAATGCACACAAAACAATACCAGAAGACACAACACCTGCCTCATATAGTAATATGTACTTTTGGACATCGTTGAAATTTTATTGCCGGCGAAATGTTGGTAATAATGTAAAAATTTGCATAAGTACTCGGTCGCCACAGTCAGGTGTAAATTTACAACTATAAGTTTTATTTTCTAATTCGACGATTAGAATGTCGTTTATAAAATTTATATGCTTCTGCCGGAGCTGCTAAAAAGTGTACGTAAGGTATTTTGAAACATGTTTAACGATAAACACACAAGGAAAACGCTTTATCCACGTACAAATCCGCAACTGAACAAGCTCACCTTCGACATTTTATTTTATTTTTTTTTCTAGTACACATTAAAATATTTTGTATTTAAATTAATTAACACCAGCGACGAATTATAATTTATTCAGAAATTGAAATTAAACAGTAATTCATTCTGAACACGATCTCGATTACGAACATTTGTCAACGTATTATTCTATATCAAAGTCGAATGCTAATGACCCTCGAAGCCCTGCATAAATCAATCAATATAATTATCAATATTCTATAATATTAATTGCTTTCTCTATATTGTCCTAATATACAAAATAAATCATATATCATTTTAATAACGGCAACTCGATTCGAACGTTATCAACTAAGTCAATTAAGAACATTTAAAATGTGTACGATAAAATATATAACCATTGACAAATTGTATCCGTTTAAAAAATGAACGACGTCAGATTGCATTAATGTGATTTTAAAATACGATTTTCGGCATTCGAATCATTTTAAATTAGTTTCTGTGTTTTCTATCATTTACACAAAATGACTGAGACGCACGGGAGCAACACGAGTTTCCCATTTGTTTCGATTTTGTCGCACATTTAGTCGGATTCCCGTTAATCGCGGCGAGCTCAGAGATCCAAGGATATCAACAAGTCTCATGAGTAATGTAACATTTTTTTTTTATAAATCATCAACAAAAGGAATATTGGAAAAAATAAACATATAAGAAAAAAAGAAATAATCGATTTGTTCATAAATAACTACGTCGCTGAGAAGATGGAAACCAGTAGGGCGACTGGAGATCAACATAACATGACCAATAAATAAATTTACTGCATTTTATACATTTTTGAGATAAATGTATGATTTTATTATATAATTCTAATTTTATGACTCGGCGAATCCTTGATTCTAATTTAATTTTAATTTTTATTATTAAATAAAATCACACATTAAAACTTATTTTTTATTAGACTTGTAAAACAAAAGTATCTATATTAGAATTGAAAAATATTAATAAAAATATAATATCTAAAGACATTTTTTATTTTTATATCGTAATGATTTTTTTTAAGATTATCAATACGAAAAGCATTGTTTTCACCGTTGAATATATAATTAATCTTCAATATTTCAACACACAACTTTGTTTTTTTGCTAGCATTTTATATTCAACTTCCATTCAGTGTTAATATATAATATTAAAAAAAAATGCAGTATGCGCTATAAAATTTAATAATATAATAAAAATGGATAAAGCACTAAGATTATTGTGTGAATATAATTATTATTTAAATTCTTATAAAAAAAAATTTTTTTCAAAAAAAAATATTATAATTGAAATGTTTTTAATTTATTTTTTTTAATATATTTTATTTCAATTCTAATAACAATTATATATGTTTTGGATCTTTTTAATTACTTTCTTGTATTGAGAATTACACAAAAATAAGAATGTAAAAAATGCAAAAATTATATTTTCAATCAACTTTCGTCAAATAAAAACGTTTTATAAGAGAGAAGCGTCTCAATCGTGCATAGTCTCCTTCTACGGCATTATTTATAAGGTTAATTTTATTTTAAGTCACCTGACTTATGAGATAATTTATGGCCATTCCTTGGCGATTCCGAATCGAGATTATATCGAACGTTCGAACGGAAAGCGCTCGCGCTCGACCCGCACGAACAGTCCGCATCGCTTCCGCGCGTGTTCGTTGTGCGCGATCGAATTTAGAGTGCGTTCACGCCGTCATGTCAATCGGCGACCGTTTTATTTATTACACATCGGCATAATATTTACGTTAGTGTGTAATTTATGCGTTTAGCCGAAAACGCGACTTTAAGTAGCTACTTTAGATAATCGCTAAATTAGATTACGCCATAGTGTAAACTACATATATCAAACTGTTGTCCGTGTGTCAAAACAAGTATCATCACTCCCACGCCGTTCGATATGCGCATTACCGAATGCTGCTCAATTCGCACGGCCGGTAGCTACCGTCACTAATTCAGTATCGGCGAATAATTTCAATGTACAGTAGGAATCCGCTTATAGTGTACACTATATATGCATATATAGTGCATTATTTTTATTAACAATGTATTCTTTATAATACATTGTTTAAATTATGTATGGCCAACAGATGGCGCTACCTCAGAGATAATACATTGATGAATGTTCAGGGTGTGCTAAGTGTTCATCGCACGCCCTAGTAATCTTGGTTTGTATTTAGAAAAATCGCGTCATAAGGTGGGACTTTTTTAGAGAAGACCTTTAAAATATTTGATCTAAAAATTTGGATGATATTTTGAAGGTTTTCTATGAAAAAAAATATTTTGTGACAAACTATAATTTCAAATGAAAAAAAATAACGTACTGGAAAAATTATGTTGACTATCTCGGGTTTGAATCTTTTTAATCGATATCCTAATCTATACTATTTTATTATATAGTAATGCGTTAGCGCTATTACTATAATTATAATTTCATATAAATAGTCAATAATAATAATAGTAATTTACATTCTATAAATTCAATCATATATATGATAATTGCAATTATAAATTATTTCAAATATTATATAATTCAATTATAAACATTAAATATGAGTTATATCATAATAATAATAAATAATATTTTTAATATGATAATATATAGTATTTATATGACATCATCGCAGATGCAATGCCGATAAGTGTCGTCCTACTGTACATTAAAAATCACCGCTTCTCAAACATTCTCAACAATTACAATCCGATGAAATGTATGAAAGATTCCCAGCGTGCAATGCACGTGAGATATGATGGATTATATCAATACATACGATATCGATCGGAAATTGATCAACAATGCCATGAATGCCGAACTATGAACAAGAAATATAGTTTCTGTATACTAAAATGACATATATAAGCGTTGACGTGTATCAACCATTAAATCAATTAGTAATATTAATATCGTATGATGTATTTAAAAAAATATCTCACAGGGCATTCATCGTTTTATAAATCGTTCGCATTATCGATTTCGGCGTTTGATCGTTTGTATTCATCGTTAACAATTACATTTTTGCTTTAGTAGTTTTTTAATACAATTCACTATTTATCATATCTAAATGTGCTTTACATAGCAAAATAGTGGCATCACTAAGATTAATATTAATACAGTTATGTCATTCTATACTTATAAATACTTAAATAAATCCATAAAATTTTATTATTATATATATATATATATATATATATATATATATATATATATATATATATATATATATATATGTAAAAAAATGTACGAATATCAAAATAAAAATTCACACAATATTTATAATTCCTAAATATTCTTTAGACACAATCGTCACATAAAATAGAATTATTCCGACAATTATTGCGCAATAAATTTATTCAAACACCTCTCGACATATTTAATACTATTTATTTTTTCGAAAGACTATCACTTTCGATCGGCATTAATTCAACGACAGTCACATTCGACGATAAAAATTAATGTGAATTTTAGACATCTGCCGTATTAAAAAAAAAAAATACATTATCAACTGCACCGAAATATTATTACATATGAAAATAAAAAAAAAAACATGTCGACGCCGTTCTATCGCAAGTTATAAATTAAACTAATTAAAACAATATTCGAATATGAATATACGCAACGTATTTATAATATATTATTATATATAGTGTATATATTATTAGTATGACAAAAAAAAAATACGGTTCACACTGGTATAGTGAACTTTCGTACTTTTGTAGTAGAACAGTGGATATAAAAAAAAAACTGGTAAATTACACATATCGAACAGCTGCTGATTCGCATACTGTGAACGACACTGGTATCTTGAATATCTAAACTCTTTTTTTTTCCTGGACATTTTTGAATATTCAACGTGTGATAAACAGTAATTTCGTCGAGAAGGTCAGTTATTGAGCAATCAAATCACAAAATATGGTCATAAATTATTCACCGGGGCGTAATAGTTATCGATATATGTACGAGAGACCGGCGTTCGAAAAACGTTATCTAATTAATATTAACAAGTTTCACGTGTGTATATACGTATGTATGTATGTATGTACCGTGTGTGTGTGTGTGTTTTTTTTTAATTTTTATTTTACATATGCTTTCTCGTTTCGAAACCTGCTCGAACCATCTTTATGACCATTGTTCTTGTGTCGTATCCACGAAACGACGATGTAATATTAGCATTTCCGCTTTATTGACGTCGTATTTGTATATACAGAATTCCCATGAATTGATATCTTTTCTCTTGTCTTTGTCAATAAACTCGGTTTCATAATAAATAAATGTATTTTGATTTTTTTTTAATATAGAAAAATAAAATTTATTTATAAAAATGACGATTAAGTCGACAATATACGTATTTCAAAAATTAAATGTGTAAATATGTGTGTATATATGTAATAATAATCATAGTAATAGTAGTAGTAGAATTAGTAATAGTAGATATAATATAAAATATTCAAATATATCGTTATATATTCATCATGATAATTTAAAAAATGCGGTAATTGAGTAATATATTTACTATCATGTATATAAATATTTATATCTTAATAATTTTAATTGTAATTTATATCTGTATTCAGTTTTACACTATCATGTTAAAAAACGTCATAACATATTTTTTATAATAGTAATAAATTAAAAATAACAATAAACAAATATAAAACCTGATTTTTACTTCATCGCAAACACGAAATCATTTTTTTGTAATATAAATGCATTAATGACACAGTTCTTAAATTAAATAATATTATAATATTTTTCACTAATAATTTTACATTCAATTTAAAATCAACGTTAACAAAGAATAATTATCTAACTATTATTTTTTATTTATTTTAAAATATTTATTTTTATTTTAATTTCCCAATAAAACAGACCTATTTCCTAATAATATTCTAAAGTTACCGTTTTATATACAATATATATATATATATATATATATATATATATATATATATATATATATATATAATTTCGACTGTTAGTCGTAAATTTTAAACTCGAACAGTGTACAAAATATATCCTAAATCAAACGACAGTTTCGACGTAATAAAAACCAAACGACAACGGCGTAACCGAGACGTTTTCTAAACAAAATACTATATTCGGAATTAGCAAACGTGATCAGTGTTTCGTTTCAATTCTCATACTAGTTTTTGAAATTGAAAGACGCATGACCTTAAGAGACCACCGCAAATCCGTATCTCGCAATATCTATCTGCATACGTCCTCACGTCATTCATTCGTACTGGAATGCCATTATGATTCACCTATTTTATACATATTATATTATACTATATGTATATTAATATGTGTATGTGCATACGTGAGGGAGACAAGTATGTTCAGTTTGAAAGGAATAGAAAATCGAAGGCTGTATTACATACAGATAGATCACGATTTTATTAAAAAAAAAAATACTGGATTTTTTCCTATTATTGAAGTAACTATCAAATTTCTAATTATTCTTCATATAAAATTCTATAAAAATATTTGAAATTTATTAATATTACTACTTAATGACTATTTTTCTTTCATTTTTCACTTTTAATATATTTAAATCATTATCATTTATATTTTCAATATATTGTTACAATTGCAGCGAGAATAATCGATATAGTATCAGAATACTTTATAAATGAATCATTGTAAAGAAAAAATGTATTCTCAATAACTGTTATTTAAAAAATATAAAAAAATACTAATTGTGCAATTATTTGAAAAAAAAATATTTAAGATCAATCATTTATTTCTTTCCGTTTGTTTTTTTTTTTTTTCAAACAATAACTCGTTGCATAATCTTGAACCTACTGTATCTAAAAAACAGTATATAGAATCAGAGTTATAGGTATTTATATATATATATATATATATATATAATATACGTATAATAGTAATATACAATGGTTTACACACATGGTGGTATCAGAGGCGAGCGTTCTCGATACAACAATGGTCAGTTGAAAGTTTCAAAGTCAAAACTTCAACCGCTTACGAATCGACCACGTTGACGATGATTGATGACGATCGTTAATGACAAATTTACACACATAATACAACAAAGCACACAATTCGTGACGTTTTATTATATTACATTATATTTATATATGTGTGTGTGTGTGTCTATTGTTCATTTATATATATATATATATATATATATTAATCTAATGTGTATATAATTTATCGATTGATATTTTTTATTATGATGTATGCAAAAAAAAATAGTTGAGAAGCACTGTTATGCATGATATTTTTAATAATTATTAAATAAATCGATGATATAAAAGTTCTATAGTATCAAAATATCATAAAAAGCGAATTTAATCAATCATTCTAATATAAATTTTTATATAATATCCTTTACTGAAACCGTGTAATATGCTCCTTTTATTAATAATTTTATTTTAATAAGTCTATTTTACCTAGAAATACGTCGAAGAAAATGTTAAAAAGTATTATTTTCATATCAAAAATTTCAATTACTATGAATTTTTTTCCAATTAAATCTTAAATTTTATATAAAAATGTTTTTTTCTTTATATTATATATAAAAAAGTATAATCTTTTTATTATATGAAAACCTAACATACGTAAAATAAATCATTTTTCATGCTTCAAATGTAACCTTTTATCCATTAAAATTAATTTTCTATTTATAAGCTAAAAAAGACAAATCAATTGAAGATATCTCCAAATTTAAATAATAAACAAAATTAATCAGAATAATAATTATACATCAAAAAATAAAAATTAATCATAACAAACAAAAAAAAATACATTTAACTATAACTGAATCGTATCGATCATACGTTTTCACAATACACTATAAAATAATAAAAATCTGGAAAAAAAATCCAGCATCACTGTGACCGTCGCCCGCGTATAAACCGCGGCAAATTACACAATTCACGGCATCTATCAATTTCGGACCTTATTCTTTTGCAAACAGAGTCATGCTGTTAAGAAGTGGATGAGCGGCCGTTTCGAATGCGGGGGTCACGAGTTAAGTAAATTACCCTCGACCGCGGGGTCGCATTATTAATTACGTCGCATATAAATTTAATGGTGTGACATACCATGAAATAATAACCGTGCCCCCCCCCCTCGGTATCCCTTTTTCACTTTTATGCGGGGTGAAATGCTCGCAATTCGGAAGGGCTGAAGTTTCGCAAAGATAAATCGGCGACGTTTATTCTCTTATTAATCCGCATCGCTAAGAAAATATTTTTGTATTCAACGATGCGTGACAATTTTACAACTATCTTTTTTTTATATAGAATTTATTTTTAATTTATTAATCATTTTGTGAATTGATTACGATATTTTTATCATTTTTTTTTTACTTAACAAATCTTTTTATTCCGCGTCCATAGTTCATGATTAAAAAGTCATCATAAACGAAAGCTTTTATTAAAAAAAAAGATGCTTTCAAATTATTTCTAATTACATGATTCATTTTTCTATTATACCTGTATTATCCATCTTTCGTTTATCTACAATTATTAATTAATTAATGCGAATGAATGAATATATTTCACATTTAAAACATATATTTTAGTACTATTAATATTGCGCTTTAAAAACCCTCTATCACATATTCAAGATCATTTTATATAAAAGCGAGAACGATTTATATGAAATAAAAAGAAAGAAAAAAAAAACACGATCGACTAATCGATTGAAAGAATCTTCCGTGGACCTTATCTTGCGGTTACAAGTTTAAAGGGTAAAATGAACATTAACTTTACAAGGGAATTTTGCACGTGTAAACATCACGAACACTACGATATCTCGACATGTATTATTGTGAATATTATAAGACGTTTAAAAGATGAAAAATTATTTCGTTCATGCTCTCATCTGATATATTACCACGTACACGATGGAATTTCGTTACGGTTTTTTAAATACACACATACAGACACACGGACACGCGGGTCGGTCCGATCGGCCACACGAGATAGTTGACAAATCCTTTTGTAAAATCGTCTAAATGTTAAATGTATCAATTTTTTACTTGTGACAGTTGAGATGAGAGATCTCCCAAGTCGCCGTCGCCGACTATACCAAAAACGAAATATACCTTGTTTTACTATACACGAACCAAAGAAAGTGTCCGAAATGCGATGGATATATGTGCACGCGAGGCACTTATAAAAAAAAATATGAAGTAGTATAATATGAAAATTGCTTCTATTATATACAGAAATTATGTTAAATAATTTACAAGAGGTCAGAGTGCTTGTTGTATGTAGATATTTTGAATCATCATAAACATGCTCGTACATCAAGTTCAAATTTCAAACAAAATAATATATAAATGATTCTACAGAAAGAAAATCCATATATGGTAATAAGAAACTACCGATATTTTACCCAGTAATACTAGGTATCGGAGATAATTTTACTGTATTGATATGTAATCACCATTTCTTGAGGTTTAAGTCAAGTTAAATCATTATTGCGACATGAAAAGGACAATAAACAACAGGTTTGGAGATAATTTTCTTTAATATTTATATTAAATAAAATTATCATCTTAAAAGCCATCTATTCGATATCATTCTTTGGTTCATTGTTCTCAAAATTTTCTTGAAATTTTGATGATGAGATCCATCCTTTTACAATTTACTCTTAGGATACGAACTTTCTGTTTTATGAATATTTTTTTAATATTTTCTATCTATAGCTTAATTTTAATTTTAAAAATCATTAAGAACATAAATATGATTTCATTATCAAATAAAAATATTCCTTTTTTGCTATTTTTTTTTTTAATAATATATATCATTATCAACTAGTTAATCTTTTAAATCATTTCATAATGCTCAATGCACTTATATCATTTGCACTATTAACGTCTTTTACGTATACTACAATCTGAAGTCTTGGAAGAATGTGGAACGCGAAGGTGAATGTCATCGGTATGCAGATCGGTGAATGCGGCTCATCCGAACTCGATTAAAATAAAATAATAAAAAAAAACGTGGAATATAAAGCGAAGCGGGGCAAAATTCGAAAAATGAGCGCCGAAGAACAAAAATAAAACAAGAGGTATAAAATAAAATGAAAGGGCCGAAACGCCGATTATCTAAGACGTTTATTAATCGAAACGAGTCGTGCGCATGCGCTAAAACATCGCCATACTTTAACTGAAAGATTAACGCCTTCGGAGCCGGTTTTGAACCGAGAAAATTTAACTTTTTATTTTCAGTTTCGACTCCCGGCAACACCTTAAATAATATTATGTATGCCTCCCTTCGTTCGACGACGGACATTTTAAAATATATATATATACATATATAGAGTTGTAAATGTATATTTTAATATTTATTAAAATATTTTCGCTTTAAAATTATTATTATTTTTTCCTTATCGTTTATAATAATTTTGTGTGAATGACGTTATTTTCACGATGAAATTGATGACTTAATTAACATTTTCTTCCGATAATTATTTTTTATAGTCTAAATTCAGCATTAATAACGCGATAAAGTCTATGAAAACCAGCATTTAATTTTATTATTTTATAGTTTTTTTTTCTCATGTTTCTTTTTTTAATTAAACTTTTATATTTTTATACGGATAATCTTGAGAATATTCTATTTTAAATTTTAATTTAAAATTGTAAAATTTTATTTACTTTACTATATATTGTATAATAAATCATTTTTTTTATAAATACTTGTGAAAAAAAACAGTGAATTCGTCAAATCAGTTAAAATTATTTTTAAAAACAATCTGAATTTTAATCATCGTAAAACGTTAAATATTTACATAAAATTTTAGTTCAAGATTTTATGCAAATATTTTATTGTAAAAAAAAACACAACATAAAAATATATTATATTATAATAAAATTTATATTTATCGAAAGTAGATTCGTATAAAAATATGCCACAATTACTACATTTTTTTTATATTATGCTGAAATTTACTATATCAAGAGTATCAAGTTACTCCAAGTTAAATTTTACATCAACGCCGTTTTAAAGAGCAATTATTTTTTTTTTTTATAAACGCAATCAACATCAGTTCGTTAAACTCCGACTCGAAAATAATAACTTTATCGAGTATCAATTTAGGTTATATATAATTTTAATAATACACTTTTTTTTACATACGAATAAAACGTATACGCAAATAAGCGTCGATAAAATCTTTAGCACCGCGCAAAATATCATACTAACTCTAAATTATAATTAATGCGATTTTTATATATAAATTAAAACCGAGAATGAAGAAAAAAAACCGAATAAAGCATATAAATAAAGCGATGGCGATTATTTATTGCGTTTAAAATATAATAAAAATTCTTCAGCTAGTACTTTTTTCATGAATTTGACTTAATCGCTTCATCTCAATAAATATATTTATATATATGTATTATATTATTATTATATATATAATATATATATATTCGAAGGAACAAAGTAAAGTGTTAAGTGTTTTTATTTTCAAAGTTTTACACGAGTGTGGGCGATTTTATACATAATAATAAATGTACGTGTGAATTTAATGCGTATTAAATCTCGGGGACGTGCATAATTTATGACCCTTTATATTCGCTCAATTATAATTGGTCTTCTTTGTGTTTAGCATCAGTGCAAAAAAAAAAACGAATAAATTTTCGTCCTCCGGAAATAAACGAAAATGATATATAATTTGTCAATTAGTACTTTTGAATATAATTAGCAGAGTTTATTCGCTTCGTAAAATCTCTGAAAATTCCAAAATAATAATCGTTCGAGGTTTTTTCTTCATATATAAATATATTCTAAAACGTTTTTAACGTGAATTCATATATAATTTATCGCAGCTTTTTAGTAGATAATATTATATAATTTTTTAATTTAACATAAATTTGAAAAAAAAAGTGTCCCATTATAAGAACCATTAATTATATGAAATTCTAAATAATACAAAATCTTTCTCTCAATATTAATGTTATTATTACTGGAAAATTAATAGTTACTTGTTTTTAAAACACTAATCAATACTTGAAGATTTAATATAAATTTTCAAGAAAAAATATAACTTTTCTTCAAATATCTATTCACTTATAAGAAAATACTTTTTTTTAATAAAATAAACATAATACTTTATATATATATATATATATATATATATATATATATATATATATATATATATATATATATATATATATGATTTCAAAAAATAAATTTTATCATATAAATATCTTCTTTTAGTTGGTACATTTCTAGATATTTTCATCC
This sequence comes from Leptonema lineaticorne, assembly GCA_024500535.1. Taxonomy (NCBI): domain Eukaryota; kingdom Metazoa; phylum Arthropoda; class Insecta; order Trichoptera; family Hydropsychidae; genus Leptonema; species Leptonema lineaticorne. Next base: position 9,940,169 of record JANIJI010000004.1, on the reverse strand, counting down.
TCATAAATATTATTTAAAATCTCAAATTTATTATATTTCATTTCCAATATTTAAAAATCTTCTTTTCTATTATATATAAATTATTATTTAAAAATTATCCACTTTTTTCATGAATACGATACTTAATTTATTTATCTACTATCTCAATATTAATCATAAAAATAATAATAATAAATTAAGTAAACTCAAAATATAAATTTATTTTTTTACAAAACAATATTAAATCTCAACGAATAAATACAAAGTATATACATATTCATATAGCATTTATATTAAAGCATCCGACTAAATAGACGAATGCTCCTCTTATTATTAGCGACTACTTAATATTGAAGCGTGCATTTTGCATATGCCGCTATATAAATTTCCGAAAGCGTAATCTCGTTCGTCGTAAGTCGGAATCGAGACCATAAATTCGTCGTAAGTGTCATACGAAACGTCCGAACGTTTAGTAGTTTCGTGCATTTTCGCCGTTGTTACAGATGTAAATCAAACGGCCAAAAGACGTTATTAATATATCTGTGAGTGAATATATTATATATAAATATATATATATATAATATATTATATATGTATGATAAAATATATCTCGTGTCGGGCTTTGAATCGAGACTCTTGTGTGTGATTGAGTCATTTTCGACGACAGAAACGGTCCATAATAATTTCACATTTTCTACCGAATTAACCACACAAATATTTTATATAAATATTTATCATATAGTATGACATATATTATATATATTTATTTTTTTCTCAAACATTTATTAAAAATTGCATATTCTTGATTTATATTAAACATGTCGTCGTATAAATATTTATATTATTATTATTATAAAATAAGATCAAACAATTGTGTCGCGCGAAAATGATATATAAGGTTGCTATGAAAATATTCGAACCAATAATTTTAAATAATTTTAATAGAAATGTGAACGAATTTATCGTTTTTTTTTTACATTCATAATTTATTATGAAATTCGATGAAAAGCAACGTTCGCTCTATAATTTACAAAATAATTTGGAATTTAATTTTATAAAAATTAGTCTATATTTTGAATTTTGAAGTGTTGAATTATATTTTTATATACTAAATTGAATCGTTAACATTTAATCGTTAACTCGTGTTACATCTTTAATTTTAAAATTATTGTAATAATATTATGGAATAAATCAAAAATTTTCTTAGTTAATATAAAATGATATAACGATACAAATTACAGCAATAAAATATTAATAAGCAACATCAATCTATCACGATTCAGCGCTATGAGAATTAATTACGTTTTATTAGAGACATAAGAAAAAAGACGAACACACTGTTAATAAATCATTTAAATAACGTCACATCAAAAGCGGCATTGCAAATATGCAAAAGGCTCACATATTAATTAATACATAATAATAGCGCAAATCGAGAAATACCGATGTCGAGGAAAAAAATACGCGTATTTTTTTTTTCTAACATTTTCGAAATCAGAAAAAAAAATAATAATATTCATTTTTTGATATATCACCTGACAGATGTTTTTTGACGTTGTTTACCATGCTGAAATTATGAAATAAATAATATTTTTCGCTATAAAAATCGGCGAGAAGCCTATAAAATAAATCGCGCGACAGTTACAAATATTCCTTCTTTTGATTTCCATAGTTTCGAAACGCCAAATAACAACTTGATACGTGTGGGTTCCACTTTATATACTTCTTATATACATATTTATATGTATGTTTCTTTTTTTTCCCATTCATGTTATCAATATTGTGTTCTAAAAAGATTTTTCGAATTTCGAATTCTTAAACATCTTCACATTTATTACTATATACTTTATAATTTCTCAATTAAACTTTATTCTATATATATATATATACAAAATCTAAACTATCGATGATTTCTAATACATTAATCTATATAATTTTTAATAATTAATATATGGATTAAATTAAAAAATTAAAATAATATGTTATACACATACACACACGCATGTATATGTGTGTTTCGTTTTTGCTTAGAGTCCGCGTGTCGATGTTTTGTCGACGTTTTTAGGATACGTTTTCGTTTTTCGGTCGTGAGGGCGTCGCGACGCTGGCCAACGTCCAGCTTCCAACGTCTCTTTTTTTCCTAATCATCCGATTAACACAACGTAACACTTCTCCTACACGTTTCAACTCTAACTAGAATATATATATATATATATATATATATATATATATATATATATATATATATATATATATATATATATATATCGTAAGAATTTCGTTATAACGAAAAACTATTCAAAAAAAAATATATCGTCGGAAAAAAATATCGAAAAATCCGACGAACGTTTCAAAATCAGACGATCGTTCTTGGTTTTATTTTATTTTTATTTATTGAATTTCGAATTTTTCAATTCGTCGTGATATATATATATATATATATATATATATATATATATATATATATATATATATTAATACAATATAAATATTTTATAATTTTAATAGCTATTAATAATAATGCAATAATTAACATTGTAATTGTTTCATATGCGGTTTACATCAAAGCGTGTTCGTTCGTTGTAAATCATTTTGTCGTCCACGTGTTTATATAATTAAAACAGAAACTAATTATTTTTTTTTTACTCATTAATATAGCGACATTTAAGTATCGATTTCAATCCAGTTTAATTTTTATTCAATATTAACTATGCTAATACGCTTTTTACACTTCGATTTTAAAAACAAGTTAAAAATATTTAAAATCTGTGTGATATATATTATATTTACACTCTTGAAAATTTTTCTTATATTTTTAAATAAAAATGTATTCAACATATTTGACTATAGTTATAAAAATTTAATTGTATTCTCAACATTTCCCCTCTCTTTAATTTAATTTAAAACAATTAATACTAAAAAAATATAATAAAAATAGATTTTTATTTGCATTGTATTGCAAAAAAACACCTGTATTAACTTTATTATTAAATTCGAATGAGACGTAAATATTCAAGTTCTCGATATCGCTTGCATATTATTTAAATATTTATAATGAAAAACGATATGCTATTTTAACATATGCAAATGTATATTCTTTAGTTAAAGAATAATATTTTTTTTTCAGTCATCAACTTTACGTTCCATCTTCATATTGAATGACAATCGTACATAGCATATTAATGAAATTGATATGATTTTCAGGTACGGTGAATGCCAATGGCGAGACAAAACGACAAAGGACCTCATACACACGCTATCAAACCCTGGAATTGGAGAAGGAGTTCCATTTTAATCGTTACCTGACGAGAAGGAGGCGCATCGAAATAGCACACGCCCTATGCTTAACAGAACGCCAGATCAAAATCTGGTTCCAAAACAGAAGGATGAAATGGAAGAAGGAGCACAAGATGGCATCCATGAACATTGTTCCTTATCACATGAACCCATACGGACATCCTTACCAATTCGATCTTCATCCCAGCCAGTTTGCCCATCTGTCCGCATAGGATCAGTGGAATTTTTCGAATAGTGGATAACAGATTTATTAAGTCCGATTCCGACATAGGACAGGATCAGGAACGTTAGGGAAGGTAGACGTGTGTCGTAATATTTAATTTTTAAAGACATCCCCGGCCTTTTCTCGCATCCTTCTGATCGATTGTCCTGTTTGCGTCGGAAAACCCGTCGAACGAACGATAGTCGAATCGATGCTCATATTAAATTCCGCTTCGATTATCGAACGTTCGACTGGACTGGATCTGTTATCCGCTGTCCGAAAAATTATTTAAAAATTTCCTCTATCCCAATCTGAAAAATCCCCCTTCCTTGAAATTTTCCCCATTTAGTGAAACGTATAAATATAAATATTTTAAAATTGAGTATATATTCGATTATATATACGTCGAAATATTTAAGAAAAAGAAATGAACTCGTTTTCCAAGTGTATGTTCGAGATGAAAATGAAAGACGTTTTTAAAACAAAGTTGATAAAATAGAACTGAAATAAATGTAATATAAATATGGATATAATTTTTTTGTGATTTTCGGTGTAACCTTTTTGATTGTATATTTTATATAGATTATTATTATTCTAGTAAAAAAAAGAGAAAATAAGATTTCAATGTAAATTATAAATTAATTTAATAATGATGATGATGATGATATCCGTTCTATTCAAGAATAGCCTGTATTATTATTATTATTATTATTGCAAATATGGATCATTGTAATTAAGTGTTAACTGTATGTGAATTTTGATTATTGTTCCAAAGTTTAATAAAACCGACGTGAAGAAAGGTTGAAAATAAGATATCGAGAAATGAGTGTTCAAAAGTGATTTTAGTGATTAAAAAATAGACAGGAACATTACTGATATTAAAAAAGAAATTAATAGAAAAATTAATTTATTTTTTAGTTTCAAAATATTTTTTTTTTAATTTTTTCAATTTATCAAAATATTTATTATTTCCAATATAAAGAACATTGCTTTTTATTCAAATATGAAACATCAAATATCTAACAAATTCCCGCAAAAATTCAAAAAAATCAACATATAGATAACAATATTGCAAATTATTTTCATAATATATTCGTGAGTACTAAGTGTAATTATTTGTTAATAAAAATATACTGAAACATCTTTTTTCCAAATTGATACAAATTCGGAAAAATACAGGGAATGAAGTCGTTCACCAAATTATAAAAAAAAAAATTCTTATTAAATATTATTTTCGACGATATTTTTTTTTTTTTTAGATAAAAACAATTTTTCTGTTGATTCAAAAATAATTTATAATATTCGAAAAAAAAACTTTACGTAATCCATTTATTGTAAAGTTCAGTTTTATTGAACTTGAAAAAAAAAATATATTTGTAATTATATCATATTCAGGATATTTATATTGGTGATGTTTTATTGTTTAATTGCTGAAATTTATTTTTAAAAAAGTTTGTTCTTTTTTTTATTAATTGTCTGTTGTTGTTAATTTATTTTAATATATGTGTTTTTTTTTTGTTTGCCATGTGTAAAACATAATCGTGTACGTATACTTTTTGAAAATGGCGTGCGCTCATTTTATAATATTAAATATAACACATTTAATGAATGAGAATGAAAAAAAAAGTGAAAACTACTTAATTAGACTCTTTTGTACATATTTAATAAATATAAATGAGAAGAATATGCCATGTTGTATTTATATTTAAATGATGAAAAAAAAATGAAGAAATAGAACCCAAATAGTACTTATTTGTAATTGTAGTACTTAAAGAAAAAAAAACACATTACTATGTAAATAATTAAACGAATGCGATGAAAAATTATAAATCCTTATATTTATATAGTAGAACCGTTTTTTAATTGATTATTATTAATACAAAAAACATTGCAGAAATTTGAAATCGTTTATTTATAATAAATTCATTCATTTTTACATCGTTTGTATATTTTAGAATCATAAATTCATATACTTTTTTTTTTATATACACCATCTCTAAGATGTATTAAATATTCTTATTTTTCTATTCTAGATAAAATCAATTATAAAATATTTAAGAGCATTTTTTTTCTTGCTTTCTGGCAATATTATTATAAAAACATTTTTTTTTAAATTTATTATTCACAAGTTTCATATATCGAATTTCACTAATTAAATTTAAAAAAATATGAACCTTGTCTTTTATTATTATATTTATATCAAAATTGGTTCTATTATATTATATAATATAAAATTTATAATGACTTGTTAATACGACGAAAAGATTTGATATAAAAAAAAAATGAGATGTTTTTTAGAAAGTGTGTCTGTTAAATTTATTCGCAACGAGTCCACCCTCAAATATAGGTCGAATATCTGAAATATATTTTAAAATCTTTGAATTATTCAGCGTAATAAATCCGAATATTTGTCAACGTCATTTCAGATTCAAACGTTTTCTCCTAACTATCATATTGAAACGTCTACGAAACAAATGCGACTTATATAATTCTCATTACTTACAATATACAACTTATATTTGTGAAAATTTTATCAATTCAATCTGTAATAATGACACTTAGATTTATAATATCATCGCATTCACAAATAGATAGACAAACGTTTAACATAATTCAAATTCGTTTGTACATCGTATAAATTAATGTAACAATCGTTCAAACATTTTTGATCGACGTTATGTTAATTTATAACTGAATCGCTCTAAGTCTAGTGAACTCAAAATAAAAAAAAAAAAATATATATATATATATGGTATATATATATATATATATATATATATATATATATATATATATATATATATATATATATATATGGAAGAGCCAAATGAATGTAAATGAAGGCAAATTTCTGTTGTAATCGATATGAAAATTGTACAAAAAAAATATATTGTTTAAAAAAAATAATGAACGACACATATACCAAGATCTGTACAAAATAATTAAATGAAAAAAAAATAAACATAACAAATCATATGAGATCGTATGATTAGTTAGATTAAATTATTTAAAAATATGTACTAATAATAGTGATTATTAAAAAAAAATACCATCATCGTTAGAAAGCCTTCATGAGAACCATACAAAATAGGATCTTTCAGCAGATATCAAACTGTGTTTTCATTAGGATGATAAAAAAAAATGAAGAGAGTAATAATAATAATAATAAAATTAAATAAAAAAAAATAACAAATAAAAACTGCTATTCATTCCATGTAAAGCTACGAATATATTGTATCGTATTACAATTATTATATTATATATATATATAAATAAATAAATTATTATCGTGTAAGTAACTTAAAAGTGATTGATATACACACATTATGAAATAAATCAATATAAATAAAAATGATTACAAAGTACAAAACTATACGTTTTATTTCTATACTATATTATTTATATATTAATATGTATTTTTTCCTATGTATATCATGGAAAAAAATTTAATGTGAACTTTTTTTTGTTTTTTTGACGTAATACAATTAGAAGCAAATCGTGGAAATCAATTAATCGTAAGCGACCATAACATGTTCAGCGGGTTATGGCCGAACAAAAACCTTTTGGAAGAGATCCGCTTGTCAAGCCAGTAAAAAGGAGACTTTGATAGTATTGAAAAATGATTAATGAACGAAATCGCAATGAGATGGCGGGGAACAATGTCACACACCTACCTACCTTCTAGGTAAACTTGTGCGCCGATATATTATTCGATGGCAAAAATATTTTTTTGTTTGTTTGCTCCTCATTCTAAGTATTTCTTTTTTTTTTAATTCATCATTTAACAATTTAATGACCGCACATATTCGCACTAGTACATTTATTACACGTATGCGGTGTAACCGATCATTGAAGTGTTAACATTCACTACTCTAGAAAACTGATTGGACTCTGGTTATATGAAAAATTTAATATTTCAACTTTTATTACATTGTGATATGATAAATATTTAATATAAATTCAAAAATATTGATTAAAGTTATGGTAATATAATATATTCAGCCAAAATTTTTAATATTAAAAAAATAAAAAAAAGTAATAAAAAAATTTGATATTGATTTCAACATATATTATTTATATTTAAAAAATATTTTTATTAATAAAAACGTTAAAAAAAATCTCGAATTAATTATTGTCGATATTTAATCGACGCACACTTTGCGTGTGCAACATATTTGAGAGCAGACTGCTCACTGAACTGTATCCGTTAACAGGGTCGAACTAACCTAAGTAAAAAAAAAATAAATTTTGAAATTGATGGATTAAATATTTGAAGTGTTACTTTATATTCTTTTGTCCTAAAACATTCATTAATACTGATAATAAATATATATATATATATATTTTTTTTTTTTTCGGTAACATTAATGTTTTATTATATGAAACTCGTTAATATTAGTAATATAAATATTAATTAATTTGAAATTTTTAATAATATTTTTATATGATTCAAAAGTTTAATATGTTTAGTTGTATAAAAATATCTAACTTCTGTTGATATTGTGACGTCACAACGGCGAAATCAAAATAAAACGCTTTGAAAACAGTCAGCGAATTCCAAATATTTAAATAATGACGATTTGATTCGAGATAACAGGTGAAACAATTCGATTTAAAATCTTGACAGGGTATTCACAATAATAAGTTGACATCATGACTAATGATACATAAAGTGTTTCTATATTCGCTTTAAATAGCTCCACGTCCATTTCTTTGCTTTATTCAAATCAAACATTCACACACACACACACACACACACACACATATATATATATATATATATATATATATATTAGTATACATATTTCGAACTAATACTAAGAAATTTATCATTTATTAATTCATCTCAAATAAATAAAAATAACAGAAAGGGGGGCATTGAACAAAATTTATACGATCATACGAAAGACGCGGTGTGCATATATATATATATATATATATATATATATATATATATATATATATATATATATATAATATTTTTTTATTGGCCTTTGGTCATTTCTTTTATGGAATAAACATTTAAATATTCGATACGTCGGACGGGCACATCAATAAAATCCCCTTCTTCTTCCCTTTTTCCATCCAGAAACACTGTGTTCCGAAGAATTGAGACTTAACCTCATGTTGGCCGGTTGTGTCAGCACATGCATCAATCATCGAATGTCTTTCGTTCTATCAAACATTATGTCGACTTCGCAATCTCGGATTGCACTTCTCAAACTATGTTGGCTAAAATCAATTACTAACAAAATTTTATTCGTATCATCAATACATTAATAATTAGACAAAAGTTCTGCTCTTAAAATATTTTATAATATATATATATATATATATATATATATATATATATATATATATATATATATATATATATATATAAAGTTGTCGGTTCAATTAACAAGTTGAATTTACTATATCAATCATTATATAATATAACACATTCCGTTTCAACCTTAAATACTACATGGTGAATTTATAGAAATTCCTTCTCCTAGTGTCATGTTAAATTTTTTCAACGTCAGTAATCACTTCAACGAAGTCGTTTCTATTTTGGACTATCCAAAAAAAAAATCACATATCTCATCCCAATCAAATTCCTAAAATTTTCTAATCAGAAAATCTACTTTCTTCTTACTTTACATCGGTTCTATATTTTACTTTTTATTAAAAAAAAAAAATTAAATATATAAATTGACTATTTGAAATTATTATCGTATTGTAGTTAAAATTAAAAAAATATTCTCAATAAATAAAAGCTAATTTTCTTATTGGATTATATATATATATATTATATATTATAAAAAAATAATTAATTGAAATAATGAATTAATTACCATTCCAAAGTTTGACATTCCTCTGCTGCAGCATGTACAGTAGTGTGTCACAATACTTGTGTTTTCTTCAGTTTCATGTCAACTCCATACAATATTTATAACTTACTTTATATGACTAAACACATGGACAGTAATAATAATATATAAGGTTTTTGTTAGTTTTAAAAAATTTTACCCTTGTAAGGGTCTACATATAATTATTTACTACAATTGATTAAAAAGTCCAATTACAATATTCAATAAAATTAAATTAAAAATATTAACGATTTTCATATATGAATTTTTATCCAAAAACTACAATACTTATTTATAATAAGTATCGAATATAAAAAAAGTCCTCTGGTGAATTACTTCAACATCACTAAAACATTTCAAATTTTATAAAAAATATTTTTTGATTTAAATAGATGTCTCTGTCATATTTTTGTTTTTTATTATTATATAAAAAATAATGTAAAAATATAAATTATAATATCAACTTTAAGAATTTAATTTATAAAAATAAATTAAAAATTTCTAGGATAAAAACTCAAAATTATTAGTTTAAATATACAAATTCATTTTCAATTAAATACCCTTCTATAGTTCATTGTATCACTTTTCTAAAATAGATGTCAGTACTAAAGATTACAAATTTGAAAACATAAAAAAATACAATGGATTTTTTTTTAATAAAATATTATAATTATTTAATTAATAAAAAAACACAATAAAATGATATTTTCATTTTTTTATTCATAAAATTCTAATATATTTCACAGATATAATTTTATTTAACATAAATTTATTTAACATAATTTCAATTAAAAATCTTTCTTACTTAATGCTAAAACTTAATTAACAAATAGTAATAAAAAAAATCCCATTCGACTTTACAGTTTTTCGTACAATATGTTATTTTTTATTATTTTAAAATATTTATTAAAAAATCTTTATAAATCCTAAATAAACTCCTATTTACAATTTTTTACAAAAAATATTGCCATCAATGTATAATTTTACTATTTTCTTCTTGCTTAAATTCATAATATTATAAAATTTAATAAAATATTTATCTCTTAAGTCCAACTTAATTAAAAAAAAATACAAGTTACCATTTTTTTATATTACGCCAACTAAATATGATTTCATTTAATAGTTTCATTATTTCCTAAAAAAAGGACACAATTATTTAGAAATTAAAAAAGTATATGTAAATATAACCAAAATATATTAAATTTATATTTATTTATAAAGCAAAAAAAAAGTAAATTCTATATAAGAATATTTAATTAATATTGATATTTTCAAAATAAAAATGCACTTTATATATCATACAAAAAAAGTGACAAAAACTTGCACTTCAAACGATGTTATCGCGGTTGCCATATTTCCGGTTTTCAGTTTCTCATTGATTCTTAATCTAAAGCTTTTTGTAGCCTACAAAATAGTTTTTCGCCTCCCGAAGTGGTAATAACTTTCGCTATGAAAAATTCCGCTTTATACCAACTATTCTCAACAAAATACAGAACTAAAATAAAAAGTGATATAAAAAATAATTCAATAACTAATCCTAATAGTTTTTATAATCAAAATGAATAATAGGGAAAGAAATTGTTCTTCGTGTATTAGGGGCTAAAAACACAGAACCGATGATCCGTACTTCCAAAAAGGAAAACATCATCACAAGACTTCCAACAAACAAATCTAATAAAACGGATAGATTCCTCAGAAATAGTTCCGACTAATGTATAAAGGATTTGAGCTTCGGAATGTCAGAAGTCTCTAGAACATAGATTCCCAAAATCATTAAAACTATTTTCTACATTTTTTTCAGAATATTTTATTTACGAAATGTTTCTGAACCGTTCATTATTTTTTCCCCTTTTATATTTTCAACACCCTTACGTTCGTCGATTGTATTATATATAATTTTATTACTATCTTTCTATTCATCGTTCTATACAGCGGTGAAAATATTCTCTATTTGGATATTATATTATAAAATATAAATAATATAATTTAATTTATATATATCAAGGTGGTCACATAAATGTGTATAATTTTTAATATTTAAATTCAATACACATATTTTATACTTTTATTTATATATTTTCAATAAATATTATTTATATTTAAAAAAATACATATTTAACGGACTATCAAAGAACTTATCTACTTCTTGCTATATAAAAATTTTATTTAATAGTAATAGAATATTTTAAAAAAGTTTGAGAATACATGTTCTATATATATATATATATATATATATATATATATATATATATATATATGTGTGTGTGTGTGTGTGTGTGTGTGTGTGATATAGATTTTGTACAGAAAAAAAAGGAAGAAATCTGAGAGAATCGAAATTCGGACATTTAAAACGTGGGCGCGCGCGATGTCTGCGATAATCAATATTTTGCCTAAATGAAGAATTTGGTCTTAATAAAATAATTCACTGCCGCCGAACGAACGCCGCCTACAAGCCGCCCTGAAACGGGTCAAAAAAGCGGGCGGCATGGGGTTGCGCCACATCGATCGCGATTCGCACTCGGGTGACAGACGGCGGCAAAAAGCGTCCTCCCAACGCTGGTAGGGCGGTTTGGCTTTAGCGGCGTGTGTGTGTGTGTGTGTGTGTGTGCGCGTGGGGGGGGGATACGAATTGCGTTGACGACACGTGGAGGGGAAACGTGCGTCACCATGGAAACCGCCCCCGCCCACTGGACCCACACCCCTCCCGCCCTTTGCTCCTTGAGCGCGTCTCACCCCGCGCAGCATCCCGCCCTGCGCAGATCGAATGGAGCGTGTTCGTATCGCGCACGTCCCGGGATCAAATTGGATACCTACTCCGCATATTCGGACCATCGTTTCATCACTTCCCGCGTTTTTCATCAATTTTCATCAAGGTAATCATCATTATATATTTTAATATATATATATATATATATATATATATATATATATATATATATATATATATATATATATATATATATATATATATTAAGTTAAACTTATTATATAATTAATTAAAGCGGCAGTATAAACCTTTTAAAATTAAGTTCTATATTATATCCTTCATGTCAAATAGTTCCAATTATTTTTTTATATAATCCAATAATCTGACAATCAATCCTATACTCAAAACTATCACTATAAATCCTCACTTAAAAAATTAATATATTATCATATTTTAAATATACTTCACATATTATTTAAATTATAACAAAAATAAAAATAATGCTATAAAACTAATAAAAAATTTACATAGGTTTCTAATAATTTATATTTATGGAATTGATTCAGATTTTTCTTCTAAAAAGTATGAAGACATCTATATTTCTCATTGTAATCTATTATAGATCTTGTCTGTTTCTCGTATACTTCCCTGTACAATATATATGGTATATCCTTTTTTTATTCCATATGACATCCAGTTTTTAATCACTTGAATAGAAATTTAATTATCTTCCTATTAAATTTTAAAGCTGAATTATATATATATATATATATATATATATATATATATATATATATGTGTGTATGTATTCATAAGACGTTCCGTTATAAGAAGTCAATGTATTAGTAAACTAACGAATGCTTAAAAATTCTGATTAGATGAGCTAAAACGAATCAGTTTCGAATTCATATATTTATATAATTTCATTTATGATATATATTGAAAATAAAGTAATATTACACTTTTTTTTTTACTATGTATGATACTTGTTTATTTCAAATGAGTGTTTTATATACAAATGCATGTTATCATTATCTAATTAACTTACTTATTTTCAGATATATGAAAATTTTTTTTCATTAAAAAGATGTTTTAATATTTTTGATTATGAATTAGATCTGATTATTAATATTTGTGTAACTTTTGGTATCTGAATCCAAAAATATTATTTATCTTATCATGTCACCTTTTTTTATTCAACGTGCTCTTTTTTTTGTATCAAAAGTCATACAAAATTTGTAGAAAAAATAAAGAAAAATATATATGATTTAAAAATTCCAACTGTAGTTTTAAAATCAGAATATCTAGAATTATTGTCATTAAAGTATATTTTATCATTTTTTTGTTAATCAAAACAAAAAAATATTTGGTATATTTTTAGATACGATTCAAAATTTTTAAAATAAGATTTAAAAATTCATACTATCATATGACATTTTTTATTTGTTAAAAAAATCAATCTAAAATTATTACAATTCATCCAAAATTTACATCCTCATGCGGCATTTATTTCAAATTAATCATTAAAATATTATTTAACATTTTTTATATACAAAACAAAGAAATGGCCAAATTGTATCTGATCAAGTATTATTTAATATAGTATATAATATTTATTTTATATATTTTTTTAAGGATATATTACCATACTAATTAGTAAAATAAAACAATTTCTAGAGGGTATGCCTCAAAATATTATATCAAAAAAAAAGTAAACCCATCTCAATTACAATATTTATAAAATAAATAATGAATATATTATATAGCAAGGACAGAAAAATTTTTAATGTTACATTTATTCCATTATTATAGTGATACATTTTATGGCGATCATCCAAATCTGCCAATTTTCCCCTCGATTTTGAACGACTTTAACACAAGACAGAAGTATCAAACTAGACAACATACTATTAACTATTCGTATAAAAAGTTATATTATATTAGACGCAATATTAACATAGTGAAAAATGGAATTTATTCAAAAAATTATAGATCATACACGAGGACGACAATATTTCACCGGATTCAATTTTTCATCGCTGTAATATAGTCACTTGACGACGTAGTATTTTAACGTTCGTCTACGCTTGTTACACATCGTGAGACATTAGTTTGCTACCCCTGACGCAGACAGTAGGGCAAGTTATAAAAACGACCATAAATCTTCCAAAAATGCCGGAGCAGCCGCCACCAGGACCCGAACCAAGGTTAACCGCCTTTTGTGTTTGCCAAAGAAAACCTCGCCAGTTGCATTGACTTTATAACTTTTGGAAGAATCCTTCTGCCCTTTACGCGAAACTTTACTTCCATTTTTCGACAAATAAATTCTAAAAAAACTTTTTAATAGATTGACTAGAATTCTCTTACGGAATTTCTTAGAATTATAATCTATTTATTTTAATTTTTTAAATATGATTTATTGAGTAAATTTAATTTTTTAAAACCAATTTTATATGTTATTCGCTGATCTCTTCTTATGTGGTATATAAAAATGGAGGACAAAAAATAATTAGTTTCTTATTTTTAGTTATCTATATAATTTTTATATTCAACGATGCTGACTCATCGTCATTTTTAACAGAGTTTCATAAATAATGGTACTAGAATCATTTTTATAGTTTCTCAAATAGTTATCACATATAATAAATTATAATGGAAATTAACTATAATTTTGCTAATTATAAATTTATATAAGTTGAAAAATTTTTTTCAAAATAATTCTTGCAATTTTTAAATTAAAATATATATATATATATATATTCTAAAACGTGCCCTGATTCGACGTTAATAATTTTCACAATTTTTTTAATCAAAATCCGTTTTCACAATAATAGTTTCTTTTTTCTAAATTTATTGGATTCACGGATGAACATATCCGATGAATCCTTCCCCCTTTTCTCAATAAAAAGCGGTAATTTCTCCAGGGAATTCTTTTCTATTATAAAACCATTAATTTCTTTAGAAGACCGTTGCAAAGAAAAATACAAATACATATATATCGAGAGTCAATAAAAGAAAAATCTAAATTCCCCTAACGCAAATAAAATTTATATATATATATATATATATATATATATATATATATATATATATATATATATAAATTAAAAATAATGACGTCACTTCAGGCATACAAACTTAAACTCGTTCCTGAGAAAACACCACCACAAGGTAATAACTGTCCCGCATTTCAATATGAAAGCTTAAAATGCACCATATTTTATTACCATATACAATGTAAACGCATATCTTTCGTATAACGCGATAATTTAACACCTTTCAGTTTTTACAACGCCATATTTGTATTTAAAACGAATCACAATATCGTTCGTTTTTTTTTTTTTTTTTTTTTGTATACACTGAATTATTTAACTTAAATCCCAAATTCCGAAGAGAACGAACCTATAACGACGCGGTCTCGCGGCATCGACGACCGTTCGAAATGCATCGGTCGAAAGTGCATCGAAAACCTGAACCGGTTTCAGCACAACCGATAAATTATTTAAGATTCTGAAGAACGTTTACCCCGTTTCGACTGCTATTTATCAATCGTACATACGAAACACACAATTATCGACGGGGGGGGGGGGGGAAATATCGATATTTTTTTTTTCACATACAAACGACAACTGATAGAGCCGTGAAAATAACGGGTTCTAAAACTGTTAACCGCCATCTCGTATCGATCGTAAAACCGGAAAAAAAAAACGGACATTATCCGTCCGTCCTTGGCCATGGCCGTTAGGAAGCTCCCGCGAGACCCGACTGCAATGGCGACTAGATCAGTATCTGATGTTGCGTGTTTGTAAACAGTACGTCTGGTTTTCACTGTACACATGTTTATTGTGTGCACATACACATTTAACTATTTATATATATATATATATATATATATATATATATATATATATATATATATATATATTTTTTTTTTTTTTTGTTTTGTTTCGATTTGTTCATGGTATGTTTGTGTATGTCAGTGGGACGCAGCCGTGACTAGTCGTGAACGCCAGGTAAAAACCGAACAACTATATATATATATATATATATATATATATATATATATATATATATATATATATATATATATATATATATATATATATATATATATATATCACAATATATCAAAAAAAAACGCGCACATACACACGACAGACGAATACAAAACGTCGTCGCGTTCGATCGGATTATTGCGCAATATGAGCGAAAAGCGTCAGTTTTTTTTTTCGCAAATACCGACGAAAGTGAAAGGCGTCGATTGAAGATTCTCAAAACGTGAATGGTATTAAATATGATGCGAATTTTTTACCGTCATCTTGTATTATAAAACGATGATTTTTTTTTAAATTATTATATATTGTGTATACGTTATCGTTAATATATTATAGAATGTTTGTACCACATCTCTTCATTTTTTAAAATTGAACTCTATTTTTATGCATACCAAGTTTTAAATATACCATTTTAAATTAATAATTGTTATAATATGTAATAAAATAATATATAAATAATATTGTGAGCTTAAATGCTATTCATAAATAAATTAACACGAATTATCTAATAAAATACTAATTCCAATAAAAACGATCGTTTTTCATTAACTTTCAGATTAATTTAAATATCATCAGAATTAATCTAAATAAATTGAATTTAAAATATTATAATTATTTTTTTATTGCATTAAATATTTAATTAAAAATAATAATAATATCTGTAAACTGTCTGAAAAACAAACATTTTTTTCATATTTTATGATTATATAAAACATATTTTAAATTATTTTTCTCATCTAAAATAAAGAAAAATTTTGGAAGAAATCACAAAAAAATGAAAGCAATTAAAAAACAAGATACTTTACAAAAAAAAGTACAAAGTACATAAGATATTTTTTATTATTGTTTTCTCATTTCTATTATACAAAACAGTAAATATACAAACAATAATAAATCTTCAGATTCGTAGAAATAACTGTATTTGGTTTAACCGACATTTCACATCTGATTCGTGTCATTTCGTGTACCTGGTAAACGTTTCGGTCAACGCACTAAGCATGATTAATTATCTTTTTTCGCCCGAATTGTGTTTTGTAAACCCCCTATTCCCATTTTCAAAACTGTTCAGTCATCCTTATTCGTTCATGTGATGTGGTTGTGCTTGAACATAATATCTATATATATATATATATATATATATATATATATATATATATATATATATATATATATATATTAATATTTAATTATCCTAATTCATTGGATTATTAATTATTTTGTATTTCGTGGAAATTATTTTAACTGTACATTACAATCATTATTATATACTCTAAAAATCAATTAGAAATTCATTATATAATGTTTTAGATCAATATTAAATAAAAAAATATTCAAATGAACCGGATGATCTTCAAATAAACGTCTTTATAAAAGAGTTAATGTTTGTATGAAATGTTATTTTTTTTAATATAGCGTAAAAATTTTATCACCTCAGTAATGGATATGTTTATAACGATGCAATAAAAAAATGACATTTCTAAATCTTTTTATATGACGGTTTATTTCGTAAAATGTGTAATTTTATATTATAGGCCGTATATTATCTTTATACAATTTTATCTATTTACTTTTGTTTATTATTTCAAAATCAACTTTGAATTAGATTTGTTAAGAAAATCAATAAAAATTTATAAATATATATATATATATATATATATATATATATATATATATATATATATATATGTGAGTTAAAAATATACAATTATTAACCCTATAACTACCAGAGTGCGATTTATACGTGTGTCGAAACGTCATCGATGACATAATTTAATTTTCGTTACGTTAAAATATATCGTAACGTGTGCTTTAATAATTATATTTGTATTACATGTTTAAAATAATTTTAATTTATATACTAAATGAAAAATAATTTCGTTATATATATAATGTGGTAATTAATCGATCGAAAAGAACAATGACGATAATATGAATGATCAATATATAATAAATAATAATGTTTGAGAACGAGCGATCTAGATGCAAACGTCGTCGCACGTTGCATATAATTGCATCGCATATCCAGCGAATGTAAAAGCGTGTGTCGCGGCGAGGGTTGACGGCGCGCGCCGACATCAACGAGGGTTGCGAATCGATACGCCTTCTTTCAAGATACGCACACGCACACACACACACACATTTATAAATCGAGGCGCGTAAACACGTCATATAAGCGTTCGCGGCATACAAACTAAAAATCACGCACACGCACAAAGCGGATTCGCGATAACGTCAAAATGCGAACGACGAAACGTCAAAAAAGTGTACGACGACAACGTGTCGCCGTATTTGCGACAATTTGTAAGCGCGTGAACGTTTAATAAATAATAATATATTTTTTTAATAATGCCCGCATTAACCCGGCTTTATAGTCGTGATCGCGTACGTGTAAAATTATTTTACGATCGTGTCGTGCAATTTATATTGTTTTTTCGTGCCCGTTCGCGTTTTGCATATCGTCATTATTATTATTATTATTGTTGTTATTTCTTTATGAACATATTTTTTTTTATAGAAAACAAACAAATGTCTTCCGAATAAATAAAGCAATAAAATAAATTATCCAATTTAATATATATATATATATATATATATATATATATATATATATATATATATAATTTTAATAATCTAAAATTGCATTTAAATGTATAAATATATTTACATAATCTTCGTTAATGAATATTAAATCATTTTTTATATATGCGTTTCACATTCTAAAAATCTTCATTTAATAGATTATTTTATATAAAAAATAACGTGTAAATATTTTAAATATTATTTATGATAAATATATAGAATCGTATTTGTTCTTCAATTATCATATTACATTAATGATTCACGTTATCAACTAATATTAATAATTAGAAAATTGTGCATATCATGTGTAATTTAATATGAAAAAATATGCTTGGCAAACACGTATTGTTCATATTGATGCACTATTAAGCTATCGCATATGATAATCTATTAATCTAAACATTGCAATCTGAATACATAACTTTATGCATGATTGCATTATTCAACAAAGCAAATCGACATGCACACTTCAACTTATACATAGTTAAAATAAAACGATCAAATTACTAGAAGAAAAAAAAAAGAAATATTAAAATTCACTTAAGCATAAAAATAATATTTATGCTACGGGCGATCGTGTTTTTTTTTTTATTTGAGAAATTCTGCATTTATCTGATAAATATTTATGTGTAAAAATATATTCACGAAATTATCTTAACGATGTCTAACTCACTTGCCAGTCGGAACATTTATCGACTAGTACGGAAGTACTACAACATTTTAAATAACTTAAACATACCAATGGGTAATAAACCCTATTCAAACAGAGCGGTTCACGATTATTACAATATATACAATTTATACAAATTATTTAAATTATCTCTCATATAAAAAATAATTTTATATAATCGTTTTTTTTAATCGATATTAATTTACTGTCATAAATAAAAAAATCCTATACAAACTTTACTATCAATCCTCTTATCTTAAATTATTCTACTTTCAATAGAGAATTATAATTTCATATAAAATAGTTTTTTTTTTCTCAATATAACACTATCATTCTAAAATTATACCCGGTTTATAATAGTGATAAAAAAATTATGACTATGAAGTCATCCAACTTATATTTTGTTATACATTTTTTAACTATTACTGTACAGTTACCGTATGAATAATTTATAATTTTATCACTATTAAATTTATAATTGAGAATATATATAAAAATAAATATAATCGCATTTATATTATTATATTTTTTTCGTATTTTTATATATTTATTTATTAAATAATATCTAGTTAGTTAAGATCTATCAATAAAATCGTACTTCGCCGTTCATGATTATAATTCGTCAATTTTAGTATATAATATTATATATATATTAAAAAAATAAAAATATAAATTTTGAGTTTCTTTTCTCAAATTTTAATATTAATTTATTTTTTAAATTTAATAAAAATATTATGATCGATATTTAAAAAAAAGTCTATTCGTGAAATCGAAACCGTTACACATAACAAACATACTCATCAATATATATATATATATATATATATATATATATATATATATATATAATAAAATCCGCTGTTGAATTGTGAAGCGAGCCGTTAGCCCCACCCCTCGTTCTGTCTCTTTCTATACGGAACGGCCGCCATCTTTGTCCGGCGTCAGCTGCTGCCGGACGTCTGCCGCACTTGTCGCGCTTTTGCTGCCAAACCGTCACACGGCTATAAACTCGCAGCCACTTCTACAGCTACATCACTCATCACGAATCGCCAAAAAAATAAAAACAAAAAAATATTTCAACACACAAATATACATATATATATATATATATATATATACAGTAAGTTTAATAATATAGCATTATTTTTCTTTTTATAATTTTTAATATATATGTATATATTTTTATAATATAGTAAATTTACAATTGATCTTTTCGATATATATATATATATATTTTTTTTTTTGATGGGATTTCGCCGGAGAATGACGTGCGTGTGTCGCTAAATATTGATTCGTTCGACGCGCG
Organism: Leptonema lineaticorne; assembly: GCA_024500535.1. Lineage (NCBI taxonomy): Eukaryota > Metazoa > Arthropoda > Insecta > Trichoptera > Hydropsychidae > Leptonema > Leptonema lineaticorne. The sequence continues at coordinate 9,919,521 of JANIJI010000004.1, read as the reverse complement.
TTTTTGCGCACGCACTCACGCACGCATTCTAATATATACATGTATAAAATAATATTTAGCGAATTATTAAGCGGCGCAAATTGGCTCCAGTCCCTCAATAAAATCTCATTAAAAACGTTTTCGCTAAACGAGCGCATCGTCGCCTACGTTCATCTCGTTCGTTCAGAGACCGGGCGTCGTCAACCTTTTTTCCGCTTCGACCACCATCTGTCGTCGTGACCGCGACCGGGAGGCGTCGTCAATCTTTTTTTTTGTTTTGTTTATACAATATTATATTTTATTTTAATTTATAAATCGTGTAAATATGCGAAATCGCGACTGTGTTGCGAATGCAAAATCGAGTGAAACCTGTCAAAATATGGAGGCGTTGCGCAATCGACGTTTTGTTTGTTGCGTTGTGCAAATTTGTACAAAGCGTTCTACATGCCATTGACGGCACTATTTTTAAACGGTGTCACAATGCGCTCGTTTCAATATGAATGCAAAATTTTTGTATGCGAATCTTTTTCTGTTTTTTTTTTTTTTTTTTTTTTGTAAACGGCGCAAAAACCGAATCGGAACGTCGTTTTGGCCTCGCGAAAAAAATTCATGAATATTATAAAAATATTTACTGAACGTCCGTAAATAAATTTATAACATTTGTGGTTTCTTTAATATTTATTATTTTTTTATCTAATAAAATTTAAACATATTTCTTAATATGTAGATATTTTAAAAATCATAATAATAATAATTATATTTTATAACATATTTTTCAATAATTATATTTTAATTATATGAACAAATAAAAAATATTTATTTAATTATCATTGAATAAAAATATGTATTTATATTTATAATTAACCTTCGTTCAGTTAAAATGTGTCATTTTTATCATCTTTTTATTATAGTAAAACCTAGTTTAATCCACATATCTTATCAATCTTTTTTTTAATATATTTGAATTTTAAAAATGTAAATTAATTTAATATCATATATTTTTTACAATTATTTTTGAAATATAATCGAAAATAATACATTGTAGTATTAATTTAATACTATAAAAAATACTTAACAAGCAAATTCAACGAATGCAACATAAAGTATCATACTTTTTTTATGTTATAAAATTATTTACCTTGTTTAATTTATAAAGACAATTTAACTACAGATAAAAAGTATGTAATACGGTTAAAATAATTCAATTGCGAACAATTAAAAAGCAATTAAATCGCTATCAAACAATTGATCGAATGCTAATATTTCTTCATCTATGCGTCTCTATTATCGCTTAATCATAAATACACATTTCACGATATACGTCAATTAAAAAGCTATTACTGTTTATGTTTATGAAATCCAATTTACTATGAAAATATATGGAAATTTTACGCTTTCCATTTAGATAAAAAGAATAATTATTACCCTAAATTTCAATATGAAAATTTGTTTTTTATATAATTGTCTTTTTTTTTTAAATTAAGTTGTATTAAATTCATTATTATTATTTTTTTAATTTATAAACATTATAAACGATATAATATTATATCGCCTGTTATAATTCAATGGTTATAAGTATATATAAAATATCGTACCCCTTGAAGTTTGTCTGATTCTTATATTACGTTCGTATAAATGACCGTGAATTATTGCACAATCGCCACCGCCAATTTATTGCGACGTCCTTTACACACACACACACATAATTATGTACATATATATATATATATGCCACATATGAATGTGTGTGTTTTAAAAAATGTTGATACGATTAGATTAACATATTGATTAAAAAATAAAACCGAATAAAATAACGAGTCGTTCGAGTGGTTTATATAAAATATTCTTGATTTTCACAAATTACAAAAATTTACATTTAATTACATTACATTTCCCAAATGAATATAATTTTAATTTGTGGCACATAAAATTGATTGATTATATTTTATGTTATAGCGGTATTAAATTGACGTTTTATAATTAAACTATTATTTATATGACGGTAAACGCTTTATTTTGTGGAATTTGTAATTTGACGTACGATTAAAACAAAAAAATAATAATTAATTATATTGTGGTTATTTTTCTAGTTAAAATAATTAAATTCACGTTTTAATATAATATACTCGTATATGGAATATTTAAATATCAATAAAATGAAAATTTAATCACGTTATACTAAATTTATTTTTATTTTGACATCGTTCAAACATGACTTATTAACATAATATGTGTATATATATACTTTATTAACAAGTAAAAAATTATGAGCCATATTATAATACATGTGACTGAGGCGTTCGCCTTTAAATCTCGCCCATCGGCACGGACCTGTGCAAACGCATGCATAAACAAACGTGTTTGTACCTATAAAAAATTGACAAACATCCATGAAAAAGAAGGGTTGAAAGAGACGAAAGGGTATAGTTGTTTAGTTTAAAGGGGGTGTCAAAAATGGCGGCGGTGGGGTGAGGTATGAGGGTAGACGGGGCGTTGACCCCGAAACGACACTCCCGTATTTCTTGCACACGCGCTCATACACAAAAAAAAAAATTATTAATAAATATATTTAATTATATTTTACTTTTATATACGGATACATCTTTCGTATTCTAAACGCCACATATAAAATAGTATATATGATATGTAAATTTATAAACATTTACGCTTACAAAACAGACACAACAATATGGCCGATAGACACAACATGCCGGTTTTTAAACTGGCTACGCAATTTTGATGATATTGTTTTATTCGTATATTTAAAATATAATTTCAATATATATTTATAAAATAATGCCTTTTGAATTATTTATATTTTCATATTATTTAATTAAAAACATGTGCTCAATGTTTTTTTTTATTCAAAAAAAAAAATATTTTTTAGATATATATTGATACTACTTAATAAAAATATTTTTGTTGTAATTTATTAAAATTTGAGGAATAACTCATTTTTTAAATATTACTGAGAGAAATAATTTTTAATATAATTTCAACTATTTTGAACTCAAAGTTATAATATTATTTTAAAAAATATGCTATAAATATTATTCGATATAAATGTTAAAAATTAATTAATAACAATGATCAATGTATTGACGAATTAAACAACTTTAAAAATTACTTCTTGAAAAAAGCAATTTCATTATAATTATACAACAATATATATTATAGATTAAAAACAACATTTTCTTATTATGAAAACCGTGTTTCGCATAATTTTATAGGACGTTTTATCGAATTATACATATTTTACGCGTACATATATATTTTCCAGATTAGAATACGAGCGAAACCTGTTAAAAACTCGTTCTCATTTTCCATTTTGTTCACGAAAATAATTTGGGATAGGTTGCGATGGAATTTATTTTGATTATGTTAAGATAGGTCGTAAAATACCGTAACGTTGGCTCTTTTTTTTTTTTCAAACCGTATGTTAAATTTTTAGACTAGTCTCGGTTCAGCTGTGTACACAAATTTAATTTGGCTCTCGTCTTACTCTTTTTATTATTATTGAACTTGCACATGGGTACATTGTAATAATAATTAACGTAATATATTATACGAATGGAAAGAATGACGAATTATATATCAATTGTTGTGTATATTAATTGAAATGCCTTTATTAATTGGTCTTCTGTTATTTTTACTTGTATGATACAATTTTATATCTTTATATTAGTGATAAAATGTTATATGTAAATATTGAAATTGCGCCATCTATGTGTCAACAATGAATAATTTCATAAATAGATTAATATATTAAAACGTCATCTGCAAATCGATTTAATATATTTTATTTGCACATAAACTGATTAATATTTATTTACATTTATATTAGAAAATTATAAATATTATATTATAAATTTTTGCATAAAATAAAACGTCGGTTTGTAATATTTTTAAATTATTTATCAAAAATAATATTTTTCTTGTGAGGTACATACATAAATTTGTTAAATAAAATAGGCATTGTCGCATTAAATTTTATGTATAGTAATTTATTATTCTCCAATGACCCATAATCGTTCACGAATACATCGAGGTCAAGTGAAACTGGATTTTGGTTATCCTCAGATCGTTATTTTTAATCTTGGATTTTATATAATAAATCGTACAGATAGATACTCCCGTTATCACCCTTATTTAAAATATGTTGTTTTATAAAAACATAAAATTAAACGAAAAAAAAATACATTAAATGTCGATCAATAAAATCATATTTAAAATTTTAATGTATTTTTTTTTATATTAAACATATATTACATTTAAAATATTTCTACTTTTTATAATATTATTCTTTAGAACGTATTTTCTATACATATAATATTTTAAGCATATATATTTTTACAATGGTTTTCAGAATGCTGAACTAGGATTTTTATTTGCTTTTGATAAAAATGGTTTACCGTCGCCTTTTCTTTCACTTCAGCGATTTTCAATCTGCGCTATTATTATTTTTTTATTCCAAAAAGTATATGTTGAAATAAATATATTTTATAATATGTATCAAAAAAAAAAAAATATTACGTAAATTATTAAAACTATTTTTAATCTATATATTTATATTATCAGTTCATTTTTATCATAATTCAGTCAAACAATACATATTCATAATTTAATATTTAAAAATATATGTATCGCTAAATCGAATTTACGATGATCGCTATACGCCAATATAAAAAAAAAAAATTTTAAGACATCGTAAAAAACGTGTCCCTTTATATCATCGTGATAAAATAACAAATAAATATAAAGCATTACGCCGAAAAAAAAAACATAGATAAAATAAATAAATCTTTTCACAGCGGAAAAAAGGCAAACTCGTAATTTCGGATGAACTCGCCGCTCGATTTCCCCCAAAAATACCCACGTGAAATTATTGGTCCGTGGCCGCTCACGTCGGTTATGAAAGTGTTAACGTAATTTTTGCTCGTACCGAAAAAAAATTACACACACATATATATATATATATATATATATATATATATATATATATATATATATATATATATCAGGGAAATATAAGGAACATGTGTTACAAGAGGAAGTAATAAATACGACGCAACAAACAACATAAAACACACTCGCCGTATATATATTCTATATAGAATAATATGGAGTCAAAAAAAATATATATATAATACTCTTATTGACCGCATCGTGAAACAACATTTTATAAGGTGGATCCTTGATCCTGTCCGCCCCTTTTAAATTGAAATATTCCCGTTTCATCCCTTCGCAGTTTTGCAATCTTCGCATCGCGGAAAATTCGAGGGTCGAAAGTTTCCGAACCGAATGAATATTCGTTTTAATCTAAAACGAAATTCCCTCTCGGTAATGGAACTCGCCTCCGTGTGACAATTTTCAACTCTCGTTTTAATTTATAATTCGAATTACTTACGTTGTCTTATATTCGACGATTTTATTTTTAAACATAGTGTCATGTTTTATAATCACACTATCGTTGAATTGGAATTTCAGCACATTTTTTTCTGTATTACGCATAAATATTTATATATAAAAAACACTATATAATATATATATATATATATATATATATATATATATATATATATATATATTATACTTATGAATTTTTTAAATGTTGAACAATAGTTCCCTAAGGGATTACAAAACCCAGTCTAAAAAAAAAGCATTTTACATGAAGTTTTATAAATATAATATTCTGCTATTTTCCCCATACAATAACAAAAAAAAGGATGTATTACTAAAATATTTAAATCAAGCTCCTTTCCATTCTATATTTATCTATTCACTATGATTATAATAAATAATTTATGCGGCAAAATTTGAAATATACGTCTTCATCAAAATTTTATTGACGAATATTTTAATCAAATATGTGAGAATCGCGTTTTATGAATACTTACTATTTATATTTCCTTTAATCTGGATTAAAAACAAATCAAAATGAAGATTAATTAATCGATAACATTGCTAATATAATAAACAAATAGAAACACTAATTCTTATGTAAATTTTCCACTATATCTAATATTAAATGTATGTTTTTAATATACAAAAAATAAATATTTATTGAATAATGTCAGATATATATATATATATATATATATATATATATATATATATATATATATATATATATATATATATATTTTGACATTTAACGTAAAATGATTCAATATTACAATTCTAATCATTTATACAAAAATACATTAAAATACTCTATATATGTATGTAAAATATCGCATCTGATAACGTAATAACTAAAGTATGTATACTTTCTTCTCTTTTTACTTTTTATTTTCCATACGCATATTGAAAATGTAATCGTATTTCGTTCGCATAGAGAAATATTTTGAAGACTACTTCTACATAAATGTATTTCTGAAAATCACAATTCCGTTTCCGTTACCACAAAGTGCCTTCGTACTTTCGATTCGGTTCTCTAATGGCGCAAAATTGCCAAGAAAGTTGAATGGCGATAGGGAAAAAGGGTGGGTTTCAACGAATGTATATATATATATATATATATATATATTACTCGTTTGCATCTAAACCCTTAAAAAGCAAACGCCAAAAAAGGAAGGGATGTAATTTTAAGATATACTTATTTTTTTAACCGGTCAAAGGGGAGAAAGAGAGAGAGAAGAAAAAAGCATGGAAATCAAATTAAACTTTCGTGATTCGACAACATGAACAACTTATCGCTTTTTACGCACATCGACATGGCATTTATATTTTATATAAGCGAAAGCGAAAAATTTAAATGGATATTTCCTGTCAAAACGATCGATTATTTATTATACAAATATTGGTTATCCACGCAATGCGATGGCACGGTTAAAGCGGAATTTCAATTTTACGCTTAAAATTTATTTTTGTAATTTTTCTTTATATATTAGTTTGTATAAATCATTTATTAAGGCAATAAAAATATCGATAACTTTCGATCTGTGGTCCACAATATTCTATATATGAGCATACACATTATTTAGATAAAATATTTATATTGCACTTTTATAAAATTTTAATCAATAATTATCGTGTATTATAATAAATATATTAAAAGTCGTTTTAATATAATATTTATTAATAATTCAATAAAAAATATAATTTAAATCATAATAAAATTTGTTTTATTGCGGATCGTAAACCCAATTTTAATGCATCTAAATTTATGTAAGATAAATTTTAGATCGCAGATTGAATATCGCCGTTTTCGAATTTTATGTTACAAAATAAAACTGACATACCGTTAGTTCGGTAATATCGTAAAATTGTTAAAATATACATACTTTTATATTTGAAAGATAAATTATTTTTATCAATTGAATTATTTTTCTTACATAAATATTTATATTTACTTCAAAAGAAAAATGTTAATATTCTGTTTCAGGGTTCAACAAACTGAAAATATTTATTCAACATGCGTACATAAGTACAAAGAACCATTTACAGAAAGACAATTAGAAAGCGTAATATTTACAAGTTAACATTTAGCATATATTATACACACACACAAAGTCAACATAGCTGAAAACATTCAAATATATTCTAATAATATTAATAATAATACGATTCAATAGAATACATTATATTATAATAAATTAATAATATATTTTCTTACATGAATGAAACTATAGAAAAAAATAATTATTATTATTTTGTGCCGTATATATTTATTAGTTTTCTTTATGAAATCTTTAATTGTTTTGAAAGTTGGCCATCGACACGCATAATACATATTCATGTTGGAAAATTCAAAAACGGTCGAACAATAAGTAAAAACAATCGATATGGATGCCAAAAATGTAGCGTTAAAGAATAATATTCTACTCAAAAATGAACTTTGTTAAATTGAAGAAGATGTATATATATTATACATTTAAAAAAAATTAATGTAAACTCAAAAAAATAGATTCTCATTGTTGAGTAAAAAAAAAAAATAATAATAATCGCGGTTTTAATTGAAATGGACATATGGTCACCCTAAATTGTATATTATTTTAGTACCGCGACGAGGTCAGCTCAATTCTCATAGAATGTATGTAAATATGGACGTGAAATTTGTAAAAATTCGATTATATAAATATATAATGTCAGATTTGATTATATACGGTTCGCAGACTAGATCTGAATTTTATTTTAAATTTCAAAAAAATTGATATAATTCATATTAGTTTAGTGATTTTTTTTTTTTTTTTGAAATAATATATAAGTGTTGAATTTAAAGATAATTTTTAATTGTCCCTTATACAGCGTCCCCATATACAAATATCACTAATTCGTTTCAATCGGGTATAATTTAAATAATCACAATGCATTGTAAATAAACTTTTAATATATCGTTTCATGTATAATTTGTAATTAAGGCGCGTCGTTTAGCTGAACATTTTTTTTATTCGTTTTTTAGTTATGATGGTCATGAACCAAATCAAACAAATCGGTCGCATTACATCACCAGATTATGTCACAAAAGGTATATATAATGTATATTTAAATACATATATCTATGTAAAAATTGATTAATTTATATTTATAGTATATTCGAATATATACTATAATTTTCTGATTTCATATTTTTAAATTATTATATAAATGTCATCGTTGACACATATTAATTCACTTCAAATAACAAAAAATAAACATAGTTTTCTGTTTATAATTTAACTTAATCTGTGTTTTATATTATATAATAACAATTGCCAATATCAATCATATATATAGTACAAATTTGATTTTGATATGAACGACACTCGATCACAAATTTAAAGTTCCTCTATAATCTGTTAATTATAGAAGCACTTTAAAATAATCAAAAATTTATATTACTTATATTTTCAGCACGTTCGACTTGTTATTATTTTTTTAGTCGTGGCCGATTTACCTGTTCCACCTTTGTGTGCAAAATATCATGCTACGTATTATTATACTATTGTATTTATACCTAAGTACACGGATCATTAATCATTCTTTGTGTATTGAAAAAAAAATGGGGCCATTATTCCAGCTAAACAGATATTGAGCTTTCTGCAAAGAAATATTATATATATATATATATATATATATATATATATATATATATATATATATATATATGTTATATATAAATTTACATATAACATAGTATATATAATATGTATTCCGTTTTTATTAAGTACTTTTAAAAAAATATTTACAAATTTTTATAATATATATATTTGTGATAAAAAATATTAATACAAATGAACTTATAAAATTCATACATTGATTCAGAGTTATGCCCATTTTTTTCAGTAATAATGCAAATATTCGTTTATTAGTAAATAATATTCTTTAAAAAAAAAATATATTAATATATCAAACAATTCAAAAATAATATTTAAAAATTGATTTTACAACAATTGTTTCACCTTGATTATAATTAATATAGATTAAAAAATATATAATATATGCTATGAATATACAATATCCAATATATCTTCCAACCAACTATAAAATGATGCTATAAATCTTGTAAATTAAAATTTGTCACATTTATTTAAGTTATTACATTTTTTTTTAGAAATCCTCCGCTACACAGAATTTTAAATTAGTAAATATTTCACGAACGAAAAAGAGAGCGTGGACGAGAGTTGAAAATGAAAATAAAACATTTATTAATACCCCCGTTGTTTTTTTCCCATCTTTTTTTTTCTTTTTCTTTTAACTTCAATTGTGCAAAACAAAACAAAAAAAAAACCGATCGGTATGGGTATTTTACATTTTTAAAATGTAATTTTGATAGGAGCAAAGCGTTTCGTACATTTTCAACGAAAACATAATTGACGGTCTCGAAACCCATATTCGCAAACTCTAAATATTACACGTATTCATATACTCGTCATAAATGTTAAATTATCCAATTTAACGTCGGCCAATTGTATTTTCAGCATTGTTTGCGGTTAAATATTCTTCAGGAATAATTTCTGTAATATTTTTTATATATACATAAAAATCAAGTCGATTTTTATATACACTTATATATATATATATATTTAAAAAGACAATTATTAAAATGTAATAATTATAACAATTGATATAATTATGAATATTGAATATTATATATATATTAATATATATTTTTTTTTTTTGCAGATAAAAGATGTAAGAAAAATTGACGCGTTCCAATTACAATTCTCAAGATACATATGAAGATAATGCTTGAATCAAAATAAACGTTTATACAATTTATTACATATGATATTCGATTTAAAAAAAAAAAACATTCGCTCTAGTCACAATGTTAAAATACAAATTATAGACCTAGTTTCGTGCAAAAATTAACATCATAATTTACACCTCCGCTCGATAAACTGGAACGGTTCGACGCTCCTACATTCGGATACACGTTGGTTATTTTACTATGTGCACATTGACTAGAATTACCCGGTCTTTTATACGTATATACATACATATATATATATATATATATATATATATATATATATATATATATATATATATATATATATATATATATATATATATATATATATATATATTTTGGTAATAATTTATTGCACAGTTCAGACACCTGGCCTTCGTGAATCGCTTTCAGCAAGGAGCGATCATGACAAAACTCGGACCCGTTTCCATTTCGTTCACAACACATATATATTACAGCCGAATCACGATGACTAGTGTTAAAATCGTCAAATTGTATCACAGGATGTGTTATAGATGGGAAAATTGAGAATAGGGTTACCGTTTATTATTCTAATATTTTTTTTTAAATTTATTTATTAAAAAAAAACATACGATGATATTTAGTATGAAAAAAAAAATCCTATTAATTAATATAGTATATTTTATTTTTATTTTTTAATATGTATTTTTCAGAATAGCATTTCAACATGTCAATTTCAGAGTGTCAGAGATTCCAGTTAATGCTCTACATCTACCCTGTAGATCCGAATTTGTTTGAAAACAGGCGACAAATTCGGTTCTAGAGAGGTTTGTGTGGTGCATACAATGCGACGATTTTACACCTACGATTATCTGCATAAAGTTTTATTTATATTCTTATTTTATATGTACATGAATATATTTGCATAAATAATTGAAAATAAAAGTTTTTTTTTCATGATTACGTTTGTGTTTTATTGCAATATTAAAAATTAATAATAAACATTTTTTTTTAATTTGTGATGTTCATTTTGAACAATTCAAATTATATAAGTATGTGAATATTGAGGTCGATCGTATTATTTCGAATATCTCTGTAATGGTCAGCGATAACGACCGACGATCTGAAAAGGAAAAGAGTAGTTTTCTTATAAGAACATATTAGTGTCATTATAGAAAATCGTTTTAAAATCTCATTGGGGTCGTAATGCACTTTTGTCGTTGGATCTAAATATTTTAATCTTGATTCTTTTATTCGTTTTTATAAAAATAATGCATTTTTAAAAATATTAATTACTTATATTGAGTTTAGAACAGAGCAACTATTAACATAAAAATCGAATTTTTTTTTGTCCAGTGAAATTTTTGAAAATGATAGAGGTGATTAAAAATTAAATTATACTATTATTATCCGGATTTAAGTTATTATTGTTCTTATTTATAAATATGTTTAAATAATAAATCTGATTTTTATGACTCAAATATCTACTAGTTTATTTATATAAATTCAGTCTAAAATATTTTATACGATATAACGCTTTCTTTATGTTAAAATATATAAAGAAATAAAAAAATATAAATTTATATATTTTTTTTTAAATTTATATAAGTTTACATTCGTATATTATTTTCATTTTTACTTGCAATATTTCCAGTTATATTTAATGTTGAAAAAAAATATTAAAATTAGAACTTATCAAATGTATGTAAGTAAAATGTAATTTCTGTAAATTTATATTTTTCAAAATTATTTCAACTGACCCCAAAACTGAATGATGTTTTGCAATAATTTTGCACTGTGGTATTAAAATGTATTTTGAACGCTAGCAACACTGAATCAACAGTTTAAATTTAAGTGACAGAAACGTGCGCGCGGGCTGTCATTTAACCGGCAATGGAGGAAAGCCGTTCCGTTATTCGGCGGCGATGCGCTCGTGCAGCTCTTTGCGGCGGTGCAGTTTCCGCATGCGTAGGAGCTGCAGGTGCGGCCCCTTTAATCTCTATTATAACGGGAGCCTTGTGCATCGTTCAAGCTCTTTTTTGTGGAGCCATTCTTGCGAGACCGCCTCCACCGTCTTCACACCGAATCGGACGAGCGTTCAGACTCTTCAAAATAAATCGAATAGCCGGATTGATTTTGCATTCTCTCTGCGGTTTCTTTATATCTCTAAGTTGTTTGAGACTCCTCGGTCTTACCGTCACAGAAGTTTGCCATCAATCTTTGGATTTTTGTCTTAAGGAAGATGTTTTGTTATTGCTATTTGCCGGAATATTTAATGGCATATATTATTATGTGCGCACATATATTTTTGACGATCCTTTGGTAACGTTTCCTCTTATCGAACAAAGAAAATTTATCACAATTAAATTATCCATTTGGTCCGCTCTTAAAAAAGCAGTCAAAAATTCGTTCGTTCCTATTATATTTACATCTATGTTGTATTATTGGAAAGGACACTTGTTTCGTAACGCCGCAATGTATATATATGATGCGAATCTGAAAGATAAACCAATGGATGGAATATTTTCTGTTCTATCGTTACCTTTGCTCTTATATGTGTTGTTAAACTCAACATTGTATCTGGCCATCGCTTATATGATAATTTTATTTTTTGAAATTCATCTTACGGAAAGAATAAAATTTCCTATTGAGTCGACTGAAATTCCTACATTAGCGCAAGAACTATCCGGAGATGTTGAAATCCTGAATAAATTAGCCGCTCGTGATCTTTTATATTTATCTAGAGATGATGGAGAGAGAAGAAAACAAATTTTTAGCTTATCTCAACCCGGAGGCCATCCGACAAATTGGAAAAATTTATTGAAAGAATGCCTTAAGGTTATAGATATATTTATAAAAAGTGTAGAAAGTATGACTAACGATATAAAAGTAACGGAAGAAGTTAAAGCTCCTCTCCAATATAAATTGATCACATCTCCAGAACCATTTAAACAGACGACTTTGAGAAATCTAACATTGTCGCCACAAAGTCCTTTACAACATCGAAGAATTGTCACAGAGGATGAAATTAAACCATTTCTAGATATGATTAAAGACGAATTTCGTAGTTTTATAAATAATCTCTGTAAAAAACCTGGAATTAGTTTTTTCTTTGGAGAGTTAACTCATATGAAAATCAAACATTTAGCGCACAGAGGGCAGATTATTGCAAAAATTTCACAAGGACTCGCTCATTTAGCAATGATTTCTCTCAATGAAGATGTATATGGAGTCGTTCAAGACGACCTCGCTCGTCTTATAACTTCGTTATTGCAATTGAAATTAGCTTTAGACAAATTAACCAAATCTGGTATTATAAACAAAAAGAATTTAAAACAAGATTCAACTCCTGTTCAAATGTTAACCGATTTGAAATCTGCCATTAAAAGAAGCATTTATAAAATCAGCATTTCTTTCAAAGATTACATGCACGACATTATTCTCGATAATGAAATAAAAGCATTATTACAACCTTTTCTTAATATGAGGGAAGGATAGTTGATGAAGTTATGTAGTGCTTAAACATGTCTAATGATACTTAAAAACTATTTCATCTCATACATATGTGCGATCGTAATTCTTCAATGTGTGAGAGTAATTAAAAATTGTTAATTGTTAGAAAAAGTTAATCTTTGTATGTATGTGTTATAAGTATTGTAATACATGGAACTATGTTATATGAAGTGTGATAAAAATTCTCTGTACTAATTTATATTTTTATAAGTAAATAAATAGGTTATATTGTATATTTGTTTTATTATTAATAAAAAAATATTATTTCACATATTTTTTATCGATTTTAATACACATAAATTATAAAATATCATATTTTCTATTTTTTCCCAACCACTTTTTTGCATTTTCTCAATTTCAAATAAAGTATTTCGAATCGCTACTGATTGTACGGGCACTTCTCCATTTAATTTAAGAAATATGCTCAAATATGATTGAGCCAACTCAAAGTCTTTATTAGTTGAAAATAAAACTTTTACCATTTTCAAATACTGATGCATAACTTCAAAAGTACCACCATTTTCAAGTGACATATTATGCATTTCAAAATCAATTGCAGACGGACTCATCATTTTCATTCTATTTATACAAACAGTAAAATCATTCGTTTCAATCGTTTTTTCTAACAACTTTCCAAACGATGTAAAATTGTCAAACAATTCTGGCATTAGTACTCTACTATTATTGTCTTTACTGCTACCAGGCAAGTCAAATTTAATTTCAATATCAGGTAATGTTGGCAGAAAAAATGGGGCAGCTTTAGGTGCCTTTGGTGGTTGCTTCGGTTTATTTCGAGTTTTTATTAAGTCTATATTCAGTATATTTTGCCAACGTGATGTAGGTAAGTTAGATAACGTTATTAATTCGTCACTTAATTGTTCCGGTGATTTGAATTCTGGTTCATTATCCAAAGCCAAATTTTCAAACTCTTCCAATGTTTCTTTTGGTGCATCATATGCTAAGGATGGAAGATCTAAAACAATATTGTGATAAGAATTCATGGTTTGATAAAAGTATTACTAACTTTATGACAACAACAAATAATTACCTAAAGTAGGAATACGAATATTTTTAATATCAATTTGACGAAGATTTATATGAGCATATAATGTGCGGTTCGCCCAAAGAAATACGCCTAGTTCACCAGCATGAGTAGTAACAAGGAAATCACCACCGCTAGACATACTTAATGATGTGCAAGGAATATCAACCTAAAATAAACAAAGTCAATATATTATCGATGAAAAATATGTTAGTATGTATATTATTACATTAAAATTACTTTAAATATATCTATAAGTTGGCCAGTTGGTATATCCCAGGTACAAATAGTACAATCCATTGATGTTGATATTAACCACCTGAAGTATATATCAGATATAAAATTGTTCTATACGATAATAGCATTTTTAAAATACACTGAAAATAAATTAAAATTAACCTGCTATCGTGACTAAAACAAGCGTCATTAATTTTTGATACATGTCCATCGAATTTCCTAACAATTTTAAGAGAATCCATATCAAAAATGTTAATAGAAAAATCTTCATTGCATAACATAATTAGACCGCTTTCTCTGTGACATCTTGTAAACGAAACGGCTTCATCAATTTTAATTATTTTTAAAGGTAATTTCGCTAAAAATTAACATAAAGTTAATTAACCTATACTATCTCATGTTTACATTATGATTGTATGTACATAAAAAAAGACTCACATTCGTTGAAATGCCATACTTTTAATCTATTATCAAGACTCACAGTAAATAATCTTTTATTTAAATTATCTGTTTCAATTCCACGTATTGGACCTGAATGAGCACCTTTTTCTCCACCCCACCGTCCTCTTTCTAAACCTGACTGCATATTAAATTTATAAACATCACCATTACTATAACCTGTAATAATAATTTTAGATAGAATTATAATATGAAAATAATAATACATAATATAGAAAAGAAGAATCGTTTCATACCAATAAATACAAAATGACCACAATGAGATACTGTAGCACATAAAGCTTTAACATGATGAGGCAAATTTTCAGGTTTCAATTTATGACTGCCCATTTTTCTTTTGTCTAATGACCAAGTAGTAACTAAATTTAGTCCTCTATGAATCGCTGCAATATTATCCCATTCTTTATCGCGCTGCAACGAAAAACTGAAACTACTTATAGGGGGCATAATCAAATTATCGTGTTCTTTGGATTCTGAAAAGGCAAAAAAAAAAAAAATAAAGTTACAGATAATAAAATAAAAACTAGATAAATGAATGATGTAATTGCCAAAACAATACTTTTCTTTTTAGAAGCTTGTCTGTTAAATGAAGCTTGTCCAAGACTAATAGGATGTTGTCCAGCTATAGATGAAAGAATTCTTAAAGTGCTATCATTTCCAGCCGACAATATCGTCTTTCCATCTTGTCCCACATAACGAACAAAGCCAGGTGGAGAACTATGACCTTC
The DNA here is from genome assembly GCA_024500535.1 of Leptonema lineaticorne. Lineage (NCBI taxonomy): Eukaryota > Metazoa > Arthropoda > Insecta > Trichoptera > Hydropsychidae > Leptonema > Leptonema lineaticorne. Next base: position 9,903,425 of record JANIJI010000004.1, on the reverse strand, counting down.
TCTAAAAGAAAATAGAAAAAATTTAAAAATTAAGAAAAAACAATATTGTATTGGCAGAATTATTTAAAATTTAAAATAAACCTGATTCTTAATAATCTCGCGCTGCCATCAGACATATCGAAAATCCACATCTTTAGAGAATTATCGCCGGAATTGGTTACGATAATAGGTTCAGATGGAAAACAAATACAGCCCGCTATATTACCATCGTGAGCCTTTTCAATCTGAGATTCGACCTTTCTGTCTTCTAAATTCCACATGATCAAATGTCCCTTTGAACTGCTAGTGATCATAATCGGATGACCGTCAGTTCTAAAGCTTATACCGGTCACAGAACCCCAACGCTGTGAGAATTCCATCACGGTTTTATTGACTTTTATATTGTGTAATCTGATTTTACCGTCTGCGGTTGCGATCGCTACAACGTCAACCGCGGGAGCTTGTTCTGTTACCGTTATAGGCGATTCCCAACCGTCGAATGAATATACGAGTCTCGAAGTTTTAATATTCCATAGTTGCAAGGAACCCTGTCTGCTACCGAGAAGAATTTTATTGAGGTACGTGTTTGGATGCATGATTGTGGTAATTTCAAAATTTTCATTGTTAAAAAGCAACTCTAAGTATTGTTCTTCTTCTTTGATGTACCAAGCTTTTAGCGCACTATTTTTGTCGATGGAAATTAGAATGTGGCCGAACGGCATCAACAAATGAACGGGAGCATCGTGTCCATTATAAGTATGTTTTAGTTCGGTTCCTCTTCGCCACGCGTAGACGATATGACGACAGGCCGTGTAGATGTGGAAAGCGTCTCCGGCGATACAAGAAATATTATCCAGATGAGATCGACTCACCGCCAAAAGACTGAGATGGGCGGCACCGTATGTGTGAAAACAACGACCGGCCGCAGTCACCAACAACGTTTCTCTCCGTCTTCGAATATAACGAGCCACCACTGGAATTTCGTCGCTGACTACGCCGAGAGCTCGACATCCCAAATAGATACGACTACGGTTGTTCTCTTCTTTACCGCTGGCCGATTCTTCTGTCATGTTCACATCGTTGTCATCCATCTCTAGGTTATACTCAACTAAACAACGCACGTGCCAAACTGTCAAATTCGACAGTAAATTTGGCCTTAAATAAATATTTTCAATCTTCATTTTTATTTTATCTACCAAAATTATAATGCATTAATTTTGTAATAAATTATTAAAAAAAATATTTTTTTTTGAGCAGCAGTTTTTTTTTATTATTGTCCATTTAAAATATTTTCTTTCATTAATTTTTTTAATGCAACATTCTTCTAAATGAATTAATATATTTCAAAAAATATTAGATTTTGTATAATCACTATTATTGTCACCAATATGTTTTTATTACTCATTATAAAGTTTATTTCGATAATAAAAATCATCCACAATCTATTGTATTTATAGAAAACATTGTTTGTATATAATAAATATGATCCGAAAGAAATGAACGTGTAAAACTCCCACGAGCACAAAAGCAAACCTGTTTAATTAAAATATCGTATAAAAAGGATAAACGTTACTTCGTACAAAATAAATCTTTATTTTTAAATATTTAACAATGATGAATAAACAACTTTTATATAAAAAATATGTTAAAAATGATATAAAATTTTTATTCGATGTTACACATCGCTTGATAGATAATTAAATCTTTATCAGATTGAGATTTTGTAATAGTGAGTTGTCTTGACGCTTTTAAATATAAAACGCTGCCTTTGGATACTTCATTTTCCAAACTATCTTTGACAGTAGCTTTTCCAGAAATTACTAATAAAATACTAGCACTCGGTCTTAGCTTTGTGTTGTAAATAATTTCACAATTACCAGGGATCTAAAATATTTGTTGATTTTATTTAATAAGAATAAATTAAAATTAATAATAATATTCATGCATGCCAATGAAATATTACTTTAATTTCAGCTACAGCAAAATCTTTCACTGGTGGCTTCCAAATTTTTGTAAATTTATCCTCTTCTATAGGTTTGAATAGTAAATTTTCAATAGATTGACTTTCATAAATAAGCATATCGATTAATGTGGTAATATCTATCAATTTTGGTGTAAGTCCTGCTCTTACAACATTATCAGAACACGCCATACATTCGATACAATCTATATAATTATTATATAAAATATAATAACTAATACATCGTATTATTATTATTTTATTTATTTATATGAAGAAATCCAAGTAACATACCACCATATAAATATGCATGTGGAATATTTGCAGCCAAAAAAATAGCATCGCCTGGTTGAAGAACAATATAATTTAAAAAATATATACACCAACATCCACGATCTCCAGGAAATTCTAAACACAGCTTCTTCAAAAGATCGAACATTAATTTGTCTTGAATTTCCTTTCCTGTAATTTAAATTTTATTTTGAATTACATGAATAAGAAAAATGGCAAAACACACTTAATAATTTTTATTTAATATACCTTCATCATTTAATCTGTTTATCAGTGTTATTAAACTTGTGACAATTATATTATTATCACATTCCATTAACTGTTTAAATGCATTTTTCAAATGTGATTCTTGATCAGTTTCAGAAGTTAACATATTTTCTGTTGCAATATCACCTATTATAGTTTGTAATTCTGGCATATCTGAAATTATGTCATTATGTATTTAAATTTTAGTATAAAAATGAATATTTTCACATTTTCAAAACAGTTCGAATAACCTTTGATAAATTGTTTTATTTCGTTAAAATGACGAAACCCGCATAATGCTTGAAATTGAGTTAAAGCAATAGCCAATTCTGGTTTATGATTTGGATCTTTATATATATCTGGTCTTTTAGAATGCAAAAATTCAGCGTGTGTCTAGAACGCAGATTTTTTAAATTTTCTATTAATATTATAAAGAATTCTTAATGCACAACATTTTACAAATATTTACAATGAATATAATGTAAGAAAGTAAAGTTTTGAAATATAAAAATATTACCTTATTTGGATGAGCTTGAACCGAAAGTGCCTTTTGTACCGATAATACTTTAAACAAAAAAGGCAGATCATCACCAAAAGATTTTCTTACATCTACACCCAATGAATCCAAATTTCGTTTTAACCATTCTGAAAGATTTTCTTTAGTATCAACAACAAAACTGGGTCCATTTACATGAGTACCCATCCATAATTCAGCATAAGGTTTATTAGCATCAATAACTAGAGATTTGTTACACACCGAGGCTAGTTTGGCTACTACACTTTCAGCACCAATTTTACCCCAACCGTAATTTTGAATCGAACATTGCAATTCCATATTGTTTTATATGATAATAGTGCAACACCTAAAAAAGTATACTATATATTATTATCATATGTATTAATCAGCAATGCTTATGAAATTCTAATTCCAAAAATGAAAAAAGAATCCCAACATTATTTTATCTTTCAAAAATATAAATATATGTATACTATTTCAATACATTTTTCATAAGTAAATATAATTAAGAAACGACCTTGAATGCTACGCTATAACTTTATCAGTTACAAGTAATAAAAACTATACATATAGTGAAAAAATAAACTATTTAAAATATAATATAAAATATCATTCGTGTTATATCATTATTTAAGAATATTTAATAATTAGTGCATATTAATAGTGTTATTTGTACAAATTTTAATAGTTTCTGATGAATAATATATTCACCGCTCACCAAAATAGACGGTATGACCGCTGTCGAGTTTTGTAACACAATGTCAAACGAGAAGCGGTATGACAACTTATCAGTTTAATTTATCAGGACAAGGACTTATTGGATTAAGTTTAAATTGAGTAATTTATTTGCAAAACGATACTATTTTGCTATACGATCTTAACACCCATATGAAGAATGATTTTTTTTTTATAATATTACAAATAAATTAAAATCATATGTAATATTCCTTTCAAATTATATATTATAATATAATTAATATAATATTATTTAAAAATAAAACCTATTCAATATTTATAGTTGTAATAAAATAATGTGATATATAGAAAATAATAGTTATTATGAAAATATAGGTTATATATATATATATATATATATATATATATATATATATATATATATATATATATATATAATAGAATTTTTAATTCGTATTTTAAAAATCGATTTTTTTTAATATAAATTGTTGTACATATTTTTATATATTATTTAATTACAAATATATTTTAATATCAGTATTTTAAATTCTAAAACTTAACTTAAAAATATCACATTAAATTGTATTTGACCGATTTGTCTTTTATTTATTATTCAGATAATAAATATATTTTTTCTCTAAAACAAAAATGTAAAATAATTACATAAAATATTTTGTTCGTAAAGTTGGTATTTGTTGTAAGCACAGCGTGCGTTTGACGTATGGCGGTAGAGTTGGTAGTTCTGTTCCGCGTGTCTGTGTTTAGTTATTAGCGTGCTTCCTTTAGCGTTTCCAAAACGAAATGTCTGTAACGGATAAAATTTTAATGAGAAAGATTAGAAAACGTGAAAACAAAAAATTGAAGTTAGTGCAGAAAAAAGAAGCCGAGATTAAGCTAAAAGGTATATTTTGTTGACACATAACCTCTAATGTAGTATCCATTTGTCTGAATTTATATCTTGAATGTATTATACTTCAATACCAATTGTGACCATCTCTAATTTTTAGAAGACGAAGGAGACGAACCTACCGAAGAAAGTAATGAGGTTAAACTGCTTACTAAAGAAGACTTGAAAAGGAAAAATGAAGATGGCGAAGAAACAACTTGTATGTGTAATATTTATTATCATAGCGATTGAAAACAACAATGTTAAATTTGTATTTATTTTTAGCCAAGCGCAAAAAGAAGCGAAAAAAGAATAAAAGTTTGTCAGAAGATTCCGATAATAATGAAATTCAACATACTGAAATAGAAGAAGAAAATGACAATACCTCAGAAAAATGTAAGTTTATTGTTCTTGTTAAAAATTGATTTTTTGTTTATATATGTATATAATTGTTTTTATATTTATTTTAGTGCCCGGTTCGTCAATCAGTCTTAGCATACTATCTGAAATGAAGTTTTCTTCGTTAGAAGGACAGGTATGCGAATTAACGTTGAATGCTATCAAAGATATGCAATTTACAACAATGACAGAGATTCAAGCAAAATCCATACCTCCATTACTAGAAGGACGCGATCTAGTTGGATCTGCTCAAACAGGGTCAGGAAAAACTCTGGCCTTTTTAATACCAGCTATTGAATTAATTTATAAATTGAAATTTATGCCAAGAAATGGTTATTATTTTTATTTTGTTTAATTAATTATATATATTACAATTCTCTAATTATCAATTATTTGACATGGTTAGGTACTGGATGTATTATAATTTCACCTACTAGAGAATTATCAATGCAAACGTTTGGTGTATTAAAAGAATTGATGAAATATCATCATCATACTTATGGTCTTATTATGGGTGGAGCAAATCGCGCTACAGAACAACAAAAACTTTCAAAAGGTTTGTTTTTTTTTAAATAATTTTGTTATCTTTATTGAGTAACTTTGCTCTAAATATTTTATTTTGTTTTAGGAATTAACATACTTGTAGCAACACCGGGTCGTTTATTGGATCATCTACAAAATACACCCGATTTTCTTTACAAAAATTTACAATGTCTAGTTATTGATGAAGCCGATAGAATATTAGATATTGGTTTTGAAGAAGAAATGAAACAAATTATAAATCTTTTACCAAGTATGTAAATAATTATTTATTTAGTATTTAATTAAAAAAAGATTGCAGATTTTTAAAATTAATTTGATAATAATATATTTAGAAAGACGACAAACCATGTTATTCAGTGCTACACAATCAGATAAAACAAAAAATTTGACATCATTAGCACTGAAAAAAGAACCAATATATGTAGGTGTTGATGATAATCGCGATACAGCAACTGTATCCGGATTGGAACAAGGGTTAGTATTTATTTTTCTTGAAAGAATACAATTTAAAATAAATATGAAGAGAATAAGGCGAATATGATAATCATATTCTGACTGTTGATTGCGAGAAATCGCGAATCCAGTTGTTGAGTTATTATGTGATATGTTAATAGAACGGATATCTGATAATTGCATTATATTTATAAACTTGTATTTTTTTTGTTATATTTGTTAATTAAAGTATTTTTTCAGATATATTGTTTGTCCATCAGAAAAAAGATTGTTAGTTTTATTCACATTTTTAAAGAAAAATAAGAATAAAAAAGTAATGGTGTTCTTTTCAAGTTGCATGTCTGTAAAATATCACCATGAATTATTCAACTACATCGATTTACCAGTTTTATCTATCCACGTGAGTAATTAAATTAATTGATTATTTAAAATCTAAGACTTCACTATACGTAATATAAATATATGATTTTTTTGTTTAATTCAGAATATTGAATGATATTTTTTTTTCTTTGTTATATTTAAAGTAAATTTGATTTAAATTAATTTTAGGGCAAACAACAACAAACTAAACGTACTACAACATTTTTCCAATTTTGTAACGCTGATAGCGGTATATTGTTATGTACTGATGTGGCTGCTAGAGGTCTAGACATTCCTGCTGTTGATTGGATTGTTCAATTTGATCCACCAGATGATCCAAAAGTAGTTTATTTTTTATCACTTCTGATGGTTTTTTTTATTTACATACTGTTTTTCTCACAACATATTTAAAATATTTAATTAGGAATACATTCATCGAGTTGGTCGTACTGCTCGCGGTCTCAATGGAGCTGGTCATGCCTTATTGATTCTTCGTCCAGAAGAATTAGGTTTTCTCCGTTATTTGAAACACGCTAAAGTACCACTAAATGAATTCGAATTCTCCTGGTCTAAAATTGCAGACATACAATTACAGGTATAATCTCTTTTTTTATATTACATTAATACATAATTGCAAATAATTATTTTATTTTATTAAGTGCATCGAAAATAAAAACAATTTTTCATATCTTTATAATTTTTAAAAAAAAATATTTTTATCATAAAATGAAAATAATAATCAGAAAATTTTGGATTTTCCATAAATTGTTATAAATATCGTTAGAGTCCGCTCATACTTATGGTTTGAATATTGGACTTTATTACAAAGGAAATATATTTTTATATAGTTAATTATTTTATTGAGAAAATATTCTTAAAACATTTTTTACGAAAATATTTAAAAATTGCTTAAGTACATAATAAAGATGATAATAGAAATAAAGGATTATAATTAATACAACAGTACGTTTGCTAAGTTTTATTTTAATGATGACGTTAAACTAAACTTAACAATTAGTAATATATTTTTCGTTAATACATAGATTATTTTGATTTTTCTTAACGTATCGAATATATATTATATATAATTAAAATGATAAATTTTAGTTTACGTTAGAAATGTCTATTTTATTAAAATACAAGTCTATTGTTTAATTTTTAAGTTTATTTTTAGGTGTTATTTTTTTATTCGAGTTATTTCATCAAATTGTTTTTGTTGGCATAAAACTTTTCTTACATCTTTTTCACATGTGCGTGAAACTTTGGCTTCCTTCCATTTGAATGTAAATCAAATTAAGACTAATTACTGTTCATCGCAATTTTTGTTTACTTTTTTCATTCAATTTCGTTTATAGACTTCTGTCATATTATGATTTATTTTCATTTGCTTGCAAATTCTTCGATATTCCCAAGACATATCAGTTTATGAGGGATGAATTATCATGTCAAACATTTTGTATTAGCATTGATCCATTTACAAGGAATTATCAATTCCACTAATTATTTTACCCTTTTAAATATAATCACTTACAAAATATTATTATTAAATTATTTATAAGCATATTTCAACAATTAGTTTTCAGTTCCATTCTTATTTCGCAAATCATTATAAATTGACAAATGCGTTTCATCTTCTGTATTACAATTTAAAGTTATTCATAAAACCTGATTCAATTTTCAATGATGAAAATATTATGTATGGTGATAATTCATACTTTAGTGATTTGCAACAATGGTATTACACCATTAAATATTTAACCCTATCCTTACCAAGATCAGATTATTTTTTATATAATCTCGAATGTTGTTTATATTTCTATATTTTCATATTTTTTTTAATATTTAAATTGATTAAAAATATTATTTCTTTTATATATATATATATATTAAAAATCTTTTTAAAATTATAAATTTATAAAGAAATCAAAAATCGCCCATATATTTTTTTGAATATTAGAGTTGCTAATTCATAATAGTAATCAAATTATTAACCCTTTGCTTCGAGACGTTTCACAGCATTGTTGGCAAATTTTTAAAAATTATTGTAAAAAAAAGTTTTATATTTTAAAATATTCTCTATATTTAAGTCATTTTATAATAAATAATATTATATGAAAAGAGTATAGAAATTAACACGTATAAATAGTCATCGAGTTTTCACATTAATTTAAACTGTGACCAAACAACATCTCTCTAGTACAAAGAGTTAAGTCTATAGTATGTATAAAAATATTTTTCTGTCACATGTTGGTAGTAATCGGCAATAATGGGGTTAACCAGCCACCTACTACGTATTTATTGAAGGTGTTACTACAAACAAACACACACACACACACATATATATATATATATATATATATAACAAGGTTGCAATGCGTGCCATTGCCTTGACTCCTTCGTATCACAATTCACCATACATGTAACCCCTTGAGGAACAAGTCCAGAGAGTCGATTTGACCCGCCCACGTGTGTCTTTCACCGTGTCGTTGGCCGCCCACGTGTCCTCGGCCTTACGAACGTGTTTCCGACACTTCAACTTGTCGCGCATTTTATTGTTGTCTCCTCTTTTCGTTCGGACTCCGAAACGACATAGCTTTACCCCTTTTATTGGATAAAATTCCTATATGAATATGTGCCCTTTTACGGTCAAAAAGAATAAAATAAAATTTAAACACTTATTTGCGTATGTGTGTGTGTGTGTGTGTGTGTGTGTGTGTGTGTGTGTGTGTGTATGTGTGTGTTAATATAGTAGTAATTCGCAAATTTTACGATGGCAATAATGTATGCTAAAACGGTCGCATTATATTGTATTTTATATACAAAAAAATATCTTGCTTTTAATTTTAAATGTGTGTATAATAAAAATAAATTCAATATAAAAAGCGACTATATTTAGTAAATTAATGATAATGTAATTTTAACATTATATCGTATTTATTTTTTATATAATCCAATTTAATAAAATATTGTATACATTTATAATGAATATCATATTTTTAAAACGTTTTAAGTTTTATAATAGTTAATAATAGATTTAAAATATGAAGATACACAAATTTAAACGAGAAACAATTGTGTAATATCGATATATCTTAGTGTTTTTTTTTTCAATATAACCACTGGTTAAAATCTCAAGATTATTTATTTATACGTTATTATTAAATTTTGTTAAAATCAATCTGAATCATGATCTTTCTGAGATAACAATGCTGAATAATAATTTTGTGGGAAACGTGCGATTAATCTTACATGTTGTTGGTCGGATGTAATTTTTCTTTCATTTTCGTGTAAATTTTTTAAGTTTATCATTGTGAAGCATGTATTTTTATTTTATAGTATACATATAAAATTTTCTTTTTTTTTCCTTTGAGACTCACTTGATAAATTTATATTATGTGACAACAATGAGTTCTGCATTTATCTTTTAATTAAAAATGTTTTTGACGTAAGCACATTTTTGAATTCCATACTGTCGTGAAATTAATGTGCAATTTACTTCATATATTTTTTACGAAATAAATAATTTTGTCAATGTTATATAGAACAAAAAAAAAATCATCATATATTTTGATAATTATCCTCTTTTTTTTACATTAATATTTATTATTAAAATGTAATCAAAAGAGGATTTTGAACGATTAAAATAAGTAATTTAAACATATTGATATTTGTCATTTTTTGCATACTTAGAATATATATTTAATTAACTAAAAATTAATATAATGCAAGATATAATATGAAAATAGAAATTCACGTGATATACAAGAATTGTAAATAAAGGAAAGATCACAAAAAACGAACATTTGTGAAGAAGATAAATATTAGAAACATGAGCAAATATTATGTAATTAATAATCATATTCTTCTTACCCTATAGAAATATTTATTTTAAACTTAGTAGTGGTGACTCAATATAGCCTACTCATTTTTTTTTAATATTATTCTTTTGAAAATTTAAATGACATATCTTTCGACACTTTCACCTAAAAAAAATTGTTATAAAAAAAAACTTGACAAAGATTTCACAGATTTATTTATAATATATTTGTGTGAACACTTCTAGTATTGTTTATTCTTATATATATATCAGTGAAAAGATTTTTTTTTAAATTCTTCTCAAAATAACATGTTCATTAAATAATCATAGCAATTTGTATTATAAATACTGTCATTTTTTACAGCTTGAAAAATTGATATCAAAAAATTATTTCCTGCATTTGTCCGCTAAAGAAGCGTTCAAGAGTTATGTCAGAGCTTATGATTCTCATCAGTTAAAAACCATATATGATGTCGATACCCTCGATCTGTTAAAAGTTGGGAAATCTTTTGGTTTTACAACACCGCCCGCTATAGATTTACGTAAGTATTTATAATATTATTATTGATTGCGATAATATTTCAATGTATAAATAAATTTATAATTTTTCAAAAGGTGTTTCTGGAGTTAAAACTAAAGGAAAGAAAATGGGCGGAGGTTTTAATAAAAATCGTGATGAAAAACGAAAAGTATACGCACAAGTTAAACCAGGGAAAGCCGGTTTTAAGAAGCAATTTTCAAGATAAATTTTATTTTATACTGTTTTTTTTTTTTGTAAATAAATTATAATACAAAATATCTATATGTTATTTTCTTTTAATTCTTGTCCAAACAATAGTTAAGTGATATTGTTAACTAAATTACATATATATAAACAAAATAGTGAAATATAATACTTTTTTAAATAATTTGAAAATAACTGATTCATTAAATAATTCAACTACAGAAGCTCTATTAAGTATAATCTCATGTAATCAGTAATGAAAGTTAAGATACTGAAAAGTGAATTAGAAGGATTTTAATGTATTTATTTATTATCATGATATTAACAATTAAAATAGCAATAATGAAAATTAATTTTTAAACACGAATTAATACATAAAAGATTAAAAATATTGTCGGATAGTTTTGTTTAAAAAAAAAAATTTTAACCTTTTTCTTCTTTATATTGAACTGCAAACAATTTCGTCCTGCGCGTCCGACTCTTTTTTTTTAACTTTTCATTCCGCGTTTGTTTGTTTATTTATTTATTTACGTTGTTATTTTCATCGATCGTCGTTAATTTGACGGGACGCGATCGAAAATATCCTGAAAACGTGGGCGACGCGATGAAATCGTCATTATTCATTCATTCGGTAGCGAAAATTTTTAACATAATAAAACGACGTTCGTATATAATAAATATCGAAATGAAATTTCGTGTTGCGGTCACAGCGAACGCGTATTAATCATTCGGCTTCAAATTAGACGCGTACGCGTTTGATGTATAATATAACACTATATTATTGAGATTATTTATAACGCACGCGATATCAATGTTGTTAAGTTGAATTATGTTCGGTGTTAATATTAATGATTATATTTCAATTTGAATACATATAGAAAATGTTGTGATTATTTTAAATATTTTAGAAAAATGAATAATATTAGAAATTTATGTTAGATGCAAAGAAACTCTCGAAGAATGATTCGATGCCAAAATCTTAAGAGTATATATTATTAAATATTTTAAAAAATATATATTAATTATAATGTTGAAAAATTCTTAAAAAAAATTTTTTTTTACATAAAATATTAAATATAGATATAAAAATCGATAAATTTATATTTCAAATTAAAGGTGTTAAATAGCTAAATATTTTTTAACCCTTTGTTTTTGCCTCAACTACATTATATTTCTCATTTCAGAATTCATACGTAAATGAAAATATAAACCAAATATAATAAAATAATAAACAAATATTAAGATTTTTTTATGTTAAAACGAAGATCATCATTTAAAAAGAAAATATCTATAAAAAAATCCACCATGTCTCATATTCTTTCATTCTAACGATTTCTCTATATACAAATTAGTCTTATTGAAAATGAACAGTTTAACACGAGTCTCTTATAATTACATGCAAATGAAATAAGCAGTTTTCAATTTTCAAATTATTCAGTATTAATCGTAGAACTTAAATCATTTATTGGATAATCCTTCATTATCCATACGCGATTCGTAATTACTGTATCTTTAGATATGAAGATAAATTAACGTTTGTTGTTATTTATGGAAGTGCTATAACTGAATTTATACGAATAGGAAGTACGCGTAATAAATTTTATGATTATCATAAATATATTTTATAGATTACATTTGATTTTAACTATCGATACTTATTCCGTATTACGATTGTAACTAATTTTTATATTCGAGTCGTAAATTAAAATATTTATTTAATTTGCGTTTTCAATAATTAAATTATATTGAAATATTTCTTTTATTCTGTGATATTGAATATAAATCCAAATTATAATATATCGATATAATTTTATTCGTTAGTCCACAGCAAAATCATTGATTTTACAATTATAAATATCAGTTTATCGTGAATAAAAAATATAAAATTCGTGTCGCGTTAAAGTATATAAAAAAAAATCGCTCTACAAACTTCATTTTTCATATCGCGAATCGCGCAAAAAGAGATTTAGATGGATTTCGTTCTAAATTTTCATCGCCGTATATTATATTCGAAAATATATTCTCGAAATACGTATTCTTTTCGTTCTATCAAGTTTTTCAAACTAATTACAAAGTCGTTAGACTGATATTTTTTCCGAGCGGTCACATTTCGTTTATTTTCGTTTCCCTTCTTCAATAACAATGGTTTTAAAAATATTTATTTTATATTATTCCACGTGTCGAAATTGTGGAAAAACGGTGGTATCGATTTCGCAAATAATACAACAACAACAACAACAATAATAATAATAAAAATCCCAACTTGAATTAGTTCAAACTGTATAATTATTTAATTACGCAAACGAGTATTCAGCAAAATGTGCTTTCGCTTCGATTTGCAAACGTGTAATTAAATTTGTCGCTCGTTCTATTTTATTATTATTATATATCAAAACGAATTATTAATATAAATATATCGATAATATATAATAATAATAATACGCGTATGAATAATTAATGGTGTTGTCGATAAATATGAATGGCAAAATATAACATAAACGAGTGGGTGGCAAATAAACGCCCATCTCCTCTGTGGGTGGTTCTATGGGGTCAAAAAGAAAAATATGTCTAGTTTTGCACTTTATTATTACGTCAACGATATTTGATGTTTCGTATGGGAATTTATTTCAGGTATCGACGTAATTCCGCACGTGAAATTGTGGAAATTTTATCTTGTATTAATACGTATTGCTTAACATGTGGTATTGCAACGTAATTGCATATCGATGTGCGTAATCGTTTGATGTAATTAATGTAAATTGAATATTAAGTGCATACATTGGCATATATATATAATATAGTAAAGATGTTTTTATTGTAAACACATATTAAAAGCATGTTTTTTACTTATTATTTACAATAATTCATGTTTATATTATATTATATTTTTAATAATATAATTTATATATTAGACTGATAATATTGTTTACTTAGATACAGTAAATTGTAAATTTTAAATCCACAATCTGATTTATATATTTTCATATAAAAATAATATTCAAAGAATACATATAAATTATTAACATAATTCTATTGAACTTCGATTTATTACATTTTAAACAATTTAAAAATGATTTTTTTTTTATAAATCATGTTATAAGATTTCTTTAAAATAAACCGTTAATAAATTATACGAAATAATAATCCGGAAATATATATTTAAATTGACAAAATTTAATATGCAAGAAAATAAGAAAAAAGCTAATTATTTAAAATAAACAAATTTCAGATATGTGTTTTTATAACGTTATTAACTCTTATCGTTGCATATAACACAACTTTAATTAGCTGTTTTTTTTTATTTACTAATACCAAATTCTTAATTAGGTACAATAATAATAAAAAAAATAGTAAACAGCAGCAAGCAGTACACTAAAAATATTCTCTTACGTAATTTTTAGTTAATTATATTCGATTACCAATGTAATTGTTGTGATCAGTATAACTATTCTGCTTAATATATTTAAATACATTCCATTAGTAATATGTGGTATCATTGATAGAATGCCATTTTTTTTTTACAAATTCAATTAGAAAGCGATTTGTTTTATATAACGTTTTCATTAACGATTTAATTAGGCTATTTAGATTGGACTACAAATTGTTGATTATATTCGTTGCTTTAAAAAAAACTGAAATTTTTTTGAACACCGATATTAATCTTTGATAAAATTTATTAAGAAGATTAAAGCGAAAGGAAGCTTTATTTTATATATGTATACAAATTAGTGATAAGACATTAATAGATGATGATTCTTGTTAATTTATCTTATGTATATATTATATATTAAAGTCATTTTTATCAATATTTACTGCTACTAACATTTTTTAAAATGAATATTTGACTCCTAACTACCTTTTTAAAAATGTTACCTTTCGTCTCTGATATGTGTATATTTTTGTGATTTTAATAAGTTTCACTCATTTTTTAAAATATTATGTAAATATAAATACCTTAATTATTGTTATTCTATAAAGTGATAGAAAAATATATGTTTAGGAAAATATTAACGTAACCTTTCAGTACGAAATAATATATGATTATTTATTAGTTAAAAATTGTTAAAGGGCTGCCTGATATTAATTTGTATTTTATGTAATATTTGTGTTAGAATTTAGATTATTATTCTATATAATTGTATCGATGTTTTCAATTTAATTTTTCTATAAATGTTAGGTATAAAGTACAAAAGACTATGTAAATAAATTAAAATTATATTCTGAAAAACTGTAACTGAAATTAATTAGATGAAAAACTAAAAAATAATATTAATTAATAATATTTTCCTTAAATAAAAAAAATAATTAACAAACATGTAATGACATACGATGTATTGTATATACATCTCAAATAATTTATATTATTCTTATATCGTGTTGTAACATGTCTGAAGGTGACCTTGATTAGGATATAGCGTTTTTCCTATTGTTGCATTTTTTTTTCATACGATAATTCGCCATTGGTCCGTCGACGATAAATGGGTGTTATCGATTTCGCTATTCGGCCAATCCAGCTCGAGCATTTTACCTATCAATCATTTTAAAATGGAGGGGAAAATAAAGAACATCAATTTACGGTTGTATTTATTCCATTATATGTGGTAATTTGTTATTATATCGATGCATGGGCGTTGTATAATATTATTTTAATTACCTATAAACACATCCGTAACGTATTTGTGATTGTAAATGTTAATATATATTTATATATGTATATTTTTTTAAGTCTTCTGAATGTCGGTATAAAAACAAAAATGTGATTTAAAAAATTAAGAATGTATATTTTTATACATGTTTATGTTTGCTATTAATATTTATATATACATGATAATTTATTAAATATTTTTTTTTTGTTAGTCGTATTTATGAATTTATATAAATTAATTTTGGAATATGAAAATAATAAGATGTGAGTGATTTAACAAATATTGTATTAGTACAGTAAAATTAGACATTTTAGGACGGATGTCGAGAGTGCAGAACTTTTTTCCGGAAATGTATTCTACATAATGAGGTTAATAAGAGGTCATAAAGTTCCACTCGCCAGAGAGGGAGCTTCCCTCCGAAAATCACGAAAAACCTCAAAAAAATCGATCACTTTTTAGTTTTCCGAATTTATCTCCAAAACTATAGCTCGGATGGAAAAAGTGTCAATGAATAAATTAATCCTCATTAAATTATGCATATAAAATGTATCGTTCATAATTTGCGTAACTGTTTCCAATTTTCTGTAAAAAGCGTTCAAAAATAGGCCTAAAATGGCCCTCTCGGCAAAAATTTTTCGTTCCGCGGTTTTGCCGCCGATTATCTCAAAACTTATCGATTTTAGGTGGGTATCGAAGAGGAAAAAAGTTGTAGACCAAATCCTGTTCTATTATAATCAGTTATTGTATTTTCAATTAATTGTTTCGGTTTTCTAAAAATTACAATTTTCCCGAACTCGATCCGACGATTTTTCGCGTCACTCCGGCAGTTAAATGCATTTTTAAGGAACAAAAATAGCAAGAGTGTAAAATTTTTTTTTAGAAACACATAAAGAATTTTAAAATGAATTAGAATCTAAAAAGCAGTAGCCTCTCTAGAGGGAGCTTCCTCCTGTATTTGCCGAAAACCTCACAAAATTTGACTTTTTCTCAGTTTCTCGCTCATATTTCAAAAACTATCACTCGGATTGAAAAGTTGTTCATAAACAAAATATTCTTCTTAAAATTCTACATCAAAATTGTTCTATTCATAATTTGCGTAATCATGTTCAATTTCTCTATAAAAGCCCTCAAAGTAGGAGATGTCGCGTCAGCAAAAAAAGTGCTTTTGGAGTTCCCGATAAATGTTTCGAAGTCTATCAATAATCGGCGATTTTTATTTCATACACCGTAAAGAACAGGATTTTCTCTATACGATCCAGAAGTGGCCCCCGTTTGACCCCCCTGTAACGGTTTTTATCAGTGCTCAAAGTTGAACAATTTTTGCGCGAATGCTCGTAATCAACCCAAAAATCCATTGAATTTTGGGCATAGTACACACTATCCGCCTATTGTTATAGTTGTCTATTCAAAGTTAAAAGCGTTTTCAAAAGATATTTTTACAACCATTAGACAATACACATTTATTATGGGTCATAAAATAATTGTTGAACCAACTACCATTGGTTTCTTTGTAAATTTCGAAAATGTATTTTTTTATTCAAACTAAAAATATTTCTCTCTAGATTGATTTATATATTCATAAAGAAATATTAAATATATTTCAAATAATTATTTTTATCTTTTACTTAATTTTAATTATATTTTTGAATAAAATATACACTTTATCGAAATTTTTATTTATATATTCTTCATGAGGAATTAAGCCAATAAATCAGACAATTTTATTTCTTGCTAATTTTACCAAATGAAAAAATTGATTATTAAAATTATTTTCTGTACAAAATTTTATTCTTAATAAGTATAATTGATTTTAAATATTATGAATAATTCTGAACTTTCATAATAATATTTATATGTACATTTATATGTACGTATCGTGATCATAATTATTTGTTCACTTAATATTCTATATATGTTTAATATTAAAATAATATTAGAAATTAATTTATTTTTATTTTTCGTGACGGAATCCTTTCATATTTTGTCATCTTTGATAAGTAGTACACATTTTACATCTGTAAAACAGATGATCGCCTTTGTGAGTTTTTACAGTTATTTAAAAATTGTACCTATCTTAGTGGATAAAGGGATCCGCAATCTCAAAAGCCATGAAAGAAAAATGGCAGACAATGACAAAATCCTATTTTGTTTACATTAAGATAAATCAATTTTGTATATTTTTCTATTAATAAAAGAAATACAAACATTCCAGAAATATGATATTTACGACACGAGTACATTTCGGTATATTTATTATAATATTTCTCAAAGAGACCGTTTTTAAAATACTTTTTTCCGTTAAAAATTACCCTTGCTTAAAATTTGTATAACAATATGTAAATAAGTAACTACAAAAATAATATATATATATGTATTAAAATTTATTAAATTCTCGAATGATTAAAATAAAAAAAAATATATATTAAAAAAATGAATACAATTATCACAATGTTCAATAATAACCATAATTATCGTTATTGTTGAGTATTGTAATAAATAATACATTATTTGGCCAAATAATATACTGTTTATAACAATATGAAAGAAAGAAACCCGCAGAAGATAATTTATATTTTTAACAAATTATTTTATTGTCTATGTATTGTTGAAAACGTTGTAAAAATCTTTTTGAAATATTGAAGACTACTGTAAAAAAAAGTTAAAAAAAATATTAGTGCAGGAGTCTTTAACCTAAGTAAATGTGTGCTCGCTGTTTTTTGATTTCAATGCAAAACTTCTTATTTTTTCAAAAAAGTGTATGAATTTATATATTTTTTTTAAATATTTCATAAATAATTCAAGAAATTAATGCGTATTACTATAGAAATAAAGATTTATGATAATTTTATTATAACTAATTATATTTTTTTTAATATATATATATATATATATATATATATATATATATATATATATATATATATATATATATATATATATATATATTAAACCAAATAAATATGTTCATTGAAACCATAAAATATACATTGAAAAAGTAAACATTATACATTTCTCTAAAGTATTCATGAATGTATTCTTATTTACAAAAAGGTTATTAATCCTTGAGCAGGTAGTATGCCCAAATTTCAAAAGATTTTTGCTCGTCCAATGTAAAATCGCGCAAAAATTGTTCAACTTTGAGCACTGATAAAAACCGTTACAGGGGGGTCAAACGGGGGCCACTTCTGGATCGTATAGAGAAAATCCTGTTCTTTACGGTGTATGAAATAAAAATCGCCGATTATTGATAGACTTCGAAACATTTATCGGGAACTCCAAAAGCACTTTTTTTGCTGACGCGACATCTCCTACTTTGAGGGCTTTTATAGAGAAATTGAACATGATTACGCAAATTATGAATAGAACAATTTTGATGTAGAATTTTAAGAAGAATATTTTGTTTATGAACAACTTTTCAATCCGAGTGATAGTTTTTGAAATATGAGCGAGAAACTGAGAAAAAGTCAAATTTTGTGAGGTTTTCGGCAAATACAGGAGGAAGCTCCCTCTAGAGAGGCTACTGCTTTTTAGATTCTAATTCATTTTAAAATTCTTTATGTGTTTCTAAAAAAAAATTTTACACTCTTGCTATTTTTGTTCCTTAAAAATGCATTTAACTGCCGGAGTGACGCGAAAAATCGTCGGATCGAGTTCGGGAAAATTGTAATTTTTAGAAAACCGAAACAATTAATTGAAAATACAATAACTGATTATAATAGAACAGGATTTGGTCTACAACTTTTTTCCTCTTCGATACCCACCTAAAATCGATAAGTTTTGAGATAATCGGCGGCAAAACCGCGGAACGAAAAATTTTTGCCGAGAGGGCCATTTTAGGCCTATTTTTGAACGCTTTTTACAGAAAATTGGAAACAGTTACGCAAATTATGAACGATACATTTTATATGCATAATTTAATGAGGATTAATTTATTCATTGACACTTTTTCCATCCGAGCTATAGTTTTGGAGATAAATTCGGAAAACTAAAAAGTGATCGATTTTTTTGAGGTTTTTCGTGATTTTCGGAGGGAAGCTCCCTCTCTGGCGAGTGGAACTTTATGACCTCTTATTAACCTCATTATGTAGAATACATTTCCGGAAAAAAGTTCTGCACTCTCGACATCCGTCCTAAAATGTCTAATTTTACTGTACTATATCCGCGATTTGTTATTTACAATGATATTACATAATTATTTAAACATTATCGAATAATTTAATAAAAATATAAAGCTAACAAAATTTCAAAATAATTATATTGTAGAATTAAAATTAATAAACAATGATATGTATATATTTATTCAAATAAATCCTACAATATTCTTATAAAAAATTAAATATATAGAAATAATTGACAAGGATTCTGTCATTAAAAACAGAAAAAAAACATACCATGAATCCAAGATATAATAATCAAACGCCTCAACAATCGACTATATACGGGCGTCATATATTATAGATTTTGCATGTACATATATATAATTATAAAAAATAAATCGAAATTAAAATAGTTCAGATTCACCTATAAGGCAACGTAAACATGTATATAATAAAGTGAATCATTTCATTTTATATATCTACGTTCTAAATTTTACATCTTTTTTTTTTCGTTTGGTATTTTTAAATGCATTCAGTTCGTCATTCTCAGTGGAATTTTGTTATTGTTGATATGAATTGCGTCGTAAAATGTGCGTCGTAAAATGTGCATCGAAAAATTTCACAATATATATACTGCAACATTAATTTAATATTAAAAATATAATATAATCTTCGGTTTATTCGATTGATGATAAAAACGAAACATTTGTTCCTCGGTTAAATATTTTAACCGTGGAAGACGTTATTTGTAACGCATTTGTCAAGTTTATATGAGATATTTGTGGCTTAACGGACAGATCTAAATTTAATAATGATAAATGAAATGTTTAGCGTTTGTCTGTACTTTTTGATTGTTTTATAATTTCTCTTGTGAAAGAGTATTTTTGGTGAAGAAACTCGATATATATATATATATATATATATATATATATATATATATATATATATATATATATATATATATAAAGGCCCTTCGAAAATTTAAATAGACGCGTCAATTTGAAACATTCCACGAAGAAACACTGGAAGGTGTTTTTTTTCTTACTTCGAGATAATGAATACGTCTTTTTTTTTCTTTCAGCCCACTCAGTCAGTAAAAATCTAAGCAGTCTCAAAATTTAAAGGACAGATTCCGCCATTTTCGTATAGTAAGTATTTTACAATAAAAAACACCTACACAAACCGTGAACCCCAACCCACTGATTTTTTTTTTCACCGTCGTGTATCGACGATGAAGCTATCTCGTTACTTAAATATCGGTAACAGGATATTTATTATTGTAGTTATTTGTTCGGATAATATTGAATTGTTTTCTACTTTTACAGTATCATAAGCTGTTTTATCGATTAACGATGAAATTTTATTGGAAAAGCTTGTAAAATTCGTTTCAATAATGCTTCGTTACTGAGGTCATTTCATTTTTGTCAAATATTAAATTGATAAAAGTCGTTAAATGGCGATTTATTTTTTTTAATATTATTTATCCGGACGTAATAAAAAATAATAACTTATGTATATAAATTTAATTATTTAATTTATAATTGATATTGATTTGTTCATTGCCTGTCTGTTCAAATCCGTAAATTTATTTAAATACGATTTCAACATGAGTCTAGTTCGTTTTTGGAGCGTAATAGCAATATATACTTTTTTTTTATTTTTCGAAATCGTGCTATTTTCTATCGACCTACACGTTTATTCCAAAAACGGAAAAGTCATGATTAAAATTTTGCTTTTCGTATTATGGTAAATGTGAATTTTATCTTATATTATATATTATTTATTAATTCTGTATTTTCAACAGTATTATTCAGTATCAATATCGATATCAAAAGATTAAATTTCATAAAATATGGATAAAGTTATTATAGATTTATAATCTACAATATTTTGTTCTTATTATATTAATTTTTTTTAAAAATAACAGAAAAATTGGAAAATAATCCATGCTGAAACATTTTTAAAAGATATTTTAATGATTAACAATTTTAATAAATTTCATTCAAATATTGATTTTCTATTTATTAAAATGATGAAAACTTAAAAAATATATTTTTTTTACAACCAATAATTAAAATTGGATTTGTTTTGAATTATATAAAGCTAATTAAATTTATTTTCCAGCGTTAAATGAAAGCGAATATACACAAAAATAAATATTACATACAACTTGAACTTTTATGCCAACCATATAAAAAGACACCATTGAGATTTTGATAAAAATGTACCTCACTAATATAAATATTGTACATAATTTTGGTCTATAAAGCTCTCTAAAAATAAAATTAAAAAATTCTCCAAATCTTAAACGTCCGCCTGTCACAATCTGAAATCACTTTACAAGCATTACAATTGTAGAACATATATAGAGCATTAATAACAATAAAGTCAATCTTATCGAATATAGTTACTGTCAGTCTTATTTAAATTGTATCAACACGGTACTCGAGATACCTGTACAGACTTCCAAGAATTACGTCGAATATAATTCGTAATTCGATACGGCGACGAACAAAGTGATTCAATGATGTATCGATTTTTTTCTAGATTGGAATCTAAAAGACAACAATAGATTCGAACAATGGCCTTTGACTCACAAATGACGATACCTTCAACGAGCAATCATAATAAAAATCATCTGCGAAGTTATCTTTTGTTTGCTGTATAGTAATTGATGTAAACAACTGTTGCCCTTTTACCATATTTATGCTTATATTAATGAAATACATTTTTATTATACTTAGTCGTATTTAAAATTAACGATCGATAAATGATATATAATATACACAATATATATATATATATATATATATATATATATATATATATATATATATATATATATATATATATATATATATATATATATATATAATATTTTTCAACCTCAAACAAAAGTGCAAAATATACATATTTTTATTGATAATTGTGTTTTTTTTTGTTGTAAAATGTAATTTGTGAAATAATTTTTAGTAAGACTAATAATTTGTGGATAACTTTTTAAAAAACGACATTTTAAAGTTAATTTTCAATATATGAAATAATTGTTATATGGTTTTTCCTTCTAATATTGAATTTTTAAGTCGATTTCTGCTCATTTTAAATGAGAAAATGAAGTTGAAAAGAATATTATTAATAAAAGCTAATTTTTAAAGTTTCAAATCGATTGATAGATTATATTATTCGCATTTTAAAAAATCCAACCTATTTCAGCAATAATCAGAATTAAAATATATATTTAATATATTATCAAAACTTTTTACAAACTTATATATAATATATGAATCCAAGTTTGGTATTATTGCAAAAAACATAAAATTAAAAAAAAAACAGGAATTTGTATTATGTTTTTAAAAAATAAGTTGTAACACACTGATTGTGGATCACTGCTTTGAATTACCGGAGAATAAATAAAATTAATGAAATAAACATAATAAATATTATTATGAAAACCATTACATATTTAAATTTATGGTTGAAAATAATTGAATAATAATCGTAACAAGAATTGAGTACCGTGAATTGTAAGCATTCACCAAGCATTTTAATTTGACATCAGAAAATACTAAGTTATTTTAGAAATTTATTTAAATTTTATCATATGAACAGTAATAAATATGTTATAATTTTACGCGTTATAAGTGAACTGCATAATTAGACTTTTAATCAATTCATTTCTCTTTTGATATAAAGGCAGAGTTATTCAATTTTTTATTCACTATTTAAAGTAACTATGGTAATATCATATATTTTTTAATTTGATCCGAAAATGAAAAAAATGGGAAATGACTGATTAAAAATACATTTTTCAATCAATTAAATATTGTTGAATTCTATTTAAAATTAATTAAAAAAATATTAAATATTTCATTAATATTAAAGATTATTATTCTTTTAATATGTGTACATATATTATATATAAATATTTTAATACTCTTTATGGTATTAAATTGTTTTTAAAAATGTCTACTAGGGGGCGTTGATATCGACTTAAATGTCAACTTGACTACTGTCAGATCAACATAACCTATAAATGTTTTGTTTTCGCGCAAAACTGGTCCTTGTCGAAATATAATTTTGCATTTAAAATAATGGAAATCCGCTGAAGAAATATTAGAATGGCATCATCTCCGAAGATCAAATTCAAGGAGGAGAAGCGAAAAGAGGATAAACGCAAAAGAACAGTGCTGACTCTCAGTCAAAAACTTGATATATGTAGGAGACTTAAAGCTGGTGTCAAAAAACATGTACTCATGCAGGAATTTAACATCGGTTCATCGACTATTTATGATATCAGAAGCAGGGAGGATGAATGGTTAAATATTGTGGCTGATAGTGAAGAAGCGGCCAACCGACACAATGTACGAAGACCAAAGATGGAGAAATTGGAAACTGTGCTTCTAGAATGGTTTCAGTTGAAAAAATCTGAAGGAGAACGTGTTACTGGACCAATGCTCATTGAAAAAGCTAAAGATTTATACTATCAAATGAATCTTAATGAAAACTGTGTGTTCTCCGGCGGTTGGTTAACCCGTTTTAAAAATCGACATAAAATAACTAAAATAGACTTAAGATCTAAATCAACCAAATACAAAGAAAGTAATTCAATTGTCGATCATCGCGCAGAAGAAAATTCTAATAGAAACAGTAAAGAAACTTCTATTGAACAATTGAATAAGCTAATTAAGACCGAAATCGAATCCGAAACTGAGGTTGCTGCTGACCAATATGCCGCTAGTTGGGAAGCGGCAGATTTATCATTTGGAAATCTTATATCATTTGCTGAGACCTTTCAGTGTTTTTCACCTCGCGATATTATTAATTTAAGACGAATGTACTCTATGTTTTTAGAAAAAAAGAGTAAACATTGTATTCAGTGAAATAATTTTTGTTTATGACATATGTACAAACAGTAAGTATATTGTGATATTTTGATTGTATGTCTCTATTCTATTTTTATGGACTGTTGAAAATATTTGATATTAGTACACATATTTTTTATTATATATGTATTTTTTTTTAATTTTTAAATCGATAAAAATATTTAAATAATAGATTTTTAATTTATCATTTTTCATTTAAACGTATATATTTATAAATAAAATGTGTCTCTACAATGTATATAAAAATATATTGGCAAAAGAATCTCTATTATTAAAATATATAATCATTTGAATATGAAATTTTATGAAAATTTTAGTAATCTAGATAATATTTATTTTATCTATATTTTATTAAAATATAATAGTATATGTAAATTGTTATTGATTTTATATATATCAAATCATATAATCAGATTATACATGTTACCATTGATGTTCAAAAGTCTTTCTTTTACCAGATAGCCTAGGTAATGTCAGAAAATCTCGCATTGGTTGGTTATTGTGAAATAAATTAATTTTTATGAAAATATAAAAAATAGATAGTTTTTAATCTATTACTTTTATCTCCATTATTAATCTTCAAACTATCTACCCAATTTATGATTTACGTTAGTTATAAGACAAAAATAAATAATATTTTGTCAACAATTTCTTTGTAATCTGGTACAATAGTTTAATTAATATTTTTTTGTGTTAATTTTTAATTAATTCCACAATATATTGTGCAAGAATTTAAAACATTTATTTTATATAAATTTATCGATATGTTCTATAAATTAATTTTATTATTATGATATTCCTATATTTTTTTCTAATGATGTACAAATAAAGAATTCTCTGTTAAAATGAATTTTATTTCATTATGATGATGTCAGATTTAGAACTGATTTATGATATCAAAATATTTAGTTATTTTATTATCAACGTCGACATATTCAATGTGAATATTATTATTTTTTAGTAAGACCATCATTAAGTAATCTTTAAATTTGATTAACATATTTTTCATCGATTATCCTTTTGCAACACGTATACATAATATATTTTGCTTTTAAATATACATATTTTATTTTTATATTGTACGTATTATTATTTATTCACTATTAGAACGGATGTGACATTACATTGTATTAATGACTTTACTATATTTAATACACAGTTTTACCGGACATTTTCTTACCATTAATAAAGCATCTAAAGATTGAAATAATGATAAAAACGTCTTCGTGTATTCGTTTACATGAATGCCGACGATGCACTTTATTATGCAAAATATGATTGTGGTATGTAAATGACATAATTGTATAATCATTTGAGGAAAATTGCTGAACAATATTGATACTAAACATAATGGCTAATGGAATTTTTGTGTTACAAACCTAAATTCTTATATATATATATATATATATATATATATATATATATATATATATATATATATATTAAAAGTATTATTGTTGATAATGGTATTAATATTTTTTTCTATACTTTTTGATCGAATCATTTATGCTATTCTAATGCATTGCGTTCCGTTTTCATCTATTAAAATAGTTTTACGTTGTTATTATTTTCAAATTTCTAGCACAAATCTATCCTTTTTGTCATTTGCTTAGTCTAGCTATATAATCTTATTATATTATAGTTGGCAAAATGACAATGGACATTTTGAAATTTAGTCTATTTCTCTCTATAATAAAACAATATGAAAATGGCACACACGAATGCATCTTCAGATATATTTATTTATAATCCTTCGAATATATTTGATAATAATATTTAATTTTGATCCGACCTACAATTATACTCTAGATTAGCTTTTAATTTACATCTTAAAACCACCAATTAATTTCTAAATTTATAGCGTGAAATTCGATTCGAACACATTTGGCACTCTTTCAGTTCATATTGTAGATATAAATTTTGATAAATGCATAGATTTAAAGCGCTTCTTCATGCAGTTCTAAAATCGTGTCGTTTCGTTTTAATTACATAGCTGCGACACGTTCTTCGCACCACGACAGATACGCGTATACATTGAACTAGTCATTTTATAAAATTACTAAATTATACGAAACGACGGCGACCATATGCTCTAAAGCTAGAATTACATTTCGTTCATTCATCTATTTCGAAAATGCGTCGCGATGAAAACGAGCTCCGCACAAAAACCGGTGAATGGGTCGCGCGTCACTCGTCCCATTCACCGGTTCGTTCGTTCGCAGATTTATTATAAAGTCGCCGATACACGTTTCTCATATTATTATTGTGCAATAAGAAACGGCGCCTCCGCCCTGAGCGCCCACGCCGCCCACCAGATGCCAGATGAAACCGCGACTACCACACGAATAGGAAAAGTCTACGATTGACATACGCGTTCGATTGCAGAAAACTATAACGACGTATTGAAACGATTTCGCGATGATTTTTCCTGAAAAATCGTGTATTTGGTTTATTATTTTTTATTTATTTTTTTATTTTTATTAAAACAAATAATGACGTATTGTTGAACTCTAGATGTTTTGAAAATTTTATAAATTTATGTTGACATTTGTGACAGTTATTTTGAAAATTATATTAAATTTGAAATACATTGAAAATGTAGCCACATATTAAAATCTTTAGAATATAAAATATAATGATTCGACTCCATTAAAATAAATCTCAGAAGTCTTTTTGAAGATTAAGTATAAAATTATTGACTTGAAATATATTGTATAAATCAATATTTTTTATATAAGTAAGTATTGAAATTATTTGAAAAATGAGTAAAATAATCTACGAAATCTTCTATATATTGTAATTAATCCGATTTCATATTTTTATGAAAATGATATTAATAGCTAACGTTCAAAAGAATAATGTAACAAAGAAGTTGTTTTTAAATATTACGTATATAAATTATACTAAAAATTTTAAGAAATTATTTAAAAGTCTTTGAAAGTACATTTTGCAGAATAGATCAAGATAACCTTCAAAAATGAAAAGAGATTTTAGTAACAGTTTACAGTTTATTCTTAGGATTGGAAATAAAAAGATAAAAGAAACAATTTAAAAATGAAAATTCAAAATCATTATCAATGTAAAAATGGAAAAATTTTCAATCGTCAGCCAGAGTTGAATACAATATTTTAAATTATTTTCTAAATGAAAATTATATACCAATGCCAACAACTGTTTTATCTTAATCGTCTTGTGTACGAACTAAATTGAAATGCATTGCCGGAAGTTGTGATTTTCTAAAGGTGCACATTTGTTTGAAGCAATATAACAATTTCATTTTTTGATCATTACTCATATTTGGTTTATATCAATCGTTAAAAATATCTAAAAGTATCGTTTCAGTTGAGAAAAATAGGAAATTTCCCTTTTAAAAGACAGCTGGAAGCCATAACTCCATTCTCGCACGTCTCTAATCTGTTTCTTTATTAGTTAAAAATGGTTACTTATCGTTCGAAGGAAATCGTATAATACGCTAAGACGATTTTTCTTCTATAAGATGTGACATAATTTTTTTTCAGACCATTTTCTTAAAATCCAACATAGTAAATCACTTCCATATATTAGCCACGCTGTTCACCGGATTTGTTTATTAGTTCGTAAAAATATCATATTCATAACAGGAAATGAAAAAGATTTCATATGGCAGACAGTTGAAGCTTATTTTTCAATTTTCTAGATTTTCCAATTAACTATTATATTTGTTTGCATTGATAAATGTACACAAAATTATATTCTATTTTAGTTCCATTGTCGTAATGTTAATTTAACAATTTGTTAAAAGCTTTTTTTTTTCAATCGATTACTTCAAACTATAATTAATCAAATTTTGGTGATAAATATATCGCAGATTTAATTATGTAATATAAATAACCTTCGAAATAAAAAAAAGTGATAGTTTTGAATTATTACTACATTTATATAGTATAGCTAAGTTCGAATTTATAACCGTGCAAAATTTTAGTCTCGCAGTTTATCTTTTATAACTAGTTTTAAACAAAGGTCAGTAGGTTGTCTCCATAAAAATTTTAGATTAGTATTTCATCGTTGTCGTTTTTCGTATCGAAAAATAATGTTTTTTTGAGTGGCATCATAATTAGAATTTTCTGAAATAATGTTAATCATATATGCATACTAATTTAATATTAAATATACCTATTTCATATTAAAGTTTTCCTGTTTTACTTACATTAAATTGATTTAATGTTATTATATTACTGATTTATATATAAAAATCGTGATTTTTACATTAAAAAATAATATAATACATTTTCCAAATTTTAAACCTTACAAAAATGTTTCATAATGTAGAAAATAATAAGAATATTTTTAATTAAAAATGCATACTATTTTTACGTCATTAATCATAAAAAATAATAATTATCTTGTTTTCTATTATTTCAATTAACATTAACATAAAACGTATTAAAAATATAGAAAAAAAGTCTGTAAGTAGCAATCAATTAAAATGATAGATTTTTTTTAATTGATTCATTTATCAAAATTTAATTGTATAAATATTTTTTATACATTCACTAAATTTATGTAAATATATTTCATAATCGATAGAATAATATAAAACTAAACCTCTTTTTTACACGAATCAAGATAAAAAAGCATTTCTTTTTTGAGTGATTTATTTCACTTTTATATTACAAAATCACATAAATAAAATAAATGCAATTTATTGTATTTTGAGTGGACAGAGTTACGATAATTTTTATCGCTTTTTCTTTAAAAATATAAAAATTTCGCTAACCAAATCATAAATTATTTATCATTTTCTATTTCGTCATATTTCGATTTTAGAATCAATTTTCATTTTTTTTTCATATAGTCAATAGTTTATAGATTTCTTTAGAATATGTCTAAACATACATATTTCATTATATAAAATTGCGAAATTTCAGTCGTACCCCACCTTTTTTTCCGACCATTCACAACACGATAATGATAATGATAATGATATCATACAATCGAATGCGAACATAATGAATACATTGTTTATTATAATCATTGTGGGCGCAATTGAAACAGTCATTGCGCCTAGTATTTTATTTATGCAACTGTCGTAATTTTCTGCAACATCGAATATGACCGCGATTTTTTTTTTACACGCATTCACCATCTTTTATTTGCACGCTTACCGTTTTACAATTTTTATATTTCGATATTAACACGCGGTCGTCGTGTTTACCACGTGTATAAATAAACGTTTAATGTCCGATAGAACAAAAAAGCGTGTCTATTTAAAGAAATGATCCGCGCAAATGACTTCATTATTCGCTTATAATATAATATAATATTTCAAAATAGCGGTACGTTTTACGTTTTTATTTCCGATATATTAAACTTGATTTGCCATAAAATAGTGATATTTTATTGATACTTTCTAATATTATGAATGTCGTGATGTGAAATTTAAAAATATTGAGCACTATTGAATTTGTCATATTTAATTATATTTTTATATTTTAAAAAAAGTATCGATTTTTAAAAATTGGTTTTACATTCAATTTAAATCTTCCCTAGGGATTTATTCTTTCTTAATTTCAGTCTAGATCGCGTTTCGCGAAAACACTTTTTGAATGAAAGTTATTAATGATAAAGCATAATAATAAAATTTGTATTATATTCAATATTTATCATTTTCGATAATGAAATAACCATAAAAAACGTTTTTTGGTTTTCTAAAGAAAGTATCCACTTAGTAACACTGTGATCAAAAAGTAAGATGAATTTGTTTTTAAAATGTAAATTCTTTATTTATTCTTCCAAATTAATTTCATCCCCTTCAAAGTAATTCCCGTTTGATAAAACGCACTTTTGCCAACACTTTTTTCAGTCCTAGAAACAGTCGGAATAGTCTTTTTTTCGGTATAGCCTTCAAAACCTTTTTCGATTCGATTTTTATCTTCTCAATCATGTCAAAACGATGTCCCCGCATTGGTCTTTTGAATTTGCTGAATAGCCAGAAATCGCACGGAGCCAAATCAGACGAATACAGTGGTTGCGGAACGATATAAGTCGAGTTTTTTCGACAAAGAAGTCGCAAAAAACCAATATAGTGTAACATGGTGCATTATCGTGATGAAGTAACAAAAAATTTGTAAAAACACATGTAACTCAGAGATAATTAAACCTTTTGACAAACATACGCCTGGTAAATATTATAGACAAGTTCTACCAACTTAGGAAAAAAAATACAATTTATCTGCATTCCTAATGCCCGGGAGTTTTAAATGACAATTTTACCTTACTTTTTGATCGCAGTATATATATATTATAAACCAAAAGTTTAAAATTATCAATTAGTTCGTTTTATTTAGATTATAATATAACAATTTTTTGATATTTGTTTTCAGAAATTCAATCTCATTGATTTATATATATATATATATATATATATATATATATATATATATATATATATAGTACTTATATATTTATTCATCATTGATATCAAATCTTTGAATTATGAAATGCAAAAAAAAAAATAATCATCTATGAATATAATAAGAATAATCTTGAATAAATACAGTACTAAACTAACGAGCAATAAAAATCATTTTCATTTATAGTATATTACATACACACATATTTAATTGTAAACTCGTATTTCATTTTACTAATCGCTGTGCTAAATCGGTAAATACGTTCAGATCTCAATTAAAAAAAAAGATGATTTACGCATTATATGGTACGTGCAATTATTGAGTACACGGTGTGGTCTATTATTATATATAATTATTGCATTATCTTTAATACGGTGAAATGTCTGTTATTTACAAATAACTATCCTTAAGCTATCTTCAACGTGTGCCATATAAAATATTTGTATTGTTAGTCTTATGTTTATTTAATTCTATTATTTATTTGACAGAAATTGTATAATTCGTGTTGTAAAAAGTAATTTATTACTCGACTCGTGTATATTTTATAGTTGTAACAACTTTAAAATTTATATTCATAAAAGTATTTAATTTTAATATTATAGATCTGAGATTAAATCTTTTTATGATTTTTTCAATAATAATAATCAGCATAACAAATAATCATTAAAAATAATATCCGGAATATTTAAAATATGTATAATTTAAAATGCAATTTATTTGTGTGTAAAGTATTAAAAAAATATCTAATAAATATGTACATATTAAAACTATGTGCAATTGAATTAAAAAAAAAATAATGGTCGTTAGTAAAATTTAATCATTAATGTCCATCATTGTCTAATAATAATATATAATATATTTATGCATATTTCTAATTCTTGTTAGAAAATTTAATTTGAATAATCATGTAATAAATTAGTGATTTTTAATAGTTGATATGTGAAAAATTCATTTGAAAATCGTAATTGCGCTCGCGTATGATTTATACGATTTCATAATCAGCAAACAGATTAAAAATATGATATTATGTCATTAAATTATTTTTTAATAGAATATTCATGACTCGCAATCGAAATAACATATTTGTTAAATTTATATAAATTTTCGTAATAAATTATTATTATTTTTTATTTAATATTTTACATCTATAAATCTATCAAAATTTAATGAATAAGAACAATTTAATATTGTTTATATAAATTAGTAAGTATTATTAAATAAATCAAATCATTCGCCATTTTAAAAAGATATACGTATTAAAAAAGGGTAA
Organism: Leptonema lineaticorne; assembly: GCA_024500535.1. Classification (NCBI taxonomy): domain Eukaryota; kingdom Metazoa; phylum Arthropoda; class Insecta; order Trichoptera; family Hydropsychidae; genus Leptonema; species Leptonema lineaticorne. The sequence continues at coordinate 9,871,266 of JANIJI010000004.1, read as the reverse complement.
ATATTAACAATTTACATTATTCATAGGGGGAGGAGCAAATATGTAAATCATAAAGGATATCAAACTGAATAGGGGTGACTAAACCCTTTTGTAACAAAAATATCCATTTAGCAATTGCCGTAATAAAATATGGCGTCTATAATCCCATATAAAATATTGTAAAATGTTGCTAAATCTGATTATTATCCATTTATACAAATCGAAATGAGCAGCTTTGAAAGAAAAAGCTTTGTATTGCGCTAACGAAGCCGGTTAAAATTCTGAAAAATTAACAACATAAACTACACGCAACAATAGATATGACGGTCGTATTCTTTGTACGTGAAACCTATATGGTTTTTCGTGATTATAACCTTGTATTTTCACTAAACGTGTCATCCAGTGGGTTAACGTGTGGGTTACGGATTCCGAGTGTTGGTGGATGGATAAACCGGACGATGATGGATCGTCATGAACGATTAATGGCGAACCCCCCCCCCATTATTATTTTTTATTTTTTTGTAATAAAATCAGTAATGAGAACACACATACACACATGTATAAATCTCTGACTAATGTCGACGGACGACATGTAATAAAATAACGTGAAAAAAAAACTTGTATTTATCGTATTTGGAAACGGCTTACGAAAAGAATAATGTGATAAAAAAAAATGGGAAAAATGACGCGTTTCGTCCATATTTGCAATATGGCCGACTCGATGAAACATGTTTGTTTTTATACGAATAAACTACGCATTATTAATAAATTCTAAATATTTTCATCAATAATATTATCAATATTTAATAAAATTGTGTTTTGATACATTTTTTTTCATTAATGGATAAGAAATCATGTTATTGTTGTAATAGTTGTTTTCTTTTTTAAAATTCATAACCAATGAATAATGAAATAATCAAATCTCAATTTGTCTATTAATTTCTTAATAGTTACAATAGAATTTTATTTTATTAGGATTTTTAGAGCAATCTTATTAAGCGCATTATTTCAGAACATGTTTTCTATGCTTAGAACATTTGATTACCACCATTAATACTGGATCATGTTAATTATTCAATCCTTTGTTGAAAAGGTCGTGATTTTAAATCGGCTTTCGGTAAATAATTCGGCTCATTGATACTCATCTATGATCTATAAGAATTAACCGGTTAATTTGAAAGTTTATTCGCATAAGAATTGAATTACAATCATCAAAGTTTTTATTAATTATAAAAATATATTTTAACTATTATCAGATTTTATAGAAAGAATTTAATGTATAATTAATAGCAATGATAATAAAAATTTTATTTATAGTCAATAAATAGAATATTATTAAATATATATATATATATATATATATATATATATATATATATATATATATATATATAAGAATATTAATGATTAATGCTAAACATTACTTTCGCACGCCTGAATCGTGTCAAGTACGTATTTATGTAAATATGTCCTCAGATCGATAATTAGTAAATAACACCATTTTTATTATAAATTCAACACATTGCCATATTTAATTTCAAGTAGCGACATTTAGAAGATTTAAAAAAAATATATATAATTTTAACCGAACATTCTACCCTAAAAGTAAAATTCAAGTGCGCTATCATATTTCATTCACAGTTTAAATTACGTACGTCAAGTGTGCGATCTTTACAAATTACATACCGATGATTTAATACGGTATATTAATTCCTAATTTTTATTTTCATCGATTCTATGTATGTATTCAAAGCACTTCATTATGCTTATAATAATTAATTAAGCGATTCTGCGATACAAGGTTGACGAATGCGGAAAATGACCAGATTTGGCGATGTCTCCGACAAGTCATGTTCTATCCGATTGACAAATCGCGAATAGACGCAGATTGAAAACTAGAAATCCACCCAGATATAAAGAAATCGAACAGAATTTGAGTGTCGTAATAGAATTAATATTAATATTATTTTTTTTTTCAGTGCCGCATTGGAACAAATACGCCTTACGAACGAACGAGTGTGGGACGAACGATTTCGATTCTATCGCCATTTTTGTATACGCGGATGACACGAGTCTATACGTAATTTAGATCTATAAAAATCATATATAATTATTATTATAGTGAATTACATGAATCACAATGCCCGATTTGTTCAATATTATATTGTGTGCGCTCTTAGGATATGTTGACCTGCTGAGTATCTATTTTTTCTGTTTAAAAAAAAAAACTAAAAATCATATAAATTTAAATATTTCAATTTATTTATTTGATGTTTATATAGTGTATGATTTTTTAACACCAATGTTTTTATTTTAATTCGTAATAATTCCAAAACTCCCATACACAATAATTGATATAAAAAATCAGTTTCTAAATTATCATTACCCCCTTTTCGTGGATGTGAATGTTTTTGTTAAAAACAATCATAAACTGTAACATAATTTTCATATGAATGCTGCCAATATTATGAATGAACTCAATCAAATGTAATGTATTTAATAATAATTCATTAATTATGAGCTACCGACTTTGAAAAGGATAATATAAATATTTTTGAATAAATACATATTTATAAAGTAATTTGTAAAATAAAAGAAGGAAAATCAATAAAAACAATGAAAATTTCGTTGATCGATTATTTTCTGGATATCACTTTAAAATCTGTAAAAATCTATCTCTATTGTTCAATATCGATTTTTTAATTTGCAAATACCAATTATGATATCATGAAGAGATGAAAATCAAAAACATTACTAATAATCCCTTATTATTAAAGTAATGAATGAATCATCTCTTAATATTAATAATTCATTTATACACTGATTCAACTTTTCTTTAGAATTTGATTAAAAATAAATGAGTAAATGTCGTATATTTGTAATAAAGTAAAATATTGATCATTTTGAAAATCGTAATTTGTTGTAATAAATCAGAGTAAAAATCGATAATATCGATCGTATTACATAAATATATCACAATAAACGACGTGAAAAATTGTTATAATTGGCGATCACGCTCTTTGTCTAATCGCATATAAGTTGAGAATTGGTCGTTCGATTCATTGCCATGTAATTGTTAAATATCGATTGCGAGGTGTGCGTTTTATTAACCGATATACAATATAATAAGGTGGTGAGCACAGATAAGACTCGGTAAACTCGTCTGTGGGCGGAAAGTAGGCGGAAAATTGTCGTGGGCGGATTTCGCTGCAGCCGCTAGTCATCCACTTCCCTACAAGGGAATCCGCTCGACACTTGTCGGCATCACCTCCATATGCCGAAATATGCCTCACGTGCCACCACTGCTTCTGATCATACACTCGAATATCATGGAAATATGACGATAAAATGCATAAAAAAGCACGATTGGCTATAAAGTCAGAGGCGGTGGATCGCGGTCATTGAGTATCTTGTAAAAGTTGTTAGATTGTGAATTGTATAAATTATATTTTCGATATATTGAGAAACTTTGTCTTTTTTTCAAAATATGATTTATTTTTGACAATATCATTAAAATATATATAATATTGGTAAGGAATGAAATTTTTAAAAATATGAACTAAAATTTAACATTGATGAAATTCAAAAGAATCTCATTATTATCAAGAAAATATTGTATATTTTTATAATAAAAAATATATTATAAGATATATTTATTTTACAACAAGAACCTTTGATGAACCCTTCGTCAATAATTATATTTTCTTATTTTTATAATAACTTTACATAGTAATTTTAATCATAGAGATAAATATTAAATTGAAGTAAATTTCGTACACACACACACACACAAACACACACACACACACACACACACACACACATATATATATATATATATATATATATATATATATATATATATCTTCACTTCAAATTAAATCTTTCATCATTCAATTTTAATATTTCATATATATGAAAATTAGACTTTTTAACTATGAAATATTCTATTATTTAAAAAATATTAAGAACATATTAATAAATGTGATGTTGAATTTCAAACTTGAAAAAATGATTTTTTATAATATATATATATAATTAATTAATTTATATATCGATAAATGGTTTGATTAAAAATAAAATATGCAAATATATACCTAAAATTGACAATTGAATATATAATGCAAAATTAGTCGACCCTCACGATGACCGTACAAGTATAATATTTCGATTTTATCTTATATATCGAAAACTCGAAAGACAGGTCCAGGCCCACATAGATCCGTAGCGCCATTGATTTATAATATTTTACACCAAGAAATAATGACGAGGATCGAAAGGAATAAATGGAAATTTATAATTCGATAATAAAAACATTCGAAATATTTTTTACTGAAAATTCTGAAAAAAAAATAAACAACGATTGGGAAAACATTGAAAAACGGATTCGTGTGCATTTGATGATCTTTGATGTACTGGTTATTGTTTTCCTTTGATGTTTTATAATATTTTCGCTAAAAGCAAATATCCACACGGCATTCTTGAATACAAATAAATAATAAAATCTGAAAATTACAAACATTGAGATTAATTCAATGTTTTATAATAAATATTTCAACTGTTAGTTATTTCACAAACGGCCAAGAAGAATATAATCTATTGGAATATATTTTTATTTTTGTTTTCTCTCGGTCGCTAGTTTATTTCTATCTTGTATTGTGAGAGTTTTGCATAGTTTTCTATTGTCAAAATTTTCATCGGACTTTTGGGACATCACCAAAGCGACGTCGTAAAGACTAATTCCTCGTTTGATTTATAACGTCTTTTGTTCAAATCCAAGTATATAATATCGTTAATTGTCCGCGGAGGAACTTTCGAATTTAATAGTTTCTAAATTGCGACCGATGTTCGTAAATCAAAAATGACTCGAATGATTTACTTTAAAACTTAACAAAAAACACATTTTTTTAAATATATTCTACGTATTTTGTATAGCATACAAAAATATTTTCTTTTTTATATTATATTAAGATGTTTATTTACATTTAGAATACGTTTTTTCGTCTTTATTACAATTTATCCTTATCACTATTTATATTTGCGGTGTTTGACAAATATGATGGATATTATTTTCGTGTTATTTGATTTAACGATTTATATCTTCTTGTATCTTTTGTTAACGTAATAGTGTTAAATACACAATAATATTATAGATAGTTGTGCCGTGTTTTTTTATATAAAAAATATATAATTATTTAATTTATTCAATGAAATTGTTTTCAAATATAATAAACTTTATATTCTCAAATCAATAATAAAAATAATGCTCATTGTTATTTTCTGAAATATTATTTTATAATCATACATGTTATAATTTTGAAGAATTGAAAGATATAAAATTTAAAAAAATATATAAGTTTAAAATTTCTGTCAATAATAAGTTATTGCCAATAATTACAAATAATTTGTATTACATTGAAACACTTCATTTCGTAATTGTGTGTGGGTTTAAATTTAATATACGGTGTAGAATAATTATTTTACAAATATATAATTGTTTCGGTTATTACAAATTAAAGTATTACAAAATAGAAACTCGAGCGGTATTTGTGACGGTTTATCAACAAATAAATATTAATTAAAATTTATAGTTATTTATCACATATTCACAATATGTATATCTATAAAATATTTTGTATATTATTATTATAACTATATCATTGGTGTAATTCTGTCTATTTAACGGGTTTCATATTTTCTATAATATAATTAAACGAGATGTAATAAAAAAAAAATTTAAGGTTGATTTAATTTATGTATTTATAAAATTTTATTTTTCTCGTATATTTATAAAATTTTAATTGTTATTCAAAATTTAAAAGCATTTTTTATGTTCAATCTTTGTTATGATTTTTAAAAAAATAAATAAAAATGTGTGTTTATATATATATATATATAATCTGGCAAGAATCGTTCGGAAATTTTGGCCATAACACGTGCGTCTGCAGCATATATTGTAGAGTAATAAAAAAATGTTAATTATATTTATAGGGCGAGCGCGTTCGTATTTTTTTAATCGCCGTATGGTGTCAGTGCATGTCCAGACATTGGCCATAAAAGAATCTGCTTATTGAGCATTGCCAGTGATTTCCGCGAGCGTGCTCAGGTTTATTTTAATGAATGATTGCGCTCCTGGACATCTATTTTCGTATTTTATATTCATATTCCAATAAACTTCATAAGAGCGCGCCATGTTAAATATTGCCATCTCGTTTTCGCTCGTGCGCGTGCGGCGAAGTGAGATTATAGTATGTTTAGAAAATATCTGTTAACGTTTTCGTAAATAAAATGTTTATTGAAAAATTCACTTCAGTTTTTTTTAAAGATAACGAGATAACGTATTTTTTTATAAAAAAAAAAACAGGAAAATTTTCGATTTTCTTAATTTTAAATTGTGAAATTAAATTAAATTATTTTTTAAATAGTAAACAGTACGTGTTATTTCTATTTCATATTGTTGAATTGCATTACTTTAACGTATAACTGATAATTTTAATTAATTGGTTCTCGTTCAAATAGGCAGGACAGTTAAATCATAAATGATTATTGAAATAAATAAATAAACTTTCCCAGTTAGTACTTTTATATTAATTTAATAATTATATGATTCTCATAATAATTAAAATTTAGAATTTTTTCTACTAATTCATTAAGCTTATAACGCTTTATTTTAGAATTATTTAAATGCGAATAAAACTTTATAAATATCGCTGGATTGAATCAAATGTTTGTATATCGCTATATTAATTCTATAACTTTTTAAAAATATATATCCAAAAGTTAGCTAAAAATAATTATTAAAAAAAAATACATAATAACAACGTCAAATTGTAAAAATCGAATGATTTAACGTTTATCAATTATTCGAACATATATTATAATTAAAATTGGAAAATTTGTTTTTTATCAGATAACTCGAGCAATTAATTCTAAATAATCATTACGAACCAATTATTATGCGCGAAAAAAATAAATTAATATGAGAAGATGTGAGATAAGAGTTTCATCTATTAGTTTTGTTTTCGTTGCCATTTTTAAAGCGCACTAATTTAGCTATCCTATCGTAAAACTCCGTTCATCATATTTATTAGAGAAATATCTGATAATTATTGTAGTCGACGATGCGATCTGAAATGGTTAAAAATGTAGTTATAGTTAAATGAGTTTGTAATCGGGGTGTCGCGGAAACGTGCGGCCGTTCGGTCGCGTCGTCGCGGTGGCAGCACTGCGTCATTTTGGGCGGAGCGCCGTCGCTCCTCCGTGTCTCCGGATCGGCGCGTTCGTTCAGTGGTGTCGGCGACGGAGCGCGGTTCGTACGCTTCGCGGTCGTGAGGTGTGTGCACGCGTCGACCGGTTGAACGCGCACGCGCACGCGCACTCGTACACGCGGACCCGCACGCACGACGCAACCGCTGCCAGGAATCGCAGGGGCGTTTGCGCACGCGCACGCCCACGCCAAACACTCATCCGAAGAATCCCCCGTACCGGACGACAGCTCGGACATCGTCGTCATGTGTGACAACAACAATCCGACGTCGACGCAGAGCATCGCCGATTATCTGGCGCAGCTGCTGAAGGATCGCAAGCAGTTGGCCGCGTTTCCGAACGTCTTCATGCATATGGAGCGCCTGCTCGACGAAGGTATCGTCCTCGTATACCACTTTCGCGCATTATCAACGAGGAATGCGCCCCGCACTCCCCCGCGTCCCCTTCCTCTCTCGCCCCCCTCGTTTCTGTTTGTCGCGACGACGACGGTGAACCGGCGCGCGCGCTCTCCTAAAGCGTGCCGTACACGTTTAGCATCCCGTTTTTAGTCTTTCAATATATCTTTATCTTTCATTCCATAAATAGAATCTATACGTAAGCGTATCGTGCCGCATTTCGAAGCGAATAACGTTATAACTGAAAAAAATATATATATGCATAAAGTCGTATCCGATCTTGAATCTTATATTAACCGTTTTGATTTGGAAAGAATCAAACGTCGTTCAATATGGAAAAGCTAAATTGGTCGATCGAAAATTTTTTTTTATATTCAATTAAAAAAAAACTTGAAAAACTCGATTTTTTAACTCTTAATAAACGTTTTATAAAAATTTTGAGAAATATTATCGTTCATATTTCCGTTTGTTATTATTGCGAAATAGAAAAAATCATATATCGGATGAACGACGATTTTTCGTCACTTTCTAATATAATTATATCGGCGAAAGCGAAAATTTTAATATTTAAAATGATATTCGCCTACCGTTGACTCTTAAAAATATTTTTACTATTTTTAAAAAGAAATGCATATTTTTTTTTGTATGAAAACGGCAAAATAAATCTAATTCGATGCGGTTAACGGTAGCACGATGCGGTCATTTTCTTAGTTAAGATAACGAAAAAAGTTTTTTCTAACTAATTTATTTAACCTTTATAATAATTTTAACAATTATTATTCACTCTAAAATTACGTTCTTTATTGCCGACTGACAAAAAAAATATTAATTTAATCACAAGTACTGACGAATTTTCTCTGAATATATAATTGTAAGACTATATTTTTTATTTATGACATGTCAAAGCTAAGAATTTAATATTAAATTTTTGTATATTTGTTTCATAAATTTATATATATATATATATATATATATATATATATATAAATTTTCTTGTTTATAATGTTTTCTTGCTTATGTTATTCTCATCCATATTTATTTAGATAAGAGTTAAATATTTATATATACGTATTCGTTTATATATGATGCGATTACTTTCTAAGAAATTTTGCTATCAATTATATCCAATAACTGTTTATGCGAAATCGATATTTTTTCTCCTAATTCAAAAATGTTTTAATTTTTAAATTATATTTTATAAATATCCATTAATCATCACATCATAATAAAACAATTGTATCGGTATTTTGGCGCCAAATTACACATTTTTTAACATGCGTGTATGTATGTGCGTAATCGTTTTGACATATGAATGCACTCGTACATATACATACCGGCAATGAATGATTTTCTGTTTACTTTTACGCATCACAGCTTCCACAACTGTGAGGCGCCATTAAACGATGCTAGAGCGAGATGAAGACGTCGCGTGTAAAAGAAAAAAATAAGAGAAGAAATGTATATATATTAATCGATTGTTAATTTTATTTATAAATTAAATAGCACGATAGCACAATATGGAACGTGTCCGAGACTGAATTATTCGCAGTGTTTTCCGACTCAATCCGACATCTGTTTTGTGTCAAGTGAATTTTTCCCAAACAACTGGAATAAACGACCACTTGTTGCACGCTCTCGTGTAAATGTGTGAGTAAATATGTATTGTGTACGCGCATGGGCCGAAAAGGGAGATCACGATTTTAGATAATCGATTTTGCAGTTCGTGTCCGATTTTGAAATTTATTTTTAGACCATTTTCATGCCTCCTTATCATCGTGTATGAAATGTGCTGTAAAATTTTTTCGTTCAAAAATTATTTAGTACGCGCATATTCGAAGAGTTTCACACATAGAATTGACCTTTTAAAAAGTTTTGCCCATGAATCAGAACCGGCTTCTTGATTTTTTTAATTTTTACGACGTCGTTTCCATTTTAACAGGTGCCCGGTTTTGTATGTATGCATGTGTATGTATGTTGGGAAGCACCCCACTATTTTTACCATTGTACTTTGTTTGGGTCTTTTTTTTTGGTCGGTGTATGGTGACTCTCAGACCTTTGAACAGGTAGATTTCCCCCCCATATGTACTGGGGAATTCCTGAGTCTATTAAAACCGCTACTGTTCATACAATTGAAGATTATGAAAGCGTTTTGCAGGTGGTTCGTAAAAAAAGTATCATTGTATTCATACAATGGCGATATGCAGTTTGTTGACTTTTTGCTTGCAAATCAAAATTGAATTACTTGCGTAATATATTGTTTTTATTTAATTGGAAACTTTTAATTTTGACTTTCAATATAAAAAAAAAATATAATTTCCTCCATTTTTTTTTCTTGCAAACGAAGTAATATTCTGTAATACATATAATATGAATAATTGTGTCATTAATATCAATTGATAAATATGTATTTATATTATTATTTTTAATAATGATAAATGTATATTGTCAATTTTAATTCTTTTGTTGCAGTGCGTACGTATTTTCCACAATGATGAATAACGATTTTTTAAATTGGTTAAAACGTAATACAACATTTTATAATTGACGATATGTAATAATAATCTTAAATTCAGCAATATCTTTTTAATTAAAAAATACAAAATTCAATATTATTTATATTAGATTATTATCATATCCAAATTTCCAAAAATCAATCAATAATCTTATTATATACCTATCTATTTACCGTGTAAATTATTCTAGTGACATATTAATTGCAAATGGTGAGTCAATTGTCGTTCAGGTAATGGCCATTTGTAATCGCTTTTTGACCGCCTCGATGACGTCAGAAGTCCTGTTGTAATGCGCACGCGCATTATTACCGTTCAACACCATATTTTTTTACTCGCTTTCTCATATGAATGCGTTTCTTTTCTCCAGATGTTCTTTTTGGCTTTTAGCCCAACCAATTTCGTTATGTCGTATGTTTATAAATTAATATGTTTAGTCGATTTTGGGGACGATTTGATTTATGTATTTTTATTATTTTTATCGAGACTGAATTAAATTTCGAAATGATTCTTCTAGTGACTTGTCGAACTGGCCATAGCTGTCAAACCAGAAACATAACCTATAAATCTTAGCGTCATGCCGTATTTTATTTACGTTTTTTGTTCTATTATATATACGCGTTTGAAAAGCATGTTAAATTCTGAGATTTCTTTATTTGTTTGCCATTTATCACCGGGTCAAATTTATACTGAACTTAATGCATATTTTATACACTTGAGATTCACTATATATATATATATATATATATATATATATATATATATATATATATATATATATATATATACACGACTGAATATATATTTATCACACCTTAAAAAAGTAGTAAATTTTTAATAAAAAAAATAACACTCAATTATTCACATTTTGAGAGAAAAGTTGAAATAAAACTATTTAATAATAAATATATATTTAATATTTTAAATATATATATATATATTTATATTTTAAAACTATAATAGCTCATGGTATATAATTTTTTAATTATAATCAAATTATTATAATTTTATTAGTAAATACAATAAAACTTATAGATTTTTATTTCCTAGGCAATTTTTTTCTGAAGAACGGCTTTATGACACATTTAATTAACATGTGTGATAAATTGGTTAAAATTTGTATACTAAGTTTTATATACACAGAATTTTCGCCTACACTCATTATTAGTTTACATATATTATTGACTCATAGTATTTATTAGAATTTCCAATGACTATTAAAAATATCGTATCACACTAATAATTTCTCACCATTCTCTTCTTACCATTGTCCATTTTTCATTTATAATATAAATTCATATCGATTAGAATGTTTCATTTTCATATGCGTACGACAGTGTCTTGTAAATTATATAAGCTAGATATAGTGAAAGTCGAGCAAAACTAATAACCAGTTACGCTATGATTTGACGAAAATCAAACAAAAGTTTTATTAAGCCGCATATACACTATTGTAAAATATGTCGTAGGTCTTTATCAGTGTTTTATACATTTCACCTATCAGATTATAGGAAAAAGAACATTTTTTTATTATGTTCTCGTATGAAATATATACCTTCGTGTTCATTGCCTTTTTGAGTGTTTATACTTTTTTTTCTATGGTAAATACGATTATGTTATCTATCATGTCATGTGTAACAAAGTATGTAAACAATTTGACGTTCTGTTTGTACTCGTCATCATTACTATACTTGAGTGATTAAATTTTGTACTGTTATTTGTTTTATATCAATACATACATTGAATAATTAGATTTTGTGTATGTAATCCGATATTATGGAATTTATTACAAAGAAATTTTTAAAGTTAAGTGGATATATTTAATTTTTATGTCTTTATTTATTATTAACTGGCGTCAAAATTACTGTCTTTTGTAAAATATGTTAGATTAGTTTATAGTCAAAAAATATAAAATTGGAAATTTGAAGAAACAGCTGTTCGAAAGTGGGCGATGTGTTGACGAAGTTTTAACTTGTTTTTTTAATGTTAAAGTTACGTGAAAATATAATTTATATTGATCGTAAATAAAAAGTCATAATGAAATTTAATTTAATTTTATTGTACTTGCTTATCAACGAGTTTGTCAAAAAATTCACGGATTTGCATTTTTAAAATGTAAAATTTTATCTTTTATAGTATCATTTATCGTAAACAGCTATTGTTTGGATAAAATACTGAATGAAAATAAAATTATCGACACGATTGTAAATTTATACGTGCGAATTTTTGTTATTGTTCAGTGTTTACAATAATGCTACTTTTTGTTCTATTTTATAATGATTTTAAAAAAATACAGTCGCATTTATTTACGTGAAAAGCAAATTAATTTTTATTTAATACTTTACGTAGAGGTTGAAAAACTTGATAATTTGTACATTGACTGATCTGAAGTACCATATGCTATCAATATAAAAAAACAACATATTGTGATTCATATGGAAACTTTATTTTGTCATCAACATCTTTTCACTTCATGAAAGTATAAATTCTTTCGAATTATTATTGGTATAATTTTCTTTGGAATTACGATATTAGCGTTGGTATGAATAAATTTTTATCTTCATGTTCATCACAGTCGTTTATTACAAAAAGATGGAATTTTATACTAAACAAATAGTTTTGAAAAGATTTTCTCTACGTATTAACTAGTACTTGCTTCTATTGGTAGATAGTATGCTTACATTGTTTTTTTATCGTATCTTACCAACCGACTATTACAAAAAAAAACTATGTCAGCGCCAACAATTAAACAATTGAGCATAATTTTATTTGTACCATAAATTTTCATTTAACTCTATTTTACGGCCAATTTTAATCGTATTTAATTTCATTGACCGCCTATTTTCAAAACGAGTCTTGACACCACTTTTTTTTCAGTAACGTGTGTATAGAAATACCTTTTGGATCGAACTTTTTAATTGATATTGAATAAGTACATAAACTTGTAATTGTCGGTGAACCAACTACAAATTGTTCCTATTTGTCCCACGACCGCAAAGTCAAATGAATCTAATAGTTCAATATTTTTCATTCGTTTTTCTATAAGTTAATCGATACTTTAATCGTTGTAAATGAAATGACGTTCGCATTTAGATTACTTTTATTAATGAGAAAAATATAGTATTTACTAGTGACAATTTTTTTAGTTGATTTTTTTGAAACTTTATTTTTGATATACATATACATTTTTATTTAATAACAATAGATGAATCAAATAGACAGTTTATGTATCATTTTAAATATGTATTTAGCTTTTCGAATCTTTATATTTTGTAAATTAGTTCTCGCTTTCACAAGATTTTAAATTACATAATCAAAACTTGAAACATGATAATAAATTAAAAAAAAATCAGATTATCAAATGTATAATTCATTAATTTTTATTATCTGAATATAAATTTATATTCAAAATAACTTTCTTTCATTATTTACAAATATAATTTTACTTCTTTGTTTTTAATCTTTCTTTTTTCTATTATCACTTTTTTATATTTTATTCTAAAACGATTTTCTAGTTATATTCACCGCTTACGCACACGTATATAAGATTCCGTGTACACATTCGTTTCTTATCATTAGTAGATAAGAAACGAATGCAATTCTCTCTACTAAATGTTTTATCTGCCTCATTGCCATTCATTTAATTTAAATATTTTAAAATACTTAATAATTTGATTCTTGTTTTTTCCTTGACATTTTTATTTTAGAGTTCTGTTTGTGAAGTATTGATCATTTGTTTTTGATGAAATCGATAATGATAAAAAAAATATTTTTTATTTTTTGTATTGTAAAAATACGTATTGAACAAGAAAATATGTTGTGAACCTATATAATATGAAAAAATAATGCAAGAAAATACATTTTTGAATACTTTTTTTTCCACATCTGATTATATTAATGCGTTAAACAGAGCATAAAGAATGTATGAGCATGAAATCTACTTTCAGAAAAGTGACATGTGAAAATTGTCACATTTACTTGGTTAATTCTATATTTACACAATAACTGCAATATGTACTATATTTTTTATTTAAAATATAAATATGTTTTTAATAATTGATTTATGTTTTTGATTTAACCCTGTTATGACGAATATTATATGTATGTTTTTTTTTTAAATAATTCTTATATTTTTGTGATCTTGTTGAATAGCTACAAAGTAGGTGCAAAGGAAAATTTTGTAAATTATATTGACACGAACGTTGTAAAGTGTTAATCTAATATTGATAACCGGTCTCGTGTACGACAAAATCACGGTAATTTCGCTTTTTCGGTTGCACCTTTTTTCCACATCTGCGTTATTTTATTATCTTTTTTCTCTCGCTTTTTCAAGTCAATTTATTTATTTTTTTCATTGTTGAGGCTCGATTCGATGCGTTGTTTTGTCGATGCTTGTGGTCTCTGTTGCGTGTTTCTACCGCGTAATAAAATTAGCATTGCTCAATTACCGTGTAATTATTTTATCACTTACGTACGTAGACGAGAGAAGGAAAATTTTTATATTTATTGAATTATAGAGAAAAATGGGTTGTCTGTTTGCGTTTTTTGGGACAAAATTTTTTATAATGTTTATTGCGTGTAATATCTTTACTATTATTATTAACTATTAAAACTCTGTAAAAAAAATGATTTTATGCTATTTATATGCTATAAAATAGCGAATAATATAAAAGTGCGTTTCGGGAATTATGCGTTGTTATAAAATTAAAGCAATTTGTTTTAATGTTTCGAGTTTTTTTAGTTATACTATTCTTTTTAATATTTATTATATTTTGAACGTTTTTATTAAGCTCTTAAATATTGATGACGATTATAAAAATAATATTTAGCTACAAATGTGTTTTCTAAAATTCTGATATTGTTTTATAAACCCTTTAGACCAGATATATCAAACACGAGGCTCGCGGGCCGCATATGGTCTGCCGAGATATATTTTATATATTTAATAAAATATATGAAATTAATAATTAAAAATAAATTTTGTTTTTTTTTATTTGTATGTAGTTCCGCTTAATAAAGTTGTAGTGTACAGTTGAAATAAATTAAAAGTGATATTTTGATTATAAAGATTTAACTCTTAGTTAAAATTTGCGGCCCACGATTTAGTACACAAAACTGTGGCTTGCAATATATTATGAGTTTGACATTCTTGCTTTAGACCTTTATATTTCAATTTTTAGGATAAACTTTTATTCTTTTCTATATTCTTAGAAATGGTTTAAAATATATCTAAATTTTATTTTATTATTATTGTTAATTCGTGTCTAGTGACAATATTTTTGTACATTTGTTTTAAGTCATTTAGTATATATAGTCCAAAGTGTTACTATTATTTTATTCCATGTTTTTGTACAAAAAATGTACTTTTATATTTATTTTACTTTATTGTATAGTTAATCGTTAAAATATCAACACATTTTTTCTGATTAACGTATAAATGTCGAAATAGTTTAAATTACCTGTTTTCCGACAGTATTGTAATTAATTTTATATTATGATATATATATATATATATATATATATATATGTATATATATATATATATATATATATATATATATATATATATATATATATATATATATATATATAACAAAACAATAATAAATCGACCGTGAGCCAACAAGTTTTCTCATCATAAGCAAATCTTATGTCGACAAGTATAGTTATTAACAAGGTGGTATTTCGTCAAAACTCCACTTATGTACTTTATAAATATGTTGTGACGGTTGTGATATGATATATGAAAGATAAAATGAAAAAAAATACATTTAAAATTATAGTGTGTTACGATACTAACGACACGTTTAATTTATAATAACATCGCATTCAGTCTTGGTAAGAGGTCTTATGTCTTGTCCAAAACCACGCAATCGAAAACCACCCGCGGAGTTCATACAATAACGATTACCACCATAAATAGCATAATATGCACGTGCACTCACACATTAGTATTCATGATATGAAGTCGGGATTCGTCTACGAATCGGAAGACTCCCTGAAGAAATTTTCGACACTCCATTTTTGCATTTACAGCTTTTTATCGCTGTGAAATATGTTCCGGAAATTGCAATTTTATGCAGTCGTTTGTTCTTCGTTGTCTTGAAAGTGCGTTTTATATTTATTTCTTCCGTGATCCTTCCTAAAAGTTTTAAATAATTTATGATTAAAATTTTGCAATATTTTATAAAATAATTTGATTTTTAAATAAATTAATGATATTATATATAAGTAATATAAATGCATCAAACGCTTATTAAAATAAGTGAAATTAATTACAGATCTTATAATAATAGTTCTAAAAACAAAGGTATATGTGTGTGTACATTTTTTTCTAATATTTTTTTATATTCACAAAACAAGTAGCATTATACTTATTGTTAAATCATGTTTAATCTATATTGAAGGGTTATTTATTTAGTAAGTGGTGATTTAGATATGATATGGAAAAAGTATTAAAATGTCAATTATTAATAACATATCGAACTAGTGTACATAGGTATAGATAAGTAATGCGCTCATAGTTGGTTATACGTCAATATTTATCTTGACTAAATATTCGATATTATGATTAGATTAATGTAATTTATTTCAATTGATCAGCGCAACTTATGAAGTACTTTTAACGATTATTATTAATATTTGTACAATTTTTTGTAGTTTTATTTTTATGTGCACGGTTCGTTTTACCTACTTGATATTTGAAGATCGAATTCTTGAGAAGATATGTGAAAGGCGGTTCTTATTTGGTGTCTAGACTTTGTCTAATTATGGAACTCGTCCCTGCGATATGTGTATGTGCACGTTTTTACTTATGCGTATTTATATATTATAAATACATATAATAGTGATAATTTCCTGTTTCAAGGAGCCTACCGCGTCCAATTTAACTCGATAACCGCGTGTTTATTTTGGTCTTCCCGTTTACTCAAGTTAAGTTTTTAATGAGGTAGCGTGCTAGAGATGGACTCACGTATATATGCATGTCTTTTTAGATTTAATGTCTAACCATTTATTATCATATATATTTATAATATATGTGGTGTTTATAAAGTTTTCCTCTTTGGCGACATAATGGTCGTTTATTAGATTTTATTGCAGAAACTTGTGAAGTAAAATTTACTGAGTAACATATTATGATTATGTATTGTATATTAAAAACCGATTTTTTTTAAATGATTGTTTTTAAAAGGCTTGTGATTGCATGTTTTTTCATGAGAAATTGGTTATTTATTATATTTATTTAAAAATATTTTTTGATTTAATTTATCAAAAAGTAATTTATTTCTATAAAATTACTAAATTCTATTTATATTCATTAAATGCATTAAGTCATTCTTTACAAGATTTTTATTATTATTTTACCTTTAATTATGCGATTAAATCATGATTTAATATTGGAAGCCTTTTTTATGAGTTCATCTCTGTGGAAATCTGTGAGTTACCATTAGATCATTAAAGTGAATAATTACATAACAAACATCCTGTATATTTAAATATACCCAGAGGTCCATTCTCTTTTTCAACCTTAAATCAGCAGAGAAATCCATATTGTTGCACACGTAAATTTCCTGTTTATCCATTAAGAAATATTGAAATCGTCTTTATGCAATTTTTTACATTTCCGTTGTTCTTTTTAAACTTTTTTTCTGTCTATCAACGAAAATAACAAGATAATCTTGAGATAAGAATTCTGATTTTACTACACTCCTACAATCTTTGAACGTGTTCAAAGGACTTTCTATCGAACGATGTCTCCCACGCATTTTTGTTTAAACAGGTCGACCTTTGTCATTATCAAGGATAATAATGGTTTAAACAACACATAAAATACACATGCAAATGCGTACAAATAAATAATATTGCGTGACTATTGATTTGAAAATATTTATAGTTATGATATGTTTTTACCGTGATTCGTTTATATTGAAATGTGAATTAAGTTTTTAAATTTTATGCTCTATCATCTTCTGGCCATATCATTTTGATGTTTTATGATAATTATTGTTTTTCGCTTTTTTGTTTTGATAAGCATGTCAGATTTATTGCTACAACACCGTGAATCTTGTTATATGTCACGTAGAAAAAAATGTGAAAATGAGATATCTCACGGTATTAAACCGGTGACCCTTTCGAAAAAGGTCACGTTCGTATTTATTAGCGATCATATTTTTCCTAATTCTCTTTCGAATTCCTTTAGCAAAATATGTCTTTAAAGTTTTTTATGTTTTGAAGATTTCATACTTTTAAGAAATTTCTTAATTTATTTATAAACTATTTTGTTTTGTTTTTTAAAGCCATACTATTTAATTATAATGATTTATTATTATATTTTTACATATTAACGATCGTTTCAACTTTAAGATTATTTTGGCTATTTCCTTCACAATGTAAAGTAATATTAAAAATATTTTTTAAAATGTACCATATGTTATTTTGTCGCTTTGCTGCATACCACGTGTTTGTTATTTAAATTGAGACATTTTTTTCTTGCATTATATTTTTATTTTGTGGTATATGTATGTTTAGCAATTATTTCGACATGTCGTCTATGGCGAAAGTTTCTTCTAGGCCTGATTCGCATTTCAGATTAATCGTAGGTTGACTTGTCACCCCCGCATATCCTTCCCTATTCGGTATGTCATATTGTCATATGTGCAATTTTTTATTTCGGTCTATTTTCTCTATTTTGGAGTCGTCATTCTGCACTTTCTATTAATAATGTATTTTTTATTTCAAATATAAAATAGTTTTATTCTAACAGATAAAAATATATTTTTAATATTTTTATAATCTTGTCAATACATATATGTATATCGATTTAAATAATTTCTGAAAAATTCAAATGCATTTAAAGAATATATTGGATTTTATTATTCGATTATTTTATCTCAATCTTTTAAGTGATTTTTTCTAAAAATAGTCAATATATTTCTCGTTTGACCTTTTTATTTTGTCAAAAAAGTAATTTTAAACTTTTAATTTATGTGAATAATAGAAATTGGTTGTTTATAAATTATCAACAAAAAATCATTTACAGTTTTAATATTTTATTTTTAATATATATTTTTTGCTTGTCCTGAAGTGACTTTTTTCTTTTTATTTTAAAAGATACAAATTTTTTTGCATGTTTTAATTCAATTTCAAAGTTAATTATAATATTAAAAAACTGCTTTGTAAATTAATTTTATACGAGGTGGGAAAATTCGTAATTTTTATTCAATTTGCGTAAATTTTACATTTTGTAATTTGTATTTTTAATTTATTTGATCATTTCGTATTAATGTCATTTTTACCATTTATCGTAAGAAAGTAACATCATATAAATATTTCTATCATTATATCTTTTATCAAACATCAATGAGCTTAATTTCGAATATTTTGAATGCGAATATTCAATTAGTTCATTATCAGTATTGCTCCTTTCCTCAAATGGTGGCTTTCTAGTTTATGAATCACATTCAAAATCCATCACAAACCCACGCTAATTATACATTTTTTTCATGTTACCTGAAGTGGTTGATCTAATATTTCGTCCATTGTTGTTACCTGGAATAGAAAATGGACTTGTGTAAATTTCATAAGACACCCACGTATAATTCTCCGAAGCCTATTATTCATCTAATAACTCAATACCTGTATAGGCATGTTTTATTGTAATAAAAAATACGGCACTTTCATTAAACGAGTTATATATTATTTGAATTACTGTATTTTAAAATTTTGATTACCGTGTTTATTGGATTGTGAAAGATTTTTTATTGTAAACACTTTTTCAATAATTTCGAATATTTAGGTTGTTATATATATTTTTTTTGTTAAATTTTATATCATTTTTTAATTTTATATAATATATTTATTTAGAAAGTAATATATATATATATATATATATATATATATATATATATATATATATATATATATATATATATATATATAGTTTTTATTTATTAATTTAATATAATTCTATTGTGAAATAAAAAACGTTAGCTATGCAAGAATTAAGCTGGTTTTCTAACATTTTTTTATATACAAATTTCAAAGAGTTGCCTAAGGGCGATTAATCGCTAATTTAAAACGTCTTTAATTTGTTGTACTCATTAATTTTGTTTTTCTACAACTTCAATATTATCAACTTCGAACAGTTTTTAATTAAATGTTTTAGTTTAAAAAAAAAGATAAATTTCATTAGTGAAATATTATAATTTTAGATATTTTACTGTTAGTTGTATTTAAACTGTTTTTAAACATAATTTATTTTTAAATACTGCTCTTAATATAATTTTTTGATTTTCACTTAAATAAAAACTATGCTATTAGCGCTAACGAAAATTGAATGGCCATTTTCGAAATTTTTCATAAACAATCGATTAAAAGAATCTTTCGTTTTGTGGAATTCAGCGATCACGGTCTCATTTTCCCATCTTTATATCCACGACAGAAACGGTTCGTTGAACTTGACCGCCCAAGCGCAAAAACGCCATCAAAATACATCGAAATTTATTGCTTAATTCGCACGCTGGCAACATCAGCGAATGACTACGACTACGATTTTCAGACCTTGTACACATGCTACAAGTAATGAACGGTTGAAGACATCTCCGATCAGTGACCAATCGTGCCTCCGGCTTATGTCGAGATGATGTAAGATCGACGTGAGGCGGGTCTTTTTGATTCTAGAGGAACTGAAATATATATATATATATATATATATATGTGTGTGTGTGTGTGTGTGTGTATACCATATAAGTATGTACGACATATAGTCTCGTTTGAAAGTTATCGTTTCATTGGTTTTGAAATTAATGAGAACGTGACAATTCACGAAACGAGAATTGAAACATGACAAGTTAAACTACATTGAAACTAATTATTTTCTAATGTATATCATTATATTTGATTTTACCATTTAGTTGCTTCGTATTACAAATTTAATAGGCTTTTCATATCGGTAGTACATTTAAAAATTTTTCTACATATGTAGTATTATAGTTTATATAATTAATATCGTAATCATTAAAATCAAATTTATAGATATTTAATAAATATTGATAGTTTTTACGGAAAAAAATAGTTATTTGTTTATAATTACATGAAAGTAATTTAGATAATCAGTTAATTTAAATTAATTCGTATGTTTAATAAAAAAATGCATTTGTTGTTAATTTCGTTTTTTTTTGATACTGGTAAAATTATTGTGAAGGTAAAGGAACATTTTTAAATGATAAAATGAAAAAAACTGACTTTTAAAGATGTTATTAATTGAAACAATAGTTTAACGAAATACTTAAAAAAAACAAATTATTATATTCTTGTTTTATTTATTATTGTCCATTATCATAGCTAACATATATGTTACTACTATATAAATATTGCTCTGCATTTATTAAATAAGATGTAATATTTTAATAATAATTCTAATATAAAATTTTATGTTAACTTTTAATAATGTCAAACATGTCGCACTTTAAAAGAATTTATGTTATATATTACTAGAAAGTATTATTATATATGTATATTACATTTAGACTAAGCGTATCATCGTAAAATAATGTGATGACTTTTTGAACGGGCTGTATTATAACAATTGTGCATATACACCTCATAGGTAACGTCTTTTGAACCGCTGTGACCAATTGGGTCTTTATAAGTTTTGCCGCCGAGGAACACAATGGATCATTATTTGTCTAGTCCCAATACTAGGGTAACCATCTGGGTCACCGATAGTGACTGTAGATTTATCTGCGGTGCAAAACGCATTTTGTTTATATTTGCGGTTACTTCGTGAGAAAATTTACCGATGAAAATTAACCGTTCGCATAATATCATAGTTTTTATTATTATTAAGTTTAAATGACTTTTTTATAAATTTAAATCGATATACCATACACTAAAATATAAGTGTAACTAACATTTTTTAATATAGTATAATTATGCGGTTGTGTATCATTTTTTCATTATTTATAGTATATTTATGTAATATGTTTTTTGTTCGAAAGTGAATCGGTATTTTTTTTATTTTAGCTGATTTATTATTTTTGTCAAAAAAAGTACGTGAAAATTTTGGATTAACTGTAATCTAAACAATAAATGTTTTATTTACCGTTTTCTATCCTATAAATGTATATCTTCATTTAATATGGATTAATTTCGAATTTATTAACTGTATTTATAATTTTATTAATTCCATTGTTTGATCTTTGGATATCAATATTTTTTTTTGAAATTTTGTTGTAGCAAAAATCAATGAAATTATATAGAAATTGACTGAAAGAATTTGTAAATTTATTTATTTGTCCACATATATTTTAATATTATAAAAAAAATAATGTTTCTTTATTCAGTGATTTAATATGACCCAAAGTGAAATCCGTGGGGTGAATTCTAATTTAGTCTGTATCTATTCACACACTTTGTTCGTTTTCTATGTCTTTTTCGTTCTATAAACATGACATTCTTCCTGTTTTCTTAGATAAACGATCTTTTCGGATCCTAATGATGTGATCAATTACTGCCCTCTTGAAATAAAGTATTTTTTCTATAGTTCTTTAGAAAATATATATACACACATACGTGTATGTATAATAGATTGGTGTAATGTTAAATTTTGTTTGTATTTCGTTTTAATTTTTATTACTTATATTGTATAATAAAATATTTTTAAATTCATGACTTATTGTTATTCAACCCATTTTTTATCATTAAAAAGATTATTTTGTCTCAGCAATGTGAACGATCTTTTGGAATTTTTAATGATCAAAAATTCTTCTGAAATTTTAATAACGAAAACGACTTATCTCCAGTGTAATGTATAAAGGTCATTTATGGTTTGAGATGGATTGTCGATGTTTTTTAGGAGCTAAAAATGTTATTTTAATTTAAATTCTTTTCAACGTCACTATATTATAGTAATGGGATACGTTTTTGATTGATGTGTTATTTTATTACATGAACTAATTGCATGTGTAAATATTGTTTTAGTTTTAAATGTTAATTGTTTGTAACATCGTTGTTTTTGTTCGTTTTATTTCTACGCGTACAGACAATTATTGGTTAGAAACGGGCGTATAAAATTTAAACAAATCTTTTTTCGAAATCGAAAATGACCTTTGATATCAATTATTTGAGAAAGGGATAGTCAGTATTTGTCATATATTTTTTTTTAAATTAATAAGAACTCAGTTGTGAATTGATTACTGTTCATAAATATTATTTTGTTTCGTTTGAAGAAACTTTCCATCTACTTATTGCACTTTTGTTGTTCTTTTTCATTTTTGTAATTTATCGGTGCAAAACGTTGAAAGTATAAAATGTTCGTATAACGAATATAAAATTTCAACTAAATAGACAACCGTATAACTCTGCTTTTATATTTGATTCATTTTGTTTTATTACAATTCCTGCACGATATCGATTAATCTTATTTTAGATATTGTTTGGATATTGAACCTCGTTTTCTATGTTTATATTCCTACGGACATTTCTCTAATTAAGACCGTTTCATCCACAAGGAAACAAATCTACGCCATATGTGCCACGTTACGGTGTCTTTTGACGGCGCTCGCTTTTCTTGTCTCTTCTAATCTACGATCTGCTTTGGCTCGGTCACTTTCGCATCAGCTTCTCTTTTGCCTTTGCCTTTTTCCATTGCTGTTTCCTGCGGTCGTTGTATGCTGTGCTTCTCTAAACTGGTCCAGAAGAAACCGTTCTTCAGTCCATTAATCGCGCACGAATCGCATACAAATGCTGCACTGTGAGTTCTTTTTTTTTTGTGGATGGTCAGTGTGTTCGAGATGCTGCATAGATTGTGCGGTTACACTTGCATAACATACGTCATTTATATAATCATAAATGCATATATATTAATGGGATATAAATTGCATTATTGTATCTATTATATGATCGTCAATCCAAAATGGAGCGTTAATTGATTAATTGGTAGGTTGATTGATGTTATAAAGATCATTTGTTACGTAATTCAAGTCGTAAAGACCGTATATGCTTTTGTGTATTAATATATAAAGTTAAAAATTCATTATATCAGTATTTTTTATATATCTTTATTATATTTAATATCTAATAAAAAGTTAAATCTTTAAATTTTTATAACAATTTTTTATTAATGATACATATTTGTTTTTACAGATTGTGAATTTATTATCATAAAATGTTAAAATTTTCGTTCAGACTTCTCTTATTTTTTTTCTTTTTAATATCAAATTTTTATTTCGATATCAAAATTAATATTAATTTTAACGTTGTTTTTACAATGGCTCAAATTTATAACTATTTAATATTTTGATGAAGAAAAATGCCATAATCCCCGATTAATTTGTACGCTGACATCATAATCAATGATTTGATATTCATTTCGAACGACGTGACATATTTCGTGATATCATCTTTTTTTTGCAGCGGTAACGCCATTTTCTGCCGTTTTTTTATCTTGTTGTTTCTTTGTTTAACACGAGCCGTTTTCAAAATAATTAAAAAACGATGAACGAAACTATTTTAGATACTTACCTATACATTTTTTTTAAATATTTATGTATATAATATAAATCGTTGCATTTTAGTTACCGCGTGACACACTGACCGGTTAACGGTAAAGTTCGTAACGGCAACGCGTGCAAAATGTTAACCCGTCGTATCTCGTTCACGTTTCTTTCATTTTGATTTTTTGCCGCTTTTTTCCATTATTTTATTTGTGACTCGTGCGACAGAACGTCATCGTGAAATCTTCCCAAACGTTAGAAGAATGATTACCATTTGAAGAAGAAAAAAAAAAGAATGGAAAAAAGCGTCGATCTATTACTTGTATGCGCTGTCGTCAGCGGTATCATTTTCGGCAAACTGCTACCAATGATTCACTGAAATTCTAGTCCACCCACACACAAAATGCTAGATTTCCAATATTGAATTTTGTTTTTTATCTTTATAAAATTGCGATTCTCCAATGCCGTTTCTACTTGTTAATAAAAAAAAAACATTTAATATAATAGATAAATCTGTAATTTATTAGATAAAATTGATGAATCCTTTTTAGTGATTATTGTTAGTCGAACGAACGATTATAAAAACAATCGCTTTTCGCCTACGATTTCTAGTTTAATATATAAGGCAATGCGAAATTGGATTTCTCTGAGGAAAAAATACGATATAATTTTTCGTTTTGATTTTTATCGTTTTTTGGATTGGTCACTGGAACGGTTACCACGAATCGTTTTCTTTTCGCGTAGGTGGACGTGTGTTATTCGATTGGAAATGTCATAGATTTTCAAACTGTCATGTATTATATATATATATATATATATATATATATATATATATATATATATATATATATATTATTTCATTAATATATAATTTTATAAATGAATATTCTCGGTAAATATATATTTTTACATCACAAACATTTAATTAGACATTAATTTATATGAAAAAAAACTCACTTATATTAAATACTTTAATACTTAATTAAATATGTGTATGTATATAAATATAGTTTGTTTCATATATTAATTCTTAGAGTAATATATTATTCATATAATGACGTGTCTTTACTGACATTTGTCTTCTGACGCAATTTAAAATTATTTCTCGTCCTCCGTGTTTAAAGTGATGATAGCTAATCAATATTTTTTTGTAGAATTGTACAGGCATATTTGTCGTCGGTTTGTTTAAATTATTACTTGCTCATGAAACGTTGATTTCATACTAGAAGACATTGAATTTTTTTTAACTTAAATATATATATATATATATATATATATATATATATATATATATATATATATATATATATGGTATTTAATTTTCACTGTAGAACGAAATTGCATATTGGTTACGTATATGTTCGTGAAAATAATTTTACCACCTTTTCACCTTTCACCAATTTTTTTCGCTATTCCATAGCAATTGTATTTTTTATCTTGATATACAATATATGCATATTCCTTTTTTCTTTATTGTATAATTTTCACATGGAATTGAATGAGATCATTCAGTCCATACTCACTAGGTCAATGTTACGATATGCTAATTTTGTCATAATATACTATATTAATAAAAAAGATGTATTTAAATAAATTTGTGTTTTTTAATATGGTGTGTGTATACTATAATATAATTTATTTTACTTTCATTTAAAAATGATATATTGAAACAGTTACATGTTATGCGAATCTAATTTTATATTTTTTAATTTTTATACGTTATACCATATGACGGATTTTGTAAAGCTCAACGTTATTTATTCTTGTACGAATTTATACATACATGTAATATGCGCAGTAAGAATCGTTTGGTTATTTCTTAAGTGTATATTTATGCTATATTTAACCACTTTCGTTGGGTTGGATTTCACCCGGATATTTCCAGTGGACTCGACGGAGATTTATCTTCGATTAAAATGACTGTGGACGCAATTAAAAGCTCATACGCGCAAGAGCTTTGAAGTTTTGATTGTTTATGTTTATATTTTATTTATCTCGAAAATAAATTTTATTTTTTTATATGTTTATAAATATATGTTTCTATGTTCATCTATTTAGTATTTTTGATCTCAGTTTTCTACATTTTATTTTAAACAAATCAATAAATATTTATTGATAATTATAATTTGCCATTTAATCTTTTAAATTAATGAAAATTATTTCACGATGCATTTTTAAAATTAAAAACAAAGTAAATCTTTCTTATATATAATGTTCTAAATATTTCCAACATAAACAAAGTATTTTAATAAATAATTATAAATATAGAATATTATAATATTTTATTTGTATTTATATCGTGTTTATTGTCCTTGTCAATATTGAAAATATTTTTATGCGCCAAATAAAACCGTGCTAATGTCTTAAATATCATCGATATATTTATTAAATGTCACCATTAATTATTTACTTGATGTGTTATTTTTAACGGTTCTTGTGTTAACATATTGATGAATACACACACACACATAATAGTTTCGTTTTGTTTCTTTTCTTGGTATTTATCGTTTTGTTTAAAATAATGCTTTTATATTTTTGCAATAAAATCATGCTTTATTCATATAATTTTTTGATATTAAAATATAATTTATTAATTGATTAAAAAGGCCTTTTTTTACTAAATCACTGACACTTAAGAGATCGCCGCGTGCTTCGTTAGGAAATTGACATTTTTGGTTAAAATGTAAATGTAAACATCTTAAAATGCAGCCAAATCTTTTCGAATACTAATATGACATTTGAGAAACGTTGACGAATGTCTTTAATATTTATTCAATTTGATATAAATGCGTGGCGCCTCCAAGATGCGTCGGTCATTAGTCGTCAGTGGCGAAACATATTATTTTCACTTCTATATATTTCAAAACACTACAGTTAAAAGTTCAATAAAAAAACTTTTTTCCAATTAATCATTCTGAATTAGTTTAAAAAAATCTTAAAAACAAATGGAACTAAAGTGTAAATATAACATGCAATCAATCGTTTTAAAATAGTTGCTTTTTACCATATACGGACAGTTCTGGCACGCGTTTGTATGAATAAAATGGTAGAAGTTTAATTTATAGAATCAATATATATATATATATATATATATATATATATATATATATATATGTGTGTGTGTGTGTGTGTGTGTGTGTGTGTGTGATCGTTGTATATAATATTACAAGACAGTTTTCTTTTAGGAATTTATGATGTTCTGTGTGATATGGTATGCGTAATGTTTAAGTGTAGATTTATTATAATTCGACATTCATGTTGTATTTTTAATATTTCTATTATATATTTTAAATCATCAAAACGATCAAGGTAACTAACGGTTTAGAAATCTCATAAAAAAATCATTTTTAATAATGCTCTATATATGGCACGTGAATTGTTTTGTTCCACATTTAAAAAATATCTGAATGAAATGTTTCATGTAACTTAATAGTTTTCGTGTACGTATTATATTTAGATTTCTTTATTATTATGTTTTGAACACAATTAAGAAATTACACAATCGTATTGGTTTAAATTATTAATGCGTAAGCCTTTTCGATTTAAAAAAAATGCTTTATAATATTTTAATGATATCTATCATCTCTTACGTATTACATAATATTTCAAATGCAATATATTAATTTACTAATGTGTTTTTCTCTTTTTGTTTCAGGTGAGTTCAAAGAGATATATTAATCATTTCGGATTTTTTTTCTACCATATGATAGCTCAATATAAGGTTATCTGTGTAATGATGTTGATCTTGTTTATTACTCCGTTTGATTTCTCTAAGAAATGTTTATAAAGGTATTTGAGTATCATGTTATAATATAAAATATGCAAAATATCGTTTCATTATGGAATACTAAAGTATAAGTATTTGATTTTTTTGATTTATGTTTTATCTTGAAAATTCTTAATTGAAATTTTAGTATAAAATAAAGCTTTAAAATGCCGAAGACAGTATTGATATGTAAATTTTCGAAAGCACTCCGTAATAATCGTCTTTGACATACAATAAAGATAACGATATCGTTTAAAACGAAAACATATATTTTTGTACATTTTTAAAGTTTCATGGTCGTAAAATGACTTATCTTCGAAGACATTTTGGAATGTTGGAATTTTCATTTTTTTGACAATAAATTAAGTTTATATGTTATTTTCTGTTAATTTGTGAATAAAAACACGACACGTAAAAGTGTGGAATATGATCGTTAATTTTGTATCTATATAATTTTAATTGCATCAAAATGTAAAAGTCGCATAAATTTTATGGTAATTGAGCTTTTTTTGTTATATAAGAAAATTGACGCCAATATAATTATGCTTGAAAAAGTTTCTCTTTTTTATTCAAACGCATAATTGATTTCATTATTTTTTTTGTACATCAAATTATACCACAATTTTTCATCTATTACTTTTATGAAATATTATATGAACAATTATGGCTCTTATGAACAATTTTAGAAAATTATATAATTTATATGAAGGTATACTTTCTTATTGATATTTTTATTTTCTTCTGATATTTTTTATTAACATACTTCTGAAAATCTTATATTACAAAATATTTTCATATAATTTACAATGTAGTGTCATATTTTGTTTACTCGAAATTGACACATAAACATACAATAAATAAGTGAATAACAAAAACAGCGTTGAATTCGCTAATAGACCGTTTATTAATTGATTTACAATTTTATTATGTCGTAAATTCGCACCAGTTTTTTTTTTATAAATTCCAAGTATTTTTAAAAACTATTCATTATATTTACCATTAGTTCAGCCTTATAAACTTTGACATTTCACATTGGATTAATCGATTTTTTTTGTACGAAAACTCGAATTATTTTCCCAATAGGCGCCAATTTCGAATGTTCTCGTCCACCCACTGTTTCTCAATATGTGGCGATCAAAACGAAATATAATAAAAATCGAAGAGACGCAGTACACGCACAAACAATCGTTTGCCCCTTCGTTTTCGATGCGTGCGACAACTCGGCACATACCGACATTCCTTCACCATTATTATTGTGGGCGAACTGGCTGGGGCTGCGGAGGGGGCAGCCCACTTTCCTCACCTCTCCAGAACACGTGCATACTCTGATCGTTCCAGAGACCGCCACGTATCCTTGATCGTCCCGGATTCGCGCTGAAAGTCTCTCATTATGATCAACAATCGATTTGGTCCCGGTTCGAAGCCCGTGTACACGATGTGGTGTCCGTTAAGTGTAACTAGTCCACCGGGTGGTCGAGAAAGAACGGCACGCGTTCTTTCTTTCTTTCTGGTTCCGGTTGTTATTTTTGGTCTCATCTTTTCTTCGATGGCGACACCTTCTGCCTTTTGACTATATATGAAAATGCGCTTGTATTTTTATCTCACGTAACTTTGCACCTCTTTGAATTTTAAAGTTTTAAAATTTACACATACCATATATATTTTCGAATCATAATTTTATTAAATCTAATATTTCATAAAATGATTTTATTAACGTTGATGATGATTTCTATTTTATGTATTTATAAAAAAAAGATTTCCATTTTCTTATAATCAATAAACACATTAACAGGCGCTTACCATATATAATATAATATATTAATAATAAATGGTTACCGCTTGAAAAAGCTCGTTTGTCGCTAAGTCGGGTTTTAGTTTACTTTCTAGTTCAAATGCGCGAGTGAATGACCGTTTGTTACTATGATGAGTTTTGCACTACGGTACACGTTATTTAGAATCAAAACATAAAATCTGAAGCTGTATTGTCCATTAGAATTATCACACATATCAGTATTTTATCAATTAATCGGTTATTCAATAACTACTTCGAATCGTTTCCATTTTGACGAGCAAAACCTGTACAGCAGTAATTTATTTCTTGAAAATTGCAAATATGATTTTGTATACATCTAAAAAAATATTCACAGCATTTGAATTATTCACGACGAAATTTTGATATGAGAAATTTCATTTTGAATCGAATTGTTCAAAATTATATATAAAGTTATAAATCACAATGGAAATTGAAAAAAAAACACTTTCATTTATTTATATATTATTACGTCTGTTTATAAAATTACTAATTTGAAAATAATATATATATATATATATATATATATATATATATGTGTGTGTGTGTGTATGTGTGTGCGCGTGTGTGTATGTATGTATATATAACATACATGAATTTATTTATAAAATGTTTTTTTTTATTTATTCTTCCAAATCAATTTCATCCTCTTCAAAAATAATCTCCGTCTGATAAAACGCACTTTTGCTAAGTCGGAATAGTCTTTTTCTGCAATTGCCTTCAAAACCGCCTTCGATTCGGTTTTTATCTTCTCAATCGTTTTTAAAACGGCGTCCCCGCATTGGTCTCTTGAGTTTGCTAAATAGCCAGAAGTCGCACGGAGCCAAACCAGGAGATTACGGTGGTTGCGGAACGATATGAGTCGAGTTTTTGGCAAAGTCGCAAAGAACCAATGCAGTATGACATGGTGCATTATCGTAATGAAGGAACCAAGAGCTGTAAAAACACGTGTAACTCGGAGATAATTAAACCTTTTGGCAAACAGACGCTTAGCAAATGTTATAGACAGTCCTATCAACCTAGGAAAAAAAATACAATTTACTTGCCTTCCTTTAGTGCCCGAGAGTTTTAAATGACAATTTCATTTTACTTTTTGATCACAGTAGTATATATAACCGCAGTGTTTATACAACGAATGTATATATATATATATATATATATATATATATATATATATATATATATATATATATATATATAAATTTATAAATTTATATACGTAAGCAACGTGCAATAATCTCTCCATGTTTGGAATCGAAATCGATCTTGTGATTAACATTCTCACGTTGAGTCATAGTCGAATATGACTTATAAATACGTTTTTCTTCCTTATATGATAACTGTACACTTTTTCCAATGTTTATACGTTCAAATAGTTCTAATAAGTTTTTTCTGTATACACGTATTTATATACTATTTTTCATGTAATTTTATTAAACATAATTAATGTATGAAACACGTTTTTAATTTTCATATTGTTGCTAACAGAATAAAATATGAAATCGCCGAGAGAAGAATTTGGTAATATATAAATTACCAAATATACAATTAACGATGTTTGTCTATTATTTTTATAGTTTGTATTTTAATTTTTTAAAGAATACTATAGAATTAATTTAATATTATGTTGGTGAAATTTTATAACATTTTTATTATGCAAATAATATTATTCATTATTTACACGTTCACATATATACAAAATAATAACATTTTGTGTATGTTTTGTTTTTGAAATTATGCAGTCATTGTTACGAGGTGAGCACGTGGGGGATAGATACAGAGAAACACGTCGTGAAATGCGTACGACACACGCCGTTTAAAAATACACTTTCAGGTCGACGAACCATTCTCTTACCCCATTATAATATCGAATATCTCATTTTCAGAACATCGAAATTATTTTCATCTTACGAGAATCTATACGTCGACAGTTTAATTGTTTTTAAGATTGTCGATTTTTTATATACATATTTATAAAATGCGATAATTGTAACAATGAAAAATAAACTTTTATAGATATCTTTACCATTATAATCTTCAATTTAATTCTAAATTGCAAATAATATTTGTATTCGTTTTTCTGATAATTTAATATATGAATATTTTAGCATTTTATTTATTTTTTTGAAGTAATAATAACAATGTTTTCTCCTCTAATAAAGATATTTATTTACCTCATTCAATTATATTTTATTTTAGAAATATCGTCTTAAAAAATCATACGTATATAATATAAACATTTCCGGATATTATTTTTAAATATTTTTTTTGTTTGTTTGAACATATATATAGAAAAAATATAAAAAATGACGTTTCTATATTTTTTGGTCGTACGTTCACTTTGGAAATGTAAGATTTGGTAAAGTGAATGCTTTTTTTTTATTAAATAGTGTTAACTAAAACGATAACGAAAATTCAATTTGTTTAATCGTTTTCTTTTTAACAAAATTTTCAATGATTTTTTTTCATTTCATTTAATGTAAACGTATGCCGTCATGATTTATTATTAAATATGTGTACCGTCATCAATCGTTTTTAGACATTTCACATTCATGCATAACGTCATATTTATTATATTGAAAATTAGAAAAAAAAAGTTGTTTTATTGTTATTTGTAATAATTGGGAGAAAACTTATTTAAATTTATATTTTTATTATAAAATTATGTGTTATATTTTTTGTCTGTAATGTATACATTATTAATCTTTTAATAGTAGCAGTATGACAATCGAGGACTTTTTTATTAGAAGATATTTCTGGTATTTATTTTGTGAATGAGTTGCCATTTTTTGCGAATTATTTTTTTGACCGAAATGATTTGTAATGCGTTGAATTTAGAAGAAAACCTTGACATATGACAGGAAGACAGTTTGAGATTCTTCTGTGAATTGACTGAAAGAAAATTTCGACAAAAAAAATGAAAACAAAATTTTTCATTACCTTTCGGTGAGTCATTCCTCTGTTCGAAATATTGTCGCAACCGTTTCTCTCCAGGTGTGGGCGATCGTCACAATTTGCCAGATTTTTTCGTCTATATTAATTCGTAATTTTATCGTGAAATTTATTTGATGCCCGTCAGATTTGCGAAAATTTAAATCGGGACTGCTTACCGCTTATTTTAAAATAAAATTATAATTCATCTTTATATGAAACTTGTCTCTTGTGTCCGGAAATTAATCGTAGAAAACAATTGTTTTGTCATCAACATTCGTTTTTTTAGATGCAATTTCAATTGGTAGCTTATACTAAAACGCAATAAAAAAAATTCATTTCAATTTAATTCTATTTTCATGATCGCGTATGTTTTCCAGCCGTTTGAAATTTTAAATTGTTTTCAAATTACGTATTCTTTAATACAAATATTTGAACAAGATATTTTACATTTATCCATCGTTTCTCATATTATTTTTTCTATCATTAAAAAAAGTCTCATGTGAAGTCGAACAGATTTTCTGGTTATTTTATTTATTTTTTTCTTCAATCCAACCGCATGTTTAATTATATTACTATTCGCACATGGATGTTACTTTTTCAGATCTTGAGCAGGTTCATTGACTTTCAATCATGCGATATAATTTATTCATACTTTCAAACTATGAATCATGATTTTTGTTAGACTCATTTAGTATATAAATATGCAGCAAAAAAATGTCCGTCATGACAAAACTCATCCGTTAACCTCCGCAAATATTTACTCGAATTCGAGATAAAAAGATTTTTGTTTGCATATTCTGGTGTTTTTGTTAGGCTCTTACTTCCGTCGCTTTTTCGTCTTTTATGCATTATTTGCGATTTATTGATTTTAAAATGTGTTGTTGTTCACGCACATACACAAAAGTCATTTATCTTAACTTTTAAGTTTTAAAAAATTCCAGTTTATTTCTGTATATTTTGTTATATATGTGAATTTTTACAATCGGTTTTGTTAGCAGATAATTTGGAATGAAACTTTGTCGTATCTTGTAAGAAATTTTTGAACAATTGTAGCTAGTGATAAATTGAACACGATTATCTTGATTTTCTTTATCTTCACAGTTTTTATAATCAACATTTAGGGATCTATAGCGTATTTCTTGGTTTTATATATGGTATATATCTTTATTTTTTCATTTTGATATTATATTTAAATGAAATACAAAGACGAATATTTCAATATTGTAACATATGGAGTAATTTTATTTTATATATTAATCTGAATTAGTTTTTATGATATATTGGAATATGAATATGAAAACCCTGTATTTCATATTTTATTTGGTTTATTTTTTTACATTAAAATAATATTTTGTTATTAAAATATTTAAATATTATAATATATTTTATTGTACGGTGATTTTTAGAGTAATGCCGTTTACTTTGGTTCTTTATGGCGTGTGTATAAAGAAGAAAAATCACGCACGTTTTTCTTGTTTTATGTAAGCTTTTTTTTCTCTCATTTCATTCAGTAAACTAATCACGTCTGTTACGCGATAAAGTTTTTACTGTTATGTTTTTGTCCATTATGGTATCTTTTTTCCTCCCGACGACCTCTCTCTTATTTTTTTTACATAATAATTTGTATATATTCATGTTCTCTTAATATTTCAACCCTTTTTGTTGACACAATACGTTATTTTATTTCCCGTTTTTTATTTTCAATTGTTGATTATTTGTATATAAATAGCAAAAAATTAATAAGTTGCATATTACATCTAGTTGTTTCTCGATAGTGAGTGGTTTTTACAGTTAATCGTTAAATCGAACCAATTTTTCTTCTCTATCGAGCATTTTGATTGAAACGTGCGAGTGAAAGTGATGCATATAATGCGAATATATTTAACTGGCAAGGTCGACGCTTGGTTTTTTTGCCGATTACGCTCCAATTTCCCCCAGTTCATCTCATGGAATTTCTTAACCTTTCGTTATTTTCAACATTATATCTAAATCACTTTCTAATATAGTAGTTTTATTATATGAATGTTTTATTTTTCTATTTCACATAAAATTATATATTTTTTTTTGTATTCTGGTATAAAAACTAAATACTTTACTTTTGATTTAATTAATGTTATAATACTAATGTCGTGATTTTATCGATTGCCTAGAGGTAGTCAGTATTGTATTTTTCTCGACGATTTTTTAACGCGATAATTCGTTGAGCTTTAAGCTATTTACTTCGGAATTGAGATATTCTACCGTCGATTTTCGTTATGGTCGTTCGTGTAAAGCAAAATGTCCTATTTATACGCTATTTACTCTACGTCCAACCAATTTACTTTAGGATTTATCGCAAAATCTAAACGCTGTGTGTGCTCTACAGGAACGACATTTAAACGTTCACTGGATTGTAAAATGCGATTTGAAATAATTTTGCGTCGTTTAATATTGTACATTTTGTTCAGTATTTGTTTAATAGTTCTTTTTTTCTATGTATATTCCGTATAACAGTTGAAAAACTATATCAGTGAGTCACTCGGTTCTTGTCTATTGTTACAGTTACGTGTTTTACTCGTGAGCGATCAATTGTGAGCATATTTAATTAAAATCTCGCTTTTAGTAATAACGGTGATTGCATACTTTCGTTTTCGAAACTATGATCTGATGAAAAGTAAGCGCGTTTTATATTCGATCGTTTTTATGATAACACTATTTGAATGAATTCTTTTGTCTATGATTTAAAAATATTTGGAATAACGAATGACATAGATTTTTTGTTGTCTTTTGGATTGTTTCTCCTTGAAATTTTTTTAATTCGTAATTCGTCAGAGATCCTTGTGTTGTGATAAAGACAAATATCTTCGTTTTCGGATGTTAAATTCCAAAACATTGAGTCATGAAATTGAAAAGATGTTTTTTGTTATTATTTTATAATTGCCGATATAATAATTAATATATGGATACGTTACTAATGGTATTTTGCTATAAGCCAACGAAAAATATTAAATTTTATGAAATATTCAATTATAATTTAATATATTTATCAAATATAAAAAAAATGATAAAATAAATTTTGTTAAATATTTAAAAAATATAATTTGAAAAATGGTAATTTTATATTTCAGTTTGTAAATTACATTTTTAGGTAGAAATATTTTTTTAATCTTTTATCAACTAGTTAAATCATCTAATCGTTGAATTATGTAAAACTGTTCTCAATACAATAAAATCTCAGTATTTATAAATAACGGTCTTAGATAAAATTTCGTTTAAGAGGAAACAAAAAAAAATATCATTTTAAAGTTATTTTTTTAATGTTAATGAAGTAATGATGGATTGATACATCTTTACTTCTAACATATATTATTGATCCGATAAGTTATTTTTATTTTTGTATAGTGAAGCAATCATTTCACATGAACATGTTTAAACATTTAATATTCACCATACATATAATAAAATTGAGAAATTTTAAAAAGAATTGCGTTTTTTTTTTGGTAAAATGTTATAGTAATGCCAATGTGTTTAAATAAAATTCATTTTTAATATCAAAAAGAAAATAGACATAAAATGACTAAACAATTCTCAATACTTCTTCATCCATTCAATATGTTATTTTTTTGTCGAAATGTTTGTTATTTATATTATTACTGTTAACAGGTTGAACTTATGGCATTTATTATGGGATATTTTTATGTTGAAATTGAACATGCCTTAAATTTCTGCAACAACCGTATTTTAATTTTATTGAAATAATATCACGACGAGATGTTGGAATGTTATAATTTACTTTTATACCGCAAACAAGATACGTTCATTCCATTTTATACAATAAATTCAGAGAGAATAGCACTAATGTGAAACATGGTCATGTTTATTTCACATTCAAGTTCAAACAGCACCAGAAAATTCATACGAATCTATACGGCGTTAAATATTCGTCGTTCACGACCGAATTAAATCTATTATTTAACGGATTCTAGTATAAAATTCAATTTATTACAGTGTCTTCGCGGCTTTCACCTCGTGATATATAATAAAGCATTCTTTTTATGGTGCGCATTATTATTACGAGGATTTCTTCGGTCCCACGCATGCAAATGTGTCCCATAATTCTTCGTGCCCCGTATATGCACCCTATGGTGGTCATGTCGAACAATATTGTTTTACAACATTATTCCATCGCCTCTAGTTTCATGCTGTTATTTCCTTATAAGGTCGTATGCGATTCGTTCGGTCGCAGTAATGAATAGCCTCCGGTCACTGAATCGGCGCACTAAGCAAGAACTGGATAATATCTCACGTTATAGTGAAATGTCTCTTATTATTATGAATACGCACATACATTGTTTGTCTTTTTTAAAATATTTTTTTCCTAATAATAATAACACGACGACGAAGATTCGAATATTAAATAATAATAATAATAAAGAAACACACACACACACACACACACACACATATATATATATATATATATATATATATATATATATATATATATATGAATAATGAATTGATTCGGTTCGGTGATCGTCACAAATGTGGCCCGTCTTCGCCGCAATCAACTTGTCCGATTGCAAAGAACGTGCAATTAATAATGGTCCACTTTAGAAAGCTTTTCGTTCTTATTATTATTAACTGTTTCGTTATTTATTTTTCCTTCTCCGTTTTGATATTACAATATTAAGAATGGTCAGTGTTTTTGCTTTTGATTTATTAGTATAACATTTTTTTAATATAAGTATTTTGTTTTCGGGTCGAATATGCCGCGTGTGGAAGATGTATGTCCAAATATTTTTTGTTTACATAGCTTCAGAAAGATTTATTTATGTTATTGGCAGATTAATGATAATAGAGATAACGATTCTTTATATTTTGAATACTGTCGCTATAGTTAATAATTATAATATGAAAATGAAATTTTTGAAAGTTACGTTAATAAATGAAGCATCGTTAAAACAAAAACATCTGATTATAAAGTTATAATTAAAAATTATTTATTAGTTTAAATATTTTTACCGTTTTATAACATTAATTAAATAAAAAAAATATAAAAGGAAACTAAAATTAAGGTAGCTGTTATAATTATAAAAAAAAATATTTTTATTTATATAAGTAATCATCTTAAATAAATTATATTTTTTTTGTATATTATTATATTAATAGATTTTTTAATAAAATTATTTTTCGTAAGTCTTTATATTATTATCTATTTGTAAACAATTTTATAATAGTTTTAATCGATATTCATAATGAACATATTATGAATGCAGACATTTTATTTGTGTGTATTGTAAATGTGAGAATATTTTATTTTGATTTACTAAAAGATTATCAAATCGATCAAAATAAACTCTGTTCATCGAAAATATATATAATATATACGAATTCACAATTGTCAATCTGCCAGAAGTAATTAAGAGAAATTGCTGTTTCGCTGTTAACGCTAAAATTTTACACCTGCCATTTTGCATCAATTAAGAGCATTTATCGTAAACTATGAATCGTTTAACGTCAATTTTTAAATTTAAAATAAAATTTCGATGTGAATTTCTTACTAAACACATAATTTTTTTACTCTTTTTTGCGGATTTTTTGATTTTTCCGTCTTATTCAAACAGTAATTAAGGTCTGACGGGTCACGAGCTCTTTTTTTTCTTTACCGATCGAATCGTGTCGTACGCATAACTCCTTATTGATATTTGATTGTGACCATAAATAATATTTAATAAATTGTGAAATAAAACGTGATTCGAATTTGTTTTGTTCGTGTGCGTTTTGTTGGATCGTTTACGAACGCGTTTTTAATTCCATTAGGGCAGTAAAAATTGGAATGAAGAAAAAAACATAGCGAAACTTCTAAGTGCGATTTTTGACCTCAATTTTGTTTCACATGTTGAATTTTTGATAATAAAATAACATTTTTGAAATGATTTATTCTATTTTATGCTTATATATTTTCGTATAAATTTGTATTAACAATGATTGTTAAATACCAATACTGTCATCAAAAAGTAAGGTGAATTTGTTTATAAAACGTAAATCCTTTATTTATTCTTCCAAATCAATTTCATCCTCTTCAAAATAATCCTCGTCCGATAAAATGCATTTTTGCCAACGCTTTCTCCAATCCTTAAAATAGTCGGAATAATCTTTTTCCGGTATAGCCTTCAAAAACTTCTTTGATTCGATTTTTATCTCCTCAATCATGTCAAAATGGCGTCCTCGCGTTGACCTTTCGAGTTTACTGAATAGCCAGAAGTCGCACGGAGTCGAATCAGGCGAATACGGTGGTTGCGGAACGATATGAGTCGAGTTTTGGCAAAAAAATCGTGAAGAAGTATGACATTATCGTGATGAAGGAACTAAACATTGTGAAAACACGTGTAACTCTCAGATAATTAAACCTTTTGATAAACAGACGCTTGGCAAATGTTATAGACAATCCTACTAACCTAGGAAGAAAAATACAATTTACCTGCCTTCCTAACGCCCGGGTGTTTTAAATGATAATTTCACTTTACTTTTTGATCACAGTAGTGTCTCTTTTTCCTTTATATGATTCAAATTCATTCATTGGTTATATATTTTCATATATTCTTAAACAAATATTTGATATTCAAATCTAATATTTTTTATTCTTTTGTGTATTATCCTCACTGTACCTGTTTAATATATAAAATTTTAATTTACTCCCATATATAGTTTTCAATATTTAAAAATTTTAATAACTTATATAAAAAGTCGTTTATGAAAATAATGATTAAGATTTTTTTTACTGGTATTTCGCATATCCTACGTGACTTTTACGGTAAAGTGCCGGTCATATTTGAATATTTGATTATCGTCTAACATATTTTGAATAAATAATCAATCCGGTTTAATGAATACTGTAGAATTACAAACGTATGAAGAAGGTAAAAAGAAAATGCCTTATTATATATATATATATATGTACCTTCTAAATTATTTTTTTGTTTCTTTCTATTTTTAAAATCTACTGAACTTCAATGTCTAGAAATATTGAGAATTTATATATTCATTATGCCTAATTTATATTTTGGTATTTTTATTATAATTTAATGCATTTTTTTCATTTTATTGATGAATTTTGAAAATCTCGTTTTTCACTATAACACGTACAAAATGTCTATCATATAAAGGAAGATTGTTCATTCGGCTTTATGTGGTTATGCAATTATGGATGATGTTGTATTTAACATTTTTTCATTTACATTACAGTTTCATTTTTAGGAAACATTTTTTATTTCTAATTGTGATACAGTTTTTATATTTTCAATCTAAATAAACTGTTTTGGAATTCCGCATAATAAAATTTTCTTTACAAGTTTTTTTTTAAATATATGTACATTAAATGTGTATTTTTATTAAGATATAATTCGGCAAATATTTTGATTGATCTTATTCCTTGTCTTATTTTATCATTGATAAACAGTTGCCGTGAAAATATTTCTTTTAATTATATTTATATCAAATTGCTTATTTTATTACCAAATATTATAGTTTATGTAATTAGTGTACGAATATTGCTTGTATTGAATAATATAAAGTTCATTGAATAAAAAAATATGATAAAAAACACTCAATTATATTTCATTTTCATGACAAAGGAAAATAAATTGTAAAGTTATTCAATTGAACTTACTCAACCGAAATAATGAAGTACACCCATGAATAACCCATACACGTTCATTCGCGTTTAAATGTGCCATTATTATTGGTAAACGGCACAATCTAAAATGTGAGTTATAGTTCGTAATTAACAGCAATTTGTTTTTAATTATACGTTTGTTCTGACATTAAGTCGGGTTTATTTAAGATTCGAAGTGTTTGACCTAGACCTCTGCCGCTACTTTTGGCTACGGTCGTTTTTATTTTTAAATTCGAAATCGCACTGATTGAGAGACCCTCGCAGCGTGTTCTATAACATACTGGACGGGTTTGAAATAAATTTTGCTAAGTATAATCGCACTGATAAAATACTAAAGCTAAAACTTATATGAAAAAAAAAACAGTAATAAACGAGACTCGTTCCGTTCCCATATGTCAGTCCGTCTAACAGGCTACCTATGAAACACGTCGCATCTTGAATATTGTCTACAAAT